>QRDG01001467.1:51284-329020 GCA_012064385.1 Puccinellia tenuiflora | reverse complement strand
TGCCGGCCTCACCCGCAACCAACACACCATCGCGCGAGGGAGTCGATCTACCGGCTTCCTCGAGTACGTCGAGCACTCGCCGGCGGATCTTTCGGCTTACGCCGGATTCCAACAGAGCACGTGGATTACCTTTGGTAGTCTGCGTTATCTGGTGGACAGTCGCGGAACCCTCCGCCCTACGCAGGCCGCCCTGCGCTCAATGGAGGCGCCTGCATCCATGGCGGCTGCACTGATCGCAACCTCACCCGCCGTGAAGATTACGGAGATCGCATCTACATCGACATCTGCGTCTACATCAACTGCGCCGACCATGGCTTCACCCGTCGCGAAGATCGCATCTGCCGCGGTCAAGGCGACTGCGTCTACTTCGACTACATCAACTTCGACTGCGGCGATCGCATCTGCGGTTGCCAAGAAAAACGCATCTGCTGCGGCCCACCTGTTCGGGCGCCAGCCAAGATCCGCACCAGCTTCGACTGCGCCGATCGCATCTACGCATCGGGCAGCCGCCAGTAGCAGCGACCGTGGTACCCACCACGTTGCTGTGATCTTCGACAACGAGTACAGCTCAGATGAAGGAAGCACGACAGGGAGCATCAGCCCCACTCGACGGGTCTACCCCGCGCAAGTCTACATGGTCGGTCCATCAGCACCCGTGTACCCCATGGAAGTCACCCTGCAAGACAAGGTGACGAAACTTACCATCACCCGGGAGCTGGCGATTAGGGCACAGAAGCACGTGGACGATGGCACGTTCCCTGCCCCGGAAGATCCACAGGAAGATCGACAGGCGGTCCAGTACTTGCTCTGGAAGGAAGCCGAACGAATCAAACAGGATAAAGCCGAGTTGGCCCGGCGCAAGGAGCTAGCCGACGAGTCGAGTGCCAGGAGGGCAGCGCTCTCGTTCTGTCTGGATCAGAAGAAGTCAATCAAGAGGAAGGCACAGAACTCGCATGCCGCGGGTGCACGAGGCCGATCGCATCCACCTCACCCGCAACTTGGAGTCATCTTTCTTGGAAGACGAGGACGGAATACCCATCCCCAGAACACCCGCCTCTGCGCTTATGGGAGTCGAGACCTATTTGCGGGTCATGCAGCCGCCGGAAGGAAGCGCCAACGCCCGCGTACACAGGCAGCAGATCCAAGCCTTGAGGCAAGTCGAGGAAGCCTTGTCAAGGGGAGAACCAATCGAAGGGATGTACGAGGAACGAGACGTCGTGACCGTGGAGTCGCACCAGCGGCAGATCGGGAACCAATTCGACTGCGACAACTGCAGCCCGGCGAGGATGGCCGCAACTTCGTCACACAGAGAAGGATAGACCGTGCCCGTCGACTGCGAGAAGCAGGACTACTCGACGATGATGAAGACCACGAGCCACGTGGAGCCCCGTGTTTCAGTATAAATATTCGCGACACGAAGATGCCCAAAGGCTTCAAGCTGAACGGCGGAGACACAGAAGTACGACGGAAAGCAGCACCCGCAGGATTGGCTGACGACTACCTCATCGCATGCAGCTGCCAAGGTGGTAATTCGACTACCGCCATGCAGTACATCCAGCTGATGCTCACGGGGTCCGCCCGAGGGTGGCTCAACACGCAGCCGAAGGATGCCTTCAGGACTTGGGAGGAATTCAGGACTGCATTCATAAAAGGTTTCCTGGGAACTTACGCCAGGCCAACCACCCTCATCGGCTCCAAGCTTGCAAACAGGGCCATGAGGAGCGACTCCCTTCGTACATCCAACGGTGGACCCTGCTCCGCAACACCATGGACGGAGCCACCTCGGAAGACAGAGTCATGGATGCATTCATCTACGGCCTCACCCGCCGCGACCTTCGCGAAGAACTTGGTAGGCTCAGGCCGAAGAATATGATAGACCTCATGCAGATCGCCAACCAATGGGCAGATGGAGAAGACTCCGTCCGTGACTCAATGCCAGATCCCCAACCCAGCAACTGGCGAGAGGGTCGACTGAAAAAGAAACCACGCTTTATCGGCCACGACTCAATAGAGTTAGTAGCGGCGGGATTCGAAACCCCCCGTGAGAATGATAGAGGATATAGCCAAGGCGGTGGCAATGATAGAGGATACAACCAAGGTGGTGGCAGCGGCTACCGCGGAGATGGAAGTCGCAAGCGCGAGTGGCGCAGACGCATACTCACGGATGAGGAAGAGCTACAGCAACCCTGCAGGCACCATATGTTCAAGGACCCGGAAACAGGCAAGTGGGGATCTCGACACCTGTTGAAGGACTGCAAGAAGGCGCAACGGCTGGCCAGGGCCTTCACGCGCGTACTTGCTACGGACGGGCAGCAGGTTCATCAAGCATCAACCCGCGGGACAACCAGTCGCGGGACAGCTGGCAATCACGCACCACCAGCTCCTCCACTCGCCAACCCAGCGCAAGCAGCACTGGCTTTACCTACCCCGCCGCAACAACCGCAGCAGCCGCAACAGCAGCAGCAGCAGCAGCGCAGCAACAGGACCCTGCCAACGTGTTTCCCAGCACCACGCGGGCAGATGAACATGATACAGAAGGGGCGTCCTTCCAACGGACCCAGAAGCTCATTACTCGCCAAGTCCTTTCAGGCAATCACCAATCCACCGCAGTAACCCGAGTACCTGAGAGGATCAGAGATAGACATCACCTTCTCCAGGGCTTAATCACCCGCCGGCAATACCACGGCCCGGGCACGCGCTCTGGTAGTCGAAGCTCAGATCGGGGAGTACACCTTGAAAAAGGTGTTCATGGATGGAGGCAGCGGAATCAACATTCTTTTCGCTGACAACCCCTCAGGCGCATGAACAGGTCAACTTTCCAACCTGACGTCGTCATCTAATACCTTTCACGGTATAGTACCAGGGCAAGCAGTTACGCCCATGGGAGTAATCACACTCGACGTGATCTTCGGCACACCCGACAACTTCCGGAGGGAGGCAATCGACTTCGAGGTGGTCGACTGGAAATCACAGTACCACGCCATCCTCGGGCGTCCAACTTTTGCAAGGTTCATGGCGATACCCCACTACGCCTACCTCATGCTCAAGATTGCCTGGACCCAAGGGTGTCATCACGGTGAGAGGCGACTTCGACCGGTCCGACAGCTGCGACCGCGAGTTCAACAGGATCTCTGAGTTCTTTGGGATGGACGATCACCTGGAGATGCTGGCAGTCGACAACGACAAGACCCTCTTCCCCCCAAAGAAGAAATCATCCAAGGACTCGGCGTTCAACACCAGCGACGATACCAGGGCCCACCAGGTACACCCGACAGATGCTGACAAGGTGGTTCGGGTGTCATCAAGCGCATAGGAAAGCGCGCTCGTCGAGTTCCTGCGCGAAAACTGGAAGATATTCGCCTGGCAACCTTCTGATATGCCAGGCATACCAAGAGAACTCGCCGAGCCACCGATTACACGTTCACAAGGACGCCAGACCTGTCAAGCAAACCATGAGGCGCTTTTCGGGTCCAAAGAGAGACGCGATCAGTTTGGAGATCGACCGGCTGCTCCATGCCGGTTTTATTAAAGAAATCAAGAAGTCAGAGTGGGTAGCAAACCCAGTACTGGTGGAAAAGAAGAAGACGAAGAAACTCCGCATGTGCGTCGACTTCACCGCCATCAACAAATGTTGCCCCAAGGATCACTTTCCGCTCCCGCGGATTGATCAGATCGTCGACTCGACTGCGGGCTGCGCACGCCTGTCCTTCCTGGATGCCTACTCAGGCTACCAGCAGATCAAGATGGCAGTCGAAGACCAAGAGAAGACGGCGTTTATCACACCACACGGTGTGTTCTGCTACACCATGATGCCCTTCGGGTTGAAAAACGCTGGGGCCACGTACCAGCGTACAATGCAAGCCTGCCTGAAGGAGCTTATCGGGAAGGTGGTCCAAGTCTACGTCGACGATATCGTCATCACCACCCGCAAAGAGGACACCCTCATCGACGACCTCCGCAAGGTCTTCGAGGCACTCGACAAGTACCAGATCAAGCTGAACCCAGACAAGTGCGTTTTCGGCGTCCCAGCCGGAGAGCTACTGGGGTACCTTGTCTCTGCGAGAGGAATCGAAGCAAATCCAGAAAAGGTGCAAAATATACTGGACATGCCTGCACCAACAAAACTCCATGACGTACAAAGTCTAGCCGGCAGAGTCGCAGCACTCAGTCGATTCATAAGTAAGCTGGGAGAAAAGGCCCTGCCCTTCTACCAGCTGATGAAAAAGGCGGACAAATTCGAGTGGACGGAGGAAGCACAGGATGCCTTTGACAGGCTGAAGAAGACCCTGACAACCCCTCCAGTACTGGTAGCACCCCAGGAGAATGAACCACTGTACCTTTACGTGGCAGCCACGAACAGAGTGGTCAGTACCGTTCTTGTAGTCGAACGGGAGGAAGAAGGAAGGGCTCATCCCGTCCAACGGCCCGTGTATTACCTCAGCGAGGTATTAACAGAGTCAAAGCAGAGGTACCCGCACTACCAGAAGCTGGCATACGCCGTCTTCATGACGTCAAGGAAGGTGGTACACTACTTCTCCGAGCACCCGATAACGGTGGTAAGCTCCTCCGCCCTGTCAGACATCCTCACTAATCCATCCGCGACAGGGCGAGTCGCCAAGTGGGTTGTCGAGTTAGGGCCATGGGGGCTGAAGTACTTGCACCCGAAGGCAATCAAGGCTCAGGTCCTCCCGGAGTTCACCACAGAGTGGATAGAAGCGCAGCTACCAGACGAGCCTGATTTATCGACTGCATGGACCATGTACTTCGATGGATCCAAGAAATTCAATTCAGCCGGAGCGGGAGTCGTGCTCATATCACCCAAAGGCGATAAGCTTAAGTACGTGCTGCAGATGAAATTTCCAACACCCTCCAACAACGAGGCGGAGTACGAGGCACTGATCCACGGCATGCGGATGGCCAAGAACTGCGGCGCCACTCGCCTCATGATCTATGGCGACTCCTACCTGGTGGTGCAGCAAACAATGAAGCAATGCGACGCCATCGCTGACAACATGATAGCATACAGGGAGCTGTACAACCAGCTGGAAGGCCAATTCGACGGCTGCGAACTGCGACACATTGGCCGCGAAAGCAATGAAGAAGCCGACATCCTCGCCAACCTCGGCTCAGATCGAGCTCCGGTTCCACCCGGAGTCTTCCTCGAGTGCATCACGCAGCGCTCTATCAGGGTCCGGCCCCCGCCAGAACACCCTGCATCGACAACAACTACCACCAACCCGCAAAGCACGGAGAAGGAGCCCATGGAGATCATGCTGGTCGAACCCACATGGACAAGCCCGTATCTGGCCTACATGCTGCATCAGCGGCTGCCAGAGAACCCAGTCGAAGCAAGGCGCATTGTCCGCCGCTCGAAGGGCTTCACCATCATCAAGGGCGAGCTTTACAAGCGAAGCATCTCAGGCGTACTCCAAAGGTGCATTGATCCATCTGACGGCCAAGCTATTCTACTCGACATCCACGCTGGAATCTGCGGGCATCATGCAAGCAGTCGAGCACTGGTTGCCAAGGCCTTGCGAGCAGGGTTCTACTGGCCCACTGCAATGCAAGACGCAGTCGAGCTCGTAAAAAGGTGCGTCGGCTGCCAAGAGTTCGCCAACAAACCTCACGCACCTGCATCAGCATTGAAAACCATCCCACTTGCATGGCCGTTCGCGCAGTGGGGACTCGACATGGTAGGTCCCTTCAGGAAGTCCTCCCCGGGTGGGCACACGCACCTCCTGGTGGCAGTCGATAAATTCACGAAGTGGATCGAGGCGGTGCCAATCACAAGTTCAACCGCAACTTCAGCAGTCAACTTCATCAGGTCCATCATCTTCAGATTTGGCGTGCCCCACGGTATCATCACCGACAACGGCACGAACTTTACAGCCGAGGAGTTCAGAGATTTCTGCGAGGAACAAGGCATCAAGCTCAGCTACGCATCCGTCTCACACCCGCAGTCTAACGGACAAGTCGAAAGGGCCAACGGCCTAGTCAGCAAAGGGATAAAGAAGCGTCTGCGAGTGCCGTTGAAACGAGCTGCAGGAGCCTGGGTAGAGGAACTTCCAAGCGTGCTATGGAGCCTACGCACCACGCCGAACAGATCCACCCAATACACACCGTTCTTTATGGTGTACGGCGCAGAAGCAGTCTTACCCTGTGACATTAAGTTTGACGCTCCACGGGTCGTGGCCTACGACGAGTCCGACGCAGAAGAGGCACTAGAAGATGACATGGACACTCTAGATGAAGCACGCGACATCGCCCTCAGCCGCACAGCAGTGTACCAGCAGGACCTGCGCAACTACCACGGGCGACGACTGCGACCCAGAGCTTTTGTCCCAGGCGACCTGGTCCTTCGACTCAAGCAGAAGAAAGTGCACAAGCTCGCCTCCCCATGGGAAGGCCCGTACATTGTGACAGAAGCAATCGGCAATGGAGCATATCGCCTGAAGGACCAAGCCACAGGAACAGTTTGCAGTAACCCGTGGAACGTGGCACAGCTACGCCGCTTCTACGCCTGATGTACCCTACACTGTAAACCCAAAGTAGCAGCAGGTTTCTTACGCACTCTTTCCCTCGCCAGGGTACCTAAGGGGACTGGAAGGGTTTTAATGAGGCGGCCTGTTTGCGAGAATAAATAAAGATGATTAAAGAAATTTTGTGTCACCCTCTCCTTTGCAACCTAGGCCGCCACTCGAATCACTCGGGGGCTGCGCCTAACAGGCATCACCCAAAAATCCTCGGCCGCCACTCGACGCACTCGGGGGCTCGCGCTGTACAGGTCTAAAGTTAGCCTAGGCCGCCACTCGAATCACTCGGGGGCTGCGCCTAACAGGCGTCACCCAAAAATCCTCGGCCGCCACTCGACGCACTCGGGGGCTCGCGCTGTACAGGTCTAAAGTTAGCCTAGGCCGCCACTCGAATCACTCGGGGGCTGCGCCTAACAGGCGTCACCCAAAAATCCTCGGCCGCCACTCGACGCACTCGGGGGCTCGCGCTGTACAGGTCTAAAGTTAGCCTAGGCCGCCACTCGAATCACTCGGGGGCTGCGCCTAACAGGCGTCACCCAAAAATCCTCGGCCGCCACTCGACGCACTCGGGGGCTCGCGCTGTACAGGTCTAAAGTTAGCCTAGGCCGCCACTCGAATCACTCGGGGGCTGCGCCTAACAGGCGTCACCCAAAAATCCTCGGCCGCCACTCGACGCACTCGGGGGCTCGCGCTGTACAGGTCTAAAGTTAGCCTAGGCCGCCACTCGAATCACTCGGGGGCTGCGCCTAACAGGCGTCACCCAAAAATCCTCGGCCGCCACTCGACGCACTCGGGGGCTCGCGCTGTACAGGTCTAAAGTTAGCCTAGGCCGCCACTCGAATCACTCGGGGGCTGCGCCTAACAGGCGTCACCCAAAAATCCTCGGCCGCCACTCGACGCACTCGGGGGCTCGCGCTGTACAGGTCTAAAGTTAGCCTAGGCCGCCACTCGAATCACTCGGGGGCTGCGCCTAACAGGCGTCACCCAAAAATCCTCGGCCGCCACTCGACGCACTCGGGGGCTCGCGCTGTACAGGTCTAAAGTTAGCCTAGGCCGCCACTCGAATCACTCGGGGGCTGCGCCTAACAGGCATCACACAAAAATCCTAGGCCGCCACTCGATTCACTCGGGGGCTCGAGCCATACAGGTCTACAAGTGCAAAATCAACCATACAACATCATATGGGCATACATACATGCGTGTTTATGTTACAAGCTAACATTATACAACAAACTATTTTTCTTAGTCGACAGGCTCTTCCTTTGGCGCATCGAGTGGCCCTACACGTCGCTCTGTATGATTCAGAACCTGTCGCATCACCTGACGTGCGGCCTCAAGGGATTCAGCATAATCAACATCCCTAGGCAACCCATCAAGTATTCTGTCCAAGGGAACATGAGGTCGATGCAGTCGAACATAGGCAAACGCTGTGTTGGCCCCGGCAACAAGCTGACCGAGGACGACCCCCTTCAACGCCCTGCTGCTGCGGAACCTCTCCAACAGTGCAGGCAACCCTTCCGGCTGCTCATCAAGGGGGAAGAACACTTTGTTGATCTGCCAGAGTGCTTTCCTGCAACCTTCAAGAACGAACGCAGCTCGCCAGGTGCGATCCAGCATCCGCGCGAGTATACGGCCCTCTCCCTTATGTACCCAGAATTGGCGAGCTTCGACCGAGTTACCGGTGGCCTCACTATCCACGCGCTCGTCCACTCGAGCGTTCTCGGCTTGCCAGTCGGGATTAACAACTGCAATTAACGGGTCAAGGTGCAGAACAACACAAGCATGAAGAAATCAAAGAGAAGCAGCTAGAGCCCAAACCTTGCAGCTGTCGACATATCAGATCAATCTGGTCAAGAAGGAACCGTTCGCGCTGATTGAACGGCCCAGCGGAACGCGCCCTGAGGCGTTCAAGCTCCACTTCAGTTCTCCGCAGCTTCGACTCAAGTTCAGTGATCTTGTTCCTCATATAATTAAACACTCGCTGATCGTTCCTGCTTCGCGCGGGAGCTGGAGAAGTCGGACAACGCGAAGACGCAGGCGCAGCCGAAGAGGTGCCCTCATCCCAGTACGCACGGATATCTTCCGCGACTTCAGGAGGAGCACTTCCGTCAGGCTGTCAATTTAAAGAACATCAGAGAGCACTATTTTCAACAAGACTAGACAAAAGCACAGTCGCATGACAGAATCAGCATATCCATTGATTTCACCGAGTTTCATTACAAAAGACAAAAGAAGACCCCTACTACAACACTACATGGCAGAACCCGACGGTGCGCGGCCCTTTTTGGCGGCTGACTCTGCAAGCTTCCTCTCAAAGGTGTCAATCAGCTTTTTAGCTAACTGAGTCGCCTTGTCCTTGACGCTGGTCAGGGACTTGGACTTTCCATCGGGCCTTCGAGGGAAGTCGCTCACAGCCGCCTCAAAGTCACCCGAGATCCCATGACCGAGTAACAGACGGAAGGTGAGCTCGGAGCCGCGTACCGTCTGGGTGCGGGTGTAGTTGGCCATCACATTCGCCTCAGCAAATGGAGCCGCCAGCGCGTCAGCCCCCTTAGGTGCAGCCTGACCAGGGAAAACACCTTGATAGATGTTGGCCAGGGCGCTCGAGGACTTCTTCACAGCGTCCGCGGCGCACGCGCAAACCCGGTTGCAGAGGTCGACTGCCGCCGACAAGGTGGTATTCGCGCTGGACGTCCCTTCATGAGGAGCACCACCACCAACACCTACATTCAGAAATAACGCGAATAGTAAGGTTACCTGCAGGCAATAAAGGCAAAAGTAGGCTTCTATCAGCCGAGAACTTACCACCAATGACTGTGGCAATGCTAATCAGGCGTTCGACCTGAACCTTTTCTGCCTCAGTCTGGGTCTCAAGCGACTTCTCCAGTTGCTGGACCCGCTTCGCCAAGCCTTGGTTGTCTTCTGCAGAACACCCGAGCAAAAGATCAGAATTGCAGACAGTCGAAGAAAGTTCAAAAGACTCGACAAGGGATACTTACTCTTCGACTGCTCAAGCGCAGCACGAAGTTGACTAGCTTCCTGCTCCAGACGAATGAAGCGGGTGGCCGTTTCCATCTGCTGACGATAGACGGGCTGCGGAAAAAGAAGTATAAATCTGTACCCGACTATTCTAGTCACGCACATCTTCGGGGGCTACTCCCATCGGGAGCGCTGTTCGCGCACCCGATACAAGAGTTTGCAAGATAAGAAAGAAGATACTTACATGCTGGGTCAGATCAGCATCCACGGCAGTCGCATCAGTGGCACCATCCGGCCGGGTGGCCGTCGAAGGGTCCAGCACCGGAGGATCGTTCGCCTGTGGCGCCTCTTCAGTTGTACCAGTCGCATGCTCCGGGGCAGCAGACTGGTGTTCCTCCTCACGAGGCGAAACATGGACATTACCACCTTGATGGCTGCTTACAAAAGATTCAGAAAACACCCAAGGAACAGAAAGAAGAAACGAATCAGAAAGGTTCAGTCGCAGAAAGCTTACCTGTCAACATCTTCACCATTGCTGCTCATAGAAGGAGACGGCATCCTCCCAAACCCCGCGGGAGGCGCGGAGTTCAGCGGAGTCGCTATCAGCGGGTTCACCGGCTCCTTCGGCACTGAAGAAGATCCGCTAGAGTCCTTCTCCTCCTCTGCCGCCTCCTTCAAGGGAGACGTCGCCGCGGTGAAGTCGACGTTCTTCTGCTTACGCCGCTTCGCGGGTGGAGCCGTGTCCTCCTCTTCTTCCTCCTCCACTTCCTCGCTACGCGAGTAGGCAGGGGGAGGACTCTCTTCATCGCCGTCCTGCTCGGCAACGATTGCGGCTTCATCGTGAGCGCCATTCTCCATCAACGGAGGAAGGCTCACGTAGTTCTTACGATCCTAAGGAGCAGCAAGCAACAGTCGGAAAATCAGAAAAAAGACAGTCGAATGACACACAAAGAAGAAATCAAGATTCAAACACTTACCTCTGGGATCGGATTCGTCGAGCTGAACGGCGCGACTGGGCAAGTCACGTTGCACGGGTCGGCGACCCGCAGACTGGTGATATTCCTCACCTTGATCGCGACCTGCGCATCGTCAACCGCCGGGTCGGCTGCCATTTCCCACATCGGGAGAGGGCGTTGTTGAAGCGGCTGTACCCTCAGCCTATGGAACATGGCGATCAGCTGGATCCCGCCCGCTTCGCGTCCCATCGACTTCAACAGCCCGCGAAGCAACGCCGTCAGCGGTTTGATCGACTCCTTCTCCTCCGCCGACAGGGGGTGCGACCAGGCGTTGGTTTTCCTCAAGGGCCGATCAGCGGCGAAGTCGGGAAGCCCGGTTTGGTTCCACTTGACGTAGAACCACTTCTTTCTCCAGTTTTGCACGGAGTCGGACTTCTTCATGTGGAAGAAGACCGTGTCGCCACGAAGCTGGATGCCAAAACCGCCGACTGGGTATGCCTCTTTCGACTTACCCACCATCCGGCGCACCTGGAAGAGCGACTTCCAAAGTGCCCAGTGGGGTGCGATCCCCAGAAAGCATTCGCACAACACGATAAAGCTCGTGATGCTTAAGACGCTGTTGGGAGTCAGATCGTGGATCTGAATCCCATAGGCGTACAGAAGCCCACGGACGAAATCGTGAAGGGGGAACCCGAATCCCCGTGGAAGAAACTCCACGAAGCAGACGCGTTCCCCATTGCGGGGAGCAGGGATGGTATCCTTACCGGGCGCCCGCGTCGTCGCCGTGCTCTCCGGCGGCAGCAGCCCCTGCTGGCGGAGGTTGTCGAGCTCCGCCGCTCTGACTGAGGATTTGCCCCAGTCGCCTTCCACCTTCTTCATCCCGGCGTCGTCGCCGGCGGCGGAGGAGCTCTCAGTACCCTTAGCTCTCTTGTGGCCCATGTCGCCGGAGGGGAAAGGGGAGGATTTTTGGAAGCTTTTTCGCGAGGAACAGCGATGGCAAGAACTGGCGGCGAGGGAGAAGAATGAGGCTTGGTGAACTGCCCCTGCGCCGCGGTGAAAATTATATACCGCGGGGCAGTTCATCGTGGCCGTCAATCGCGGAACTGCAAGGCGCCGCAAGGATCCTGCCGTCCACGTGTCGCACGAAGGACACATTGGTCGTGCTACACTACGCACGAGAACCGAAGCATCATCATCACGCCGCGGAGTTTTCGCGCCCAACGGTCCATATTCAGCGGTCGCCGCTGTGACAGCGGGCCCACCATCGTCACGTCCCGTCGGGCGCAGAGCGTGTCGGGTCGTGTCATCAAAAGCGTCATCCCTGACGTCATCATGGAAGTGTGTCAAGTAAGCCAAGCAATTGGCTGAGCATTCGACAGTCATTCGACTGAACCAAGTACGTTCGAACCAAACGTTCGAGTGGAATAAGACGAAGTAAGCTTTTTTAAAGCTGATGTTATGATTAGTAGGCCATCAAGGCTGAGTGCAGAGTAAGTCGAGCCAGGACAGTTTCGACTCGGACAAATTCGAGTCATCTGTTTACTCCCATCGGGAGCGGGCTTTTCGACTGAGGGAAATTTGAGTTTAATCTCAATTGCAAGCAATTCAGCTTAATCTCGGGGGCTACTCCCATCGGGAGCGCTGTTCGCGCACCCGATGATTGTGGACAAGGGCAGTCGAAATGCTGCGACTCCGAAAGATCAAATTGGTGCACCCGAAGAATCAAGACAAGCTCACTCGAAGCAAGCTTCGACGATTCCATGTGGCGTGCCCTGAAAGGGGGAGTCCTCCACTCGACTCTACGATTCGACTGAGCACTCGGGGGCTACTGTCGTGGGGCTACCTTTCGGGTCCCCCACGGTGGTGGTACCTGGGTCACGCCAATGAAGGCCCAGCGAAGCCCAAGAAGGACACCGTGTGGCACAAGTAGTCGACTTAGGTCGGTGATGCTTTCCTTATCTTGTACGTGCAATCCGCACCGTCCACCCGAGACCCGGCCTGTAGTATAAAGGCCGGGAGGGTGCGCCGTCTAGGGCATCGAATCATTGAACATCGCATTGTAGCCACCAATCAATAATTCCAGACAAGCAGGAGTAGGTCTTTACCTCAACTCGAGGGGCCGAACCTGGGTAAAATCGCCCCCTGTTAGCCGTCGTGTTCACCAGCCTGATCTCTCTCTTTCTCCTTCAATCAACCCGGGGTATTCGACCTAGGGATTTGCCGAGCCACAAGCTCGTCAGTGCCAAAGCCACTTCTTACTTGCACTAGTTGAGTAGACTTCGAAACAGTTGATTTGTGAAGTAGATGGATTAGGACACTTGACTTGAGCTTGGCTATTCCATGAATAACTAATTAGATGCTTTGAAGAATGATTGATACTTTACATTGGAGACATAATTTGCAATTCTTCTTTCTAAACCTTATGTATGGTTCCATGTCTCCAACGCACTTATTCATGAAAAGTTTCTAGCATTTGTTAGCTAGCATTTGTTAATCATTGTTTGCTTAATATCAACTATAGACAATTGTTTTGGATCACCTCATTCACATCATGTGCTTTGCATTACTATCTTGATCATGATTGTGTTGGTTGCATGTCTCATCAAAAATTATTTTGTTATCACTTACCTACTCGAGGACGAGTAGGAGTTAAGCTTGGGGATGCTGATACGTCTCAAACGTATCTATAATTTTTGAGTGATCCATGCTAGTTTAGTGATATTGTCACATGTTTTTACTATCAATTATATCATTTTTATGCATTTTATCGGACTAACCTATTGACAAGATGCCCAGTGTCAGTTCCCTATTTTTGTGTTGTTTTTGTTGCAGAAAGTTACTTCTGGAAATATTCTCGGAATTGGACGAAAATTTACGGAGATTTTTTATTGAAGAAATGAGGAAGGGAGCTAGAAGGGCGACTCCAGGGGACCCACACAGGGCAGGGCGGCCCCCTGCCGCGGCCTAGGGCCCACCCGCGGGTTGGACCTGCCCCTGCCCTGTGGGGCACCCCTCGGCCGCCTCCGACGCCTATAAAATCATCCCCAACGAAAAAACCCTAACCCCCGAAGGATTTTCCCAAATACGCAACAGAGCTCCGCCGCCATCGCCGACAAGTTTCGGGGGTCAGATTGATCATGTTCCGGCACCCTGCCGGAGGGGGGATCGACCGCCGGAGCCATCTCCATCGACATCGCTGCTTCCCGCGATGAGGAGGGAGTAGTCCCTCACCAGGGCTGAGGCTTATACAAGTAGCTATGTGGTTATCTCTCTCTCCCATGATGTGATCTTCGTTGTGATCATGAGCTTTGTTAGTATAGTTGAGTACATGATGTTTCCCTATGTGTAATGGATATGATTTTGCTCAAGTGATGTTATTTAGTACAATTTCCGGAGTCACCGTTGTGATCACGGTATCTCGGTGACAGTGTGGGTGCCGTGTGTGACTCTATGAATAATAGATTGGAAGGATCTTCATCATGAGTTTGTTCTTTATTATTGTTGGATTGAATAGATCATGAGGTTTCTTGATGCTTGTGTTATTGAAGAAAGAGACTATACAAGAAATATGTTGTGGTGTTTGTTAGTACTATCTTTGGATGCGGATAGTGACAGCATGAAGTGTCCATAGATGTGGAATACGAACTTTAAGGTGTGTTTTTCGTAGCCCTACGCAATTCTCATCCTATTTGATCCACGAAAGAATGATCTCCGAGTAACGTCTACCATGCATGTGTTTTTGTGGAACTATTATGTGTTTAATTATGTTAATGATGTTGAGAGTAGTCACTAGTGAAAGTATGAATCCTAGGCCTTGTTTCCAAGCATTGATACACCGTTTTTAGTCACTTTTGTCACTTGTTTGCTTGCTGCTATTTTTATTACAGAATTACAAAATCACCTTTTACCATCCATATCACTTGCATTTTACCATCTCTTCGCCGAACTAGTGCACCTATACAACTGACAATTGTATTAGGTGTGTCGGGGACACAAGAGACTTCTTGTATCTTAATTGCAGGGTTGCTTGAGAGGGATATCTTTGACCTCTACCTCCCATGGATTCGATAAACCTTGGGTTACTCACTTAAGGGAAATTTGCCGCTGTCTTGCAAACCTCTGCGCTTGGAGGCCCAACAAGTCTACAAGAATAGAAGCGTGTAGTAGACATCAGCCATCGCCGACGATAATGGATGAAAAATTAGAAGGAGAACAAGATTACAGCAAATTCAAATTAGAAGACATATGCGAAGATGCACCTGAATCGAATATCCAATCCGTACCTTGGTTATTGGGCGTGAAATTGTTCATGGCGGTGATGATGGCGGACTGATCCTAGCTTGGTGTCGAAGACGTGGGCAGAGAGGCCAATGGGGTCGGGGTTGCGGTCATGTAAGGTAGGGTCGGACGAGCACCGTACATGTATGGCGTAGTCGGTGGTGGAGTCGCGTAACCAAGCGAGTAGACGGGCGCCGTAGCAGGGGCGCCATATGTCGGCGAAGATCCTGCTGATGGGCGAAGACCAGAGTTCCAAGCGCCATAGTACGCCGAGGGTGAGCCGTAGGGAGATGGTGCCGTCCAGGGCATCGACCATGCTTGAACGAGGCCGGTTCAAGGATCATAAGGTGGGCGCCATGTTGATGGAGTAATGGGCAGAGTCGGAGGAGGCGTTGGTGTCAATGTAGAAGTAGAGGTAGGATCGCCAACGGCGGTGACGAGAGGCCGCGACGGCGGCGGTGGGGGTTTTGGCGGTGGAGCCATGCCGAGGTGCGGAAAACCTAGGCATCTGATACCATGATAATTGAGGAGAACTATTGATTGTATTGATTTGTTTAGAGCATATTACATCGTATATGTAGTACAAGCCAACCGACATAGAGATAGGATTAGGTATCCTATTACAATATGTATTGGAGTCCTGGACTCATATGGTTAACACGTTGAGGTAACAGGCCACGTAAAAGAACAATGTGGAGGTTGAGTGCAACTTCTCGTCTAATTTGTAAAAGGAGAGTCTCGTGCAGCGCGTACTGCCAGGGGGCTTTGTGTGTATTTTTATGCAGTCCAAAATAAAATGTCCGGATTTAGAGGCACACCAAAATGGCTTTTCAATATGGTGGGCGAGTCGCTCACCAAAATGGTTTTAGAGACACAAAGAATTGGGTTGTTTTGTGGTATGGCTCATTTGATAGAAAATGGGGTGGCTATTATGCAATATGCTGATGATACAGTCCTATGTCTTAGGCATGATGTCGACAAAGCGATTAATTTGAAACTTCTTTTGTACATGTTTCAAATGATGTCTGGTTTGAAGATTAATTTCCTTAAAAGTGAGCTTTTTGTGATTGAAGGAGATAATAATATTGCTGCCTTTTATTCTGATCTTTTTAACTGTCAAGTGGGGCATTTGCTGATGAATTATTTGGGAATTCTTGTCACTTTTTCTAATTTCAAAGTGATTGATTGGGACTTCCTTGATGATAAAATGATAAAGAAACTTGATTCCTAGATTAGTGATGCTGCTTTCGGGGGGGAGGGGGAGGGAGGTTAACCTTGCTTGATTCTAGTTTATCCGGTATCCCATCTTATTATATGTCCATGTTCATGCTTAGCAAAACCCTTGTGGAGAAGCTTGATAAACATAGAGAAAGTTTTTTTTTGGGCTGGTAAAAGCAATAAAACAAAGTATTATATGGTTAAATGGGGGAGAGTGTGTCGTTCCAAGAAAAAAAAGGGGTCTGGGTGTAAAAGATTTACACAAACAAAATCTAAGTCTCCTTTGTAAATGGTGGTGGAAATTGGAGACACAATCTGGTCTATGGCAAAGTATCATAAAGGCCAAGTATCTGAAAAACAAAACGGTGGCATCTGTTAAAAGCAGAGCTAGTGATTCTCCTTGTTGGAAAGCTATTATGAAGATCAAAGATTTGTATTTTGAAGGTAGGAAGGTTATTTTGGAAAAAGGGGATGTGGTGTGGTTTTCAAAAAGGTTAGTTTGCTTTCTCATTTCTTGATTTGTGTTGTATCTTCTTGAATGAGAAATGCCATTTGGGCATGTATCCTATATTTATCGTCTATGCTCTTTGGCTTTGCTTTGCTACCATCAATTGGTATTAATTGGAATTTGATATCTCCGCCATAGATATTTATTTCAGTTGATACTTATTGTGGGAGTTTTGATACCTTATTTCTTTTATTTTACTTTACTTGATTTCGGTCAAGTATTATCCTTCTCTTGGTATCTTTGCTCCTAGTTGGTATCTTATTTTCAATTGGTGTCTTATCAATCATGTGTTGCTTTGATTCGATCCCTATTGATATCTCACTTCATGTGTTGATGTGTTTTGCAATCAATCATATGTTGATTTGATCTGTCCTCGATCATGTGTTGATTTGGATTTTGATATAATTTGGACAACCATTTCTTGTCACACTTTGGTGTGCTCTTTGTTTACTTGGTTTCTTTGTCAAAATTGTATCTCTTTTGGTTCTAGAAAGTCGTTGCATGAACGTTTACTAAGTTATATTGTTATAGCATGCTTATCTTTCTTGATCCAATATATAGGGTATACTCCACCGAATCCTAAATCGGTTAAGATGTGCATGAAATTCAATTTCATATCTATATGCACATATTTATGTGGAGTATGTCCTATGTATTGTAGTGTATCTAACTACTATGGACCCAATGAGTTTCGGAACCATCTTGTACTTGAATTTTGGTTTAGGTACAATGGATATGCATTGGATGCTTGCCTCATCCATAAGGAAGGTGTCCTCACCATGATATTATAAGAGTCAAGCTATGATGATATTCAAGATCTCATCTTCTTCATCACCAATGTCATATCGGCAACAAGTATCTTTCCCATGCATACCCTTCTAGTATTCAACCTTGTGTAGGTTGCCTCTTGGCATGAAAGCTTTTATGTGCAATTGTTGTGGTTTTGGCTTATTTCCTTCACTTGGTATATCTTTGTGATATTTGTGATGAATTTGCAAATACTTTTCTTCAATTGGAATTATTTGTTTGTGATACTTGTTGCCTATCTCAAAGCATCTTCACTATCTCTTGTCCCCTTAGTGATATGTGTGATGTCTTTGATGTATTTGAAGTTCATTTATATACAATGAGATAAATTTGAGCTATGTGCTATGCTTTTAAGCAACAATCTCGTTTGTATATTTATGACTTCCTTTTGGATACCTTGGTCTCTCCTTCATCGACCATTTCATATGTGCAAGTTTCTTTGTGGATATATATCATCAACAATTTGTCTACTTAGAAACCTATACATATGAGAGAGGTCACCTTTTATTTGGTATCCTATTTCTTTCGAGCCACCTTGTTTTTCATCTATAATACTTTGGTGGATCCAAATTTGTCTCGTGAGTGCTTGTCTTATTTCTATTTGCATCTTTGTGCAGTCACATTTTATTGAAGATCCTTGTCTTCATGCTTATCACGGTGAGCATGTTGATTTTATTGGCTAAACGTTATCACTAGCTCTTGGATTTTTCAATTGGTTTTAGTTTCCAATTGGTATCCTTGAGCTTGTGAACATATTCTTTTAAAAAATCTTCTTTGTATCTTGGTTGGGCCTATCTTATGATGAGTCTTTTAAATTGGTATCTTCTTATGGCTCAGCCATATCTTTGGTGCAAGTGCTATGATTTGCTTTCGCTTTATGCACACTTGCACTTGTTGCGTGTTCTAGATGATTTTGGGGGAGTGAGGATTCCATATTTGTGCACTCCTTAATAGTGCATGAATATTGGGGAGCTTCTCCATTTTTATTTAGAACTCGTGTTTTGGATCTTTTGATTGCCTATCTCCTTTGTGGAGATGTTTAGAATGATTTCCTTTATTTGCAATCTTTGATCCTCAATATAGTTTGATTTCCTTCAAATATTCTTCATTGGATATGTGCATTTGATTTCACTCATATCTTGAGAAATGCACACTTTATGGAGGAACTCATATTATATTGGCCTTCTAAATTTTTCTTCCCGTTTCGGCAATCGATGCCAATGGGGGAGAAGTTTAGAGGGTTTAAGGGAATTTGGTTTTATACTTTTGTTGCGTTTACCTTAATGCACTTGCATCCTTGCTTGTTTGTCTTGCAAGGATGCTTTATTCATTATATAAACCCTCTTAAAAAGGGATTGTCATCAATTACCAAAATGGGGGAGATTGAAAGTGCATGGTGGCCCCCATGTGTGGTTTTGGTAATTAATGACAATCTCTATGGACTAACGTTTGTATTGAGCTACTTGTAGGTGTGTCCATTTGCGTTGCTTGATCTCCATATGTTGGAGTCAAGGCTATGGGAAGAAGATTGTATGTTGTTGAAGGCTAAGTGCGGGTTGATCTACACTCAAGTCCAAGTGAAGATATGCCGAAGAGTGCTTCTCCCATATTGGTGTATGGGGGAGCAACATGTGAGTCTTCACCAAGCGAAGCGCAATCAAGAAAGGTGGTTCGTCTTGAGGAAATGAAGATCATCATCATCGACCTCAAGTGGATTATGCGCAAGGCAAAGGTATGATATTGATAGGATTTCTATTTTACCGGTCTCATGATGTTAGTTGAGAGACCGGGTTATAGGATAGATAGCCGTACTATCAAGAGGGGCCCTCGATCGAGTATCTTGATCGCATCGTTCGTGGAGAGCTCAAACCTTTGCATCCTTGCAATCATCCTTAATGGTTCTTTATTTGACTCTTATCGTGGTGTGGTCTTGGTGCTTGTCGTGCTTGTCATGACAAGGCCAAGTTCACCGAAAACGATTTTCGTACGTCTTCTTTTGAATTTTCGATGTTGGAGTTTTTGCCGGTTCATCCATGTGGAAGGTTTCACTCTTCCATTTATTTGCAAAATCTCCCTTGCTTGTTTTCAATGTTTTCACTTTTTGTAGGGTAGCCCTTGTCGTCCTCTTTCCAACAAAATTGGATTCACCTCTATCAGACTTTCCTTGCAAAAGTTATTCAGTTTCTGGTTTCAGCTGTTTTTCTCTGGTCCGGCGTAGTACCACTTGTGCGGCGGTAGTATTGTTCCTTCCTGGAGTGGCACTGCTGCTGCACCACGTGTATCACCCCTGGCGATAGTACCGCGGAGGTACCGCTGCTTCCAGGCAGCGGTACTGCAGCTGGTGGTACCGCCGGAGGTACCGCTGGACGTCTTTTTTGCTTAGGGTATCCCTCCGGTACCCCGGCGGTAGCAGCCACATTCTACCGCTGGAGCCCGTCGAATTTATTCGAATGGCACCAACGGTAGTACCGGCCGCCCACCGGTAGTACCGCTCTCCTGGAGTGCAGCGGTACCTCTCTGAGGTACCGTAGCCGCTGGGTGCAGTGGTACCCTGGGTACCGCCCGGATGCCAGCCAGCGGTAGTACCGCTGTGTGCGTTTCTGCACACAACGGTCAGATTTCTTAGTGGCCTATTTAAGGGGCCTTCTTCCCCAATAGGTCACCAACTTTGCCAAGCACATTTTTTTCTCTCTCTCTCTCTCTCTTTCACCATTGTTGACCTTGGAAAGCTTGCCCCCCTCTCAATCCCTCCAATGAATCTTGCATATTTTTGAGGGAAAAGTGAGAGGAGATCTAGATCCACATTTCCACCAATCAATCTCTCCTCTAAGTGAGGGGAACCTAGTAGATCTAGTTCTTGGAGTTCTTTTGTGGTTCTCTTCCTTGTTCTTCCTCTCTTATTCCCCCATAAGCATTTGTTGCTTTGTTGGAATTTGAGAGTGAAGGATTTGAGCACTTTTGCTCTTGCCATTGCATTTGGTGCATCGGTTTGCTCTCTCCACGAAGATTCATAGAAGTTGAAGTTTGAGAAGCTTGTTACTCTTAGGTGCATTGTGTTCCCAAGAGCTTGTGCCTCTTGGGTGCATTGTGTACCCTAGACGGTTGGTGGTGTCGCGAAGACTTCGAGTTGTGAAGCTTCGGGCAAGGTTTGGGAGCCCCCGATTGAGTTGTGGGTGTGTGCCCCAAGATCGTTGTAAAGGCTCCGGATTCCGCCTTGAAGGATTCCGATAGTGGAAGGTGAACCTAACCCTTTGGGTGAGGTTCATCGGAGAATAGGGTGAGGCCATTTGTGGCATCTTGAGTAGGCCTTTTGTGGCGAGCTCACACCCCTCCAACGAGACGTACTCCCTTAACAAGGAGGAACTCGGGAATACATCCTCGTCTCCGCGTGCCTCGGTTATTTCTATACCCGAGCTCTTTACTTATGCAATTTACATTATGATAGCCTTCGTGCTTGAAGTTTTATATCTTGCTATCACCTTGTTGTTTGTCTTGCTTAGCTGGTCGAGGACGGCGGCAATCGGATCGGTGGAGCGGCGGACGGAGGTGGAGAAGAATGGGCGGCGCCGGCGATTCAGAGCACCCCGGCTCGATTCCGCGGGCGAGGAGGTAGAGGGCGACATGGCGGATACAATGGCTGGCGTAGATCTCGGCGACGCTCGGTGCACGGCGGCGGGGCAGCGTCGGTCGGGGGGGGGGGGGAGCTGGGGTTGGATCTCGATCCGGAAAAACGGGATGGAATGGGTAGAGGAGAGAGAGAGGGAGCAGGTGGGCGTCGTGGGGGGTCTCCTTAACCATAGGTGGGCATAGCAGCTTGCGGAGGGAGCAGGTGCGCGGCATGGCGACAGTGCCCGCACTGTCGCCACAGGGACGACGGCGCATCGGTACTACCGGCGAAAGCCCCGGTAGTACCGGTTAGTACCTCCAAAACAGAAACTAGCTATGTTATTTGGGCATTTAGACAACCCCAAAAATTCTATAAAAATTCAGAGAGTCTCTCAACAAGATAAGGAAACTCCCCATATTTTTATTTGGACATTTTGAACAATTTAACATGGTTTCAAAATAGGGGTTGATTTGAACCACATTTGGGGTTTAGACAATTGGAAACAAATTGGAGGCCATGACATTTGGTTTCTCATGCATTGCTTGGAACTTAGGGAACTTCTTGGACAAATATGTTCACTTGCCATGTTGTGGTTTGTACCATTGCTTGCATTTCATGGTTTGAAGGTTTGGGGGAGGTTTGACTTCCCTTTTAAATGTGTTCAAGTGTTGTGTCTCAACTTAACAATTTAACATATGACATGATGCAAATATGAGATGCAAAAAGTGAAAAAATTATTCACATTTCCGGGTACCAAACTGGGGCTGTTACATATATATTGGATGGGATTTTATAGAATCATCAGGAGGCGGTTGGATCACAAGTCGGTGCAGTCACTTCTCCTTTGCATCGAGAAGACTAGTTCGAGGGAAGGGAAGAGCGTTGGGTTCGGTTCAGTTTGTGGGCTATTGGGCCAGGGCTATTGGGAGCTCCTATACCCCGCCTTTAGCGGAAGAACTATTCCGCCCGCGTACCCCTGTGGTTCTTGGGCTCGGCCCATTGGTAGTTTGCTGTGTTGGTTCGCTGGTTCATCTCTGCTGTTTGGTTCGACCGGATCATTAGAATCGGTGTTCTGTACGTATTGCTGAAAAACGCATGGATTCTCTAACTGCATGACGCCAAAAAATGCATGTTGCGTTTTTTACATTATATAAGTACCACGGTAACGCTTTAAATGAAAGAAACATGATTTTTTTTTCCAGTTTTTATTTTATGTTTTTCTTTTTCTTTTCTGTGTTTATACTACTAAGAAAATGTGTCTGTATTTATGTAAGAAAGAACAAAAAAAATGTTTTAACAAAAAAAATTATATATGTAAAAACAATTTAATGCTTTTTCAAATTTGAAGTTTATGGTATTTCAAGCTAGTTTTTTGATTCCACAATACAAATAATTTTCGTATTAGTATAAATTTGTTGAATATAAATCATTTTTTTGAATATGAACAAATTTCATATTTGAACAATTTATGATTTTAAAAGTGAACGATAATTAATTTTGAACGATTTTAACAAGTGAACAGAAAAATGTCGGTGAACAATAATTATTTTTGAACAGATTTAAAAAGTGAACACAAATTTTTTATGAACGAAAGTTTTTTTTGAACGATTTTAAAAGTGAACGAAAATTATTTTTAAACGATTTCAAAAAGTGAACAAAAAAAGTTCGGTGAACAAAAATTATTTTTGAACAATTTTAGAAAATGAACGAAAAAAGATTTATGAACGGAAACTAACTTTAAACGATTTTAAAAGTGAACGAAAATTATTTTTGAACAATTTTTAAAAATGAACAGAAAAATGTCGGTGATTTTTATTTATTTATTTTAATAAGAACAAAAGAAAAACAAAAAAGAAATGAAAAAAGAAAAAACGAAAAAGTAAATAAAAAGAACCAAAAATAGAAAAAAAAGAAAATAGAAAAAAACGTTAAAAAAGAAAAAGAAAAATGCAAAGAAGAAAAACGAAAATATAAACATAAAAACGAAAAAATAAAGAAAAAATAAAAACGAAAAAATAAAAAGAAACAAAAAACCGAAAAAGAAGAAAGAAAAAAGAAACAGAAAAAAAAACGAAAACGAAACACAGACAAAACAACCAAAATCACACTTAATGGGCCGGCCCATCCCCGCGACCCGGGGGTACGCGGAGCTTCGTACGCCCCGCGGTACGCGGGGTATAGGATTGGCGAGGGAAGAGCGTTGGTTCGGTTCAGTTTGTGGGCTATTGGGCCAGTGAATAATAAAAGAAATAAAAGAGTTAGCCCAAAAAGGGACTTGCGCTGGTACGCAGAGATTAAGAGGAATTTAGGCCTTATGAAGAGTTCAAAATTATTTTGGTTTTTGGAAATCTAAAAAAATGCAAAAAATTATTTAAACTGGATATTGAAAACACGTCCCAACGTGTCAACGATCGACATGGGAAACCATAACTCGTGAAGTTTTATATACGTATACATAATGTTTTATGTGCTTCTGCTTTTTTCTTCATAATAGTACCTGTTTCAAGCTTTTGGATGATGCTGTCATCATACTAGTTTCTTGGGATGATTTTGCGATGAAACTCGAATTTTTTATCTCATGTCGTGACAATCCTTCATGTTTTTTTTTAGGGGAGACAATCCTTCATGTGGCCCATGAATGAACTTGCACCATTATCTCCGTTGGTACAATTGTCTCGTTTCGTCCACTTGGCCCTGTTCCAGTGGGCCAGTCGCCAACGCAGCGGCGGTCCCTAGTCGCTAGATACGCTGTGCCCCCAGTCCCCACAGACCACCGCATCTACCTGTGCTCCTCCAATCCACAGGAGCCGCGCGCGCGCCCCGACAAATTTGCTTGCTCCCTCATGGCGGCTCGGCCGGGCGCCGTGCTCGCGTTCCCCTCCTCCCCGACCTCCCTGCTGCTCTCGCGATCCCGCTCCCGCTCCGCCTCCGACCTCGCCACGGCCCCGACGCGGCCGCGGCGGCGGTGGCTCGTCGCCGGCATCCCGGTCGTGGCAGGGGCGCTCGCGGCCTCGGCGCAGCCGGCGTCCATGCTGGTTCAGGACGGCGGCGCCACGCTTCTCGTCACCGCCGGGGCCTATTCCCTCGTGCGCACCTTCGACGCGCTCACCGAGCGGCGCCTCATCCAACAGGTTTCGTTCGTGCATCCGCATTCACCTCCCTCCCGCATTCATTGTGTAGCGAACGAAAGGAGATGATGTACTACTACAGTATGTGCAATAGAATGGGGATTAGAGATGTGCTTAGCAGAGAAACTTAAGTAGCAGCATCAATCACTAGGAATAGGAAGGTACCCTCTGCTTTACTGAACTTGATTCAGTTACAGGCCCGCCTAGCTAGACAGAGCTCCCTGGATTTAACTGACCACTGCTCGAATTAACGATTGGTTTCAGTCTGTGCCGTCACAGATAATCATTTGGTCCATCATCAAATGCGCTTAGATATAGTTGTAAATGGTACCACAAAACACTCCCTTGAAAGCTTTGTGCTCCCCCTAAAAAAATTACTCCCTTGAAAGCTTTGTGCACCGTTGCATTAAGAAAGAGTGGAAATGCAACCACCGGTAGTTCGACACCTCGTCTGGGTTTCTTGCTTGCTAACTTGTGGTACTTGTCACCATTGAAGGCAGAACTTGAGCAGGAAGATTGTCCATGTACTATCCGGGGTTCTGTTCATGTCTTCATGGCCACTCTTCAGGTCATCCCTCCAATTGCTGCCTATGCTCTTTAAATTAGAATAGAGATCTCACAGTAGATATGCTCTATTTGCAGCAATTCAACTGGAGCACGCTTCTTTGCGGCAGTAGTTCCGTTCTTGAACTGCGTAAGGCTTCTGACCTACGGGCTCGGTTTCTACTCCGACGAAGCTCTAGTAAAATCGGTGACCCGTGAAGGAAAACGAGAGTAATCCCAGTGTGCCAGCAACGATATTTAGCTGTGATCCTTCGTTCTCCTTTAAGGAGCACCTCCTTAATACAGACTATGGTTGCTGGCAGGGAATTGCTGAGAGGTCCTCTCTACTACGTCATCGTGCTGCTGATCATTGTACTCGTCTTCTGGCGTGACTCCCCAATCGGGATCGTCTCCTTGTCGATGATGAGCGGTGGCGATGGTAAGAGTCTCTTGCATCAGGCATGGTTACAGGTTTTGCAACACCCCATTATACTCGATCGTTTTTGCTGAGTTTCTGCACCTGCTTGGATCTTGGTTTCACAGGCTTTGCTGACATTGTTGGAAGAAGGTTCGGCTCACTGAAGCTGCCGTTCAACAGCAAGAAGAGCTGGGCTGGGAGCATCGCGATGTTCATATCTGGGTTCCTGCTCTCCGCTCTGTAGGGTTCTTGTGATGCGCTCCTGTTGTCTTTTGACATATTTTCACATGCTTTGCTGATCTATTCATCTGTTTCGTTGTTGCAGGATGATTTCTTACTTCTCGTGGCTTGGTTACATCCATGTCAGCTGGGATCAGGCGCTTGGTAAACTAGTTCTTGTCGCGTTGGCGGCTACTGTGGTGGAGTGTATTCCTGTAACTGACGTTGTAGATGACAATATCTCTGTCCCTTTGGCCACCATGTTGGTAGCCTATCTGTTGTTTGGCAACGCTGCAAATTGAATCTGTGAACAATATGTTTTGAGCTCCTGTTGTACTGGCACCAGAAGTTTTCTCATCTCCTCCTTTCCCTTTAAAGCGCAGAACAGGTGTACCAGGACACCATGTTTGGCTAAACTATTGTTTTTACATTTATACCAGTACACATCAATCAACATTCAGCATTCTCTCTTCTGAAAAATGTCAGGAATTTTCAATTCAATCCTAATGTCTGCCAATGTCTTCAGTGAACAAGCGAACAGCATACAACAACACATCCAGCAATGAGGAAAACCATTCCTGAATAGTGCAAAAAAAAATGTCCACCTACTGTTACATCTGCAACTACCAACAAATAAATCAAGTTGCCGTTGTAGCGAGCTAAGCCTTTCATGGTGGGACGAAGAAGAGAGGTGGTCATGTACAATGGCACCGAAGTGGGATTGATGCGCCTTCAGGCTTCCGCTTTTCCCGGGTGACTGCTTCCTGAATCATCGGCAACTTCTGATGAACCTTCTTCCATATGTAGTTCACAGCACCATCTTCACTACGATGACTGTTTTCGTACTCAAAGATAGGCTGCACTTGGGCCAGGTATCGCCGGAATTCAGCCTTTTGCTGCTTGGGGATATTCCTCAAGTAGTTTGTTAGCCATTTTGGTCTCATTGCGTTACTGACTGACACGAAAATGGAGAATTCCGTGTAGTCTATCATCCCTTCGAAAGGAAGCTCGATGTCATCGCTAACAATGACTGGTATGCACAGACTGGCAACAGCGTCAAATAGGCGGCATGAACTTGGGGTGTCACCAGCTGGGTGCAAGCAAAACTCTGATGTTCTCATGCCTTTTATTGATTGTTCACGTCCTGTGGCATTAGGAAAACCTTCTTCCATGACAACATCAGGCTCATTGACCATCAAGTCCCATAGTTTTTCACGCACCAAACCGCCCTGAAAAAGGGTAAACAGATTAATCAGATAAATGGATCTATTTAGTACTCCTATTTGACACGCAGTATACGCATCCAACTGGTATGCTGAAGTTAGCAGAATCATGGTGACAATTCAGACTTACAACTCTCAGTTCATAGAAAGCAATAAAGGCATACATATGAAACTATGCACTAGAGTTCTACTAATATGCACTGTATAAGCGACAAAGTCATGTTGAAAGCACAATGCTTCAAATGATACTTTGTGGGATCAATATACACCTAGACAAAGAGAGCCAACCATTTATGATTGAAAAATCTAGCCTCAGATGTGTCAAAAATCCAGATGATAATTTTAAGAAGAATAACCATTTACTGCAGGTTTATTCTTTTTAATTCAAGTGTTGGTTTCAGGCACTACATAGGCAATAAACAATATAGAAAAATTCAAACTCACAAATAATAAATTCAATAGAAACCAGTCTTAAGAAGTAACCATGTACATACATGTTTTCACATTTTTATGAAAATTTTGGTGAAATGCAAGTGAATAGTCAGGTACAACACAGAATCCAGATTGCAGATAAACCTTTCTAACTATACTGAACAAAGCATGTGCTTGATTTTATGATAAAGATAGGACAAACCCGATGCCTGTGCTTGGCTCCCTTGAAGTACAGAAGAGTGGGACGATCCGTATTTTCTGACAAGTGCAAGGTAGGGAGCAAATGTGTGTAAGGTATGATGACATCTTTCAGCAATGACACTTGAGTGTGCTGTATCATATTAGAAGAGTTGCTGCCTGCAGATTTTGAATCGAGTTTGTACCAGCCACCAAAATCAACCACCAATAGAATTGCTGGAGCAATCTCCGCCCGGACATGCCACATTGCCATAGGGTCTGTCAAAGAATGCCTCAGTATTTAACATGACCTGAGCATCCAAAAGAAAAATAAGCTGCTAGGCAAATCAATCTTCACCAAGAGATAAACAACTACAATACACGGAACGATGTGTGTCACTTGCATACAAGTATAGTATTTTCTCTCCAACAATTCAGTGCTAATATGTACACAAACTTGCAAAGCACAATTAGTTTCTTAATTGGTGAAATTTCAAAGTAAGCCACTCCCTTAGCTGAGAAAACGAGCATGAAAACAAAAGGAAACTTGACCAACTATGTCGACCTCAATTCAAAGTGCACGGAGTTTATTTACAATCTGTGATTAAATGCATTATAAGGACTATCAGGTTCTAGTACCCAGGTGTTTCACACACGTGATTCTCTAAACAAACCAAGAAGCTACAGTAAGTTTCATGCAGAAAAAATCAAACTACATCTAGCCTCTGACTAGTAAAATCAACAAAGATCATTTGGAGCTTTCATCTGCTCACAGTTGCAGTGTTGATTAGACAACCCTTTGACATATCTTTTTTCATAACGTGTAGACACAGAATTATCTGCTTCACCACTTACTGACCGACAGGGATAATTGTGCAAATCAGTCTTTGTTTGATTTAGAGAAAACCCTTGGTCTTGAGAAGTTTGCTTCTAGTATCCATGTCTTATTGAGATTTTTTTTTATCCATGTCTTGTTGAGGGTTGGTGTTGACTGTTGAGTGTGCAGTACTAAACAATGTCGACAAGATCAACGCAGCCTAAGTAACTAGACTGGGCAACTGGCAATTCCTACCATGGATGATAGGTTTAGAACGACTTGCATTCCCATTAAACTGCACTTGGATCAACTCAAACACACTCGCCGGAAATCCACACCATCCAACAAAATTACCTGTGAGAACGAAGACGTGGTCGCGGCCGCCAGAGCGGCGCCAGGCCGGGTGGGCGGTGACGCGGTCGACGACCTCCCGCTGGCGTCGATAGTCGGCGTTCCCCCCCTTCCTGCGGAACGCGCCCTTGGTGGCGCCCCACCCGAGCTCCAGCTCGGCAGAGAGCGTCGCGAAGAAGGGCACGAAGACGACGTCGGCCTCCTTCCAGTCCGCGACGACGCTCAGTACCGCGGAGGCGGGGCGGAGGAGGGAAGCGAGGAGCCAGTACTCGGCGCTGTACTGCCTGATGAGGGGGCTGGCGGGGTAGGGCGGGTGGTCGCGCGGCGGCGGGTGGTCCGGGTCGGAGGTGGCCGGGATGCGGGAGTCGGGGGCCGGGAGCGACCAGTAGAGGTCGAGGAGGCCGTGGTTGAGCGCGCGGGGGAGGTCGGCGACGTAGACGCTGAGGCGGGCGCGGTCGGGGGTCTGCGGGGAGATGAGGAGCGGCGGGGAGGTGGGCCTGAGGAGGAGGAAGGAGAGGGAGAGTAGGAAGAAGGCGGGGACGGCGAGGAGGCCCAGGCGCTTCATGGCCGCCCTCCGGATCTCGCCTGAGATGGCTGGAGGCGACATTGGGTGGGGGAGGGAGGGAGAGCGAGAGTGGTTTGTTGTACACGTGGCGAGTCGCCTGAATATATGGAGTACATACGATAGCTTCGTATCACAAATCTATACCCCTAATAATAAAAGCAATCAAGCTTCCGCGGTTTGGTTTGGTCCGTCGTTCGAATTACCCCTCACGTTGCATATAATTACCCACCTATGCCACCGGTAAGTCCAAAAAAAGATTCAAATTGATAAGAGTGCAAAAAGGAAACCTTGTTGAAGTCGAATTGGACTTTCCTGAAATCTGTCTGAAAACTATTTTTGAAGATGGCCCGGTACCGACCCGAAGACGACGTCAAATAAAAAAAGCTTGGTCGTGAAAGTTGTGGGGAATTTTCCGCCAATCGTTCTAGACCTAAAATTCGGCCCAATCTGAGTCCGAACAGCCGAGATATCCCCGTTTTACTGAAAAACAAAAATCTGGTGACGGGAATTCGGAAATCTATATATCTATACCTAATCTATACTCTCAGCAAAAACAAACCACAACACAAGATACCGATGTTTTATTAGTAATGTGGTGGTTGTTTTCGCCATTTGTGCGGGAATGGAATATATGTAAAGTTAATCATGATTTATGAAACCAGCATAATGCAAGCCATAATCACTCACAGAACTGTGACAGAAAACATCATAGTAATCAATTAAGAGTAACTTGACTGCCATGATGGCAGTGAACATGGGTCCAACCGTCCAACGTATCAGATTCAGTTGGTAGCAAAAACTCACCTGGGGCAAGGAGCTGCGCAACGATTTGGAGAAAGGCGACACAAGGGCAAGTGTTGGTGGGCTGAGTTGAGGGCTTGATGCATTCCTTCTGTGGCTCTCTACCCATTGAACTGCCAAGAAGGCATGAAAGACATAGAAATATTCCTGCACAAGTGCATTCTTCATCTGCGAAATTCAAATAAAAATAATGAGTAGCGCTGGCAGTTGCAATCCCACTAAATAACTGAGACAAAAAAAGGAAGAAAAAGGAAAATTTTACCTTGTTGGAATATCGTCGAACACCTGCCGGGCTTCAATCACAGGGGATGCCGGAGGTACGCGGAGACCCATAGGGGTTGACGAAGAGCTCGGGGATGAGAGCTCAAGACCAATGGAATTGGAGGAGAGCGTCGACAGATCTGCAGCCGCATGCTACGGAGGTTGCGTTGTCCGCCTAGGGTCCACACGGGCAGCAGCTGCTGGTCGCCGGCCATGGATGCTTCGCCTGGAAGGAACCAGGGATGGAGGAGGGAGAAGGGGTGGAGAGGAGGAAGAAAACGAAGGAGAAGCGAGGCGGCCAAAGCGCCAGTGGGCAGGCCGGAGAGGCGGCGGCTCCAACCCTAGCTCGCTGCCCTCGCTCGGAAGCGCTCCCAGAAGGAGCGGTGGGTAGCTCGCTCGGGGCAGAGACGCAAAACAGACTAATCGGTAAGGGCCGCGGGTTTGATTTCTCAGATTTTTTTTGAGGGGCTAAAGTGCAAGGCGGACATACGACGTACCACGCCCGTACCAGACCTGTTTCAATTTAATAGTTTAGACTAGCAAAATACCCGTGCGTTGCTACGGGTAGATTACATATTCATCCATGTATTTAGTAAAATAATTCGAGTTTATTTCACTAAATGCAAATGATCAACAAAAACACGGCTTTCTTATACTGCCAAATTAAGACATTTCCACGTCAACCTTTTTTGTCTAGAGCTCTGTCATGTTCATGTCGTATTTGATTTTCCATCTTATAAAATGTATACAATTGTTGCTTTTACCCTGCCATCGCCGTACCTAAACTTGCTACTGCTCCAGTACCTTCATGCGTGATAAGTTATTCTGTTTCGCCATGTTGGATGAAAGGCACCACCTGAATTATCAGATCAGGATGGATCTTTGCGTCAACCTTGTACATTAATAACCGGATTTCAACAGTCTTGAGTTACACTAAGAATCAAAAAAATCCCCATGTGCTGATCTGCCCCATCTCTGTGGCCTTCGAGCCATGGAGGCGCGGTGGATATCAGTCCCCGTCGGCAGGAGGGATCCGTTTTTGGGTGTTAGGGTCATGGTTTGTTGGGGCGGCGCTCAGATGGCGGCGGCGGCGCCTCATTTCAATAAGGTATCCCCGACTTTAGTCCCATCTTGGCGGCAATGTCGAGAAGTCTGTGGGAGTGGTGTGGTCTCGAGGATTTCTTCTGGTGGTGGCGTTCTCCGGATCGTCAAGGAGCTTCATCGACAGTTCTTCCTTTTTTCTTCATCTCCGGAATGGATGTGGTCTTCTAGACCCGTTCGGTGACTTCCCGTCCGCAATCAACAACGTCAGGCCGGCTCAGGAGGAGCGGCATCGGCGGCGCGCCGTCGACAGGGTCTAGAGGTTGAAGACGAAGGGCATCTCAAAAATTTTGTTGTAATTTTCGTTTTTGTTGAGATGTTTTCTATTGTTTGGTGTTTCTTTTAATACCAGGGTCCTTTTTCTTCTAACCTTATAAATGAATATAGCTAAGTGCCCACGCATTGTGATATATCTCCCCCCACCTTTGTCATTCTCTATAACCATGAGAAGTGGAATTTTACACACATAATAAATATTTTGTACTCCCTCCAGTCCAAATTAACTGTCGCTGAAAATGTGCAGCGGTAGCACAAATTATTATAGTGCTTGCGACAATTAATACGGATCAGAGGAGTAGTAATGTATTCCAAGGAAATTTTTGTGACCAGCTGTAGTGGTGGTGTTACACAAGGATGTTATCGCCTTTTGGCCCTCCCCTGAACTGCTTGCCCTAAACGACCTGCCCGATAGAATCCTTTATATGGATCATCGGTTGTTGGAAGATGGGGCGCGAAGGTTTGGATCGACGTTGGAAATGGAAGCCTTGAGGAAGAATGTGTCGAATATGAATGGAACTTTCCAACCTTCGATAAAAGGTTCCATCCTCGGGATATGGCTCACTTTTTTTCCTTTTTTAGATAGGGCTCACTTTTTTGCCTTTTCCTTTTTATTTTCGTATCATTATTATTACTTTGGTTTCTTAATAGGGGGATGATTCATCGTGTAACCCGTCCCCCCAACGAATTGCATTACATCGGTGGCCATGAAAGGGTTATTTGGATCCATTTTTTGTTTCATGTGAAGAGATTAGTTAGGAAATGATAATTAGGCAGGTCTATTTAATTATTAGCACATTTAATTATGCGCATAACAAAAAATGATTGAAAAAATACACGGACAACTTCAACCTGGATGTATCAGGTGCAAAGGTCACGCTCATCCTATTTTGATTGAAAAAAAATACTTCGGAAGAATATCACATGCATATAATCAAACCGATATACATGGAAAAGATAGAGTGTGTACGTATATGACTCGGTTACATATTTTTTACTGCGAATCGATATGGGTCACGTGCAGGGAAAAAAGAGCTAGTGCGTGTTACGTACATGTCTAGGTTTCCTATTTTAGTGACATATACAGGAGTACGTGTTGGATTTGGATAAAACTTGGATAGGTGGACCTTTTTTTTTTGATTCTCTCGTGCTACCTCAGACCAGGAAAAGTTTAATCCAACGGTTGACATATCGCGACTTACCGTTGAACCATCACCTATTGCAATTTTATAGTAGAGATACCTAATAATAAAAGCACTAAGCCTTCTTCCGGTCCGTCGGAAATTTTACCATTTCGCCCTCCCACCACGAACTTATTTACAAGACAATGCCACCGCTAAGTGAAATAACGGTTCGTCAAGCCAATGAATCCCCTCCCTGCCTCCTTGGCTCCTTCTCCACCGGCGGTCCACCCCCTGCCTCCTTGCCCACCGGCAGACACCCGCCCTTCCCTCCCCTTCCTCCTGCACCAATGTTCGCCGCGGCCCTCCCACCACCGACCAAACTCCTCTTCTCCCCCGTCTCTCCTCCAAGCAGCGACCAAGCCTCCCCCTGCTTTCTTCATCCTGCATCTGTGCGTTTTCCCCCTTGATGGTCCAGTCTAAAAAAGAAATCTCCTGCGCCGCCCCAAGATCGCACCTCCCTCTCCACCGGCGAGAACCTACGCTGGTCATCCGAGACGCCCACACGAGAGGATTCAACCGCGCCTCCCCGGGAATCTACTCCGCACGCTGAACGGCTGAACCTGACGCTCGTCGTCCTGGCCACACTGGCGCAGCTGGTGACGCGGGAGAATTACCTCCTGCTAGCGGTGTCCGCGTGGTACGCCCTTCAATACCGGCCGGCAGTGGTACCTCGGCGGCGACACTTGCGCTATTGCACGAATCAGCCATGCATCGATGCTACCGCCGCAATGGAGAGCTGCAGCCTGCAGGCAGGCAGCTACTTGGCCGTGCTTGTCGTTGCGTGTCCTTCGTTGCCGCGTCGGTGCAGAGCAGCAGTGGACGCAGCATGGCTTGCTCTAGCATGTACGGTTGCGTGAGAGGCATGAGGGCACGACACTACCGGTGTCGATTGATCGACTGGATTAGGAGTTTTTCTGATAAATTTATAGGGATCCCAGGAGCAAGCGTCGGAGGAGTTGTAGCTGAATTTATTGGAACCACAATGTCAGAAGATAGTATCAATTGTTAGCACTGTTGAGCATATATTATTAAGAACTATACTGACATAATCAACTTCATAGCTATGCATTTCGTTGCACGCCGTGGTGGCAGCTGCAGTTCAAGTGATGACGAATTATGTCGACTCCACTAGATTTAACTTCGTGCGTGGCCTATCAGCAGGCATCATCCTTTCATGTTTTGGATTCCCTCAACCCATCATAGTAGGTGAGATGGGTGCAGGTTCAACATAGGAGAGAAAAACTTTAGAAGATCCCAGCTGACTGGTGTTACGATTTATGGAAAACCTTAGTTATATCTTTTGTGTATAGAAAGAGAGTCATTTGTGGAGAGGGGCGTTTTGGCACCCGGGTGCATATGCACCTGGTATGCTTTTCGAAATTTAAAAAATATGAAAATACTTCGAAAAATTCTTAAAAAAAATTGGGCACAAACATATGCAAGTAACGAACACTGTCAGAAATTTGTCTTTTTTGTACAGAGCAGAAAAATTGTTATTTTCTATCAAAAAATTTCACGAGTGTTTGCTACTTGCGTATGTTTGTGTCCAATTTTTTTTCAGATTTTATTGAAGTATTTTCATATTTTTTAATTTCGAAAAGCATACCGGGTGGTCATTTGTGGAGAGGGGCGTTTTGGCACCCGGGTGCATATGCACCTGGTATGCTTTTCGAAATTTAAAAAATATGAAAATACTTCGAAAAATTCTTAAAAAAAATTGGGCACAAACATATGCAAGTAACGAACACTGTCAGAAATTTGTCTTTTTTGTACAGAGCAGAAAAATTGTTATTTTCTGTCAAAAAATTTCACGAGTGTTTGCTACTTGCGTATGTTTGTGTCCAATTTTTTTTCAGATTTTATTGAAGTATTTCATATTTTTTAATTTCGAAAAGCATACCGGGTGCATATGCACCCGGGTGCCAAATTGGATTTCTGAGTCATTTGTAAGAGAAAAAGTTAATGGTGAGTTGATTGGATTAAGGTTAGAATTGGTTTCTACACGATTTCCTTTCTGCTTTCTCTCATGTTTTAATTTCTTCGATTTATTGATGAACGACCACTTCCATCAAACAGAGAATACTATTATTGTGTTGACATTGCCTATCTTTCAAATCTATTGTGTTTCCGCCATGAACTAATATTTGTCATTTCAAATGGCAACCCATATTTGTTAACGTGTGGATTACTGAACTTCTTGATTCGTGTTGTCACTTTAACAGACACGCCCATATCTAGATACAAATTTGTACGACCGTAGCAACGCACGGGCATTTTTGCTATCTATACCTAATAATAAAAGCGTTAAGACTTCCGCGATTTGGTTTGGTACGTCATTAGAGTTACCCCTAAAGTTATACGTAATTACCCACTATGCCACACATAAGTTATAAAAACGGTTCGACTCAAATTTGATTGTATCCGTCCCGTCCGTTCTTCCTCCGTGAGGTCCCGGATTTTCCTTGCCCGCACTTCCTTCTCCGATCTGTGTACAAGTTGGGCCCAACAATACATGTGTCCTGCTCATATTGCTGAGTGCACGGGCGATAGGACCACGAGACAAAACATGCTTCGATCTGTTCCAAGTCGCCGCCGCCGGCCGGTCGTCTCGGAAGCCATGGTTCCATGGACAAACCAAGCTAGCAAACCACCCGAAGTGCAGCGATCGAGCATCCATAGCAGCCATAATTGGTGCTTTGTTCGCTTTCACATTGCCTCCTTGCAAGGCGCGCGTGGCTTGTAGGTTTGGACCACCGATGGCCTAGCTGGGCTGGAGAAGAACTCCAGCTGCCTCACGGAGAGAAGAACTCCAGCTCGGTTGAAAAATAAGCAAGGGTGCAGGTAGCCCCAGGAGCCGATGGCGGACACTGGCCGAGGACAGCTCCGCAACTCGGCCATCCAGGTAAAGGCAATTTTACCAACCAGGTTTGATCTATGTACGTGCTAAGCTGGCAGATTCTGATATTAGTAGTAACTTCATGGCATCCTCATATTAATGTATTTAGTTTGGCACTGAGCCAAGGAGCTCTCAGTTCAATTAATTGTGTTATTTTGCCCTCAGTTCTGTTCTTGGCAGGGAATCCTTGGTGATGGCTAATTTTACAAAATTCAATTATTGAGACTTCATGGAAAACAATATATTTTTTCAGCATCATATGAGAAGTAGTAGTAACTCAAACATCTGCTTTTTGGTGTTTTTATTCGAAAAATAGTGTTTTATATAAATATTAAACAGAGGAAACTAAACGGAGCTCTATGATGTATAACTGACTAGATGGAAAATGAAAATAGCATGCATAAGCTACATCTATGGTTCAAATAGCCTATATTTTATATTTCACTACTATTCATAATATAGTGTTTCTTTAAATGTTTGGACGCTCATAACATGTTTTTTTATACTTCGAGTTCTCTTTATTGTATCAAATTCATAATCATCTTGGTAGAAATATAAAATTGTTCTATGCATGTCAATCGATTTTGCGATAAAATTAGTTATGCTACTTTTTTATTAAAAGTTATTTTGTCTTCCGTTGCAACGCACGGGCATGTTTGCTAGTCTTTACCTATAATAATAAAGGGAGAAACGTTTCTCTCTTCGTCCGTCGCTATGCGCCTTCGTCCGCCGCTGTTCGTCTTCGTAGGTTATGTCTGTTGTTATCGCTCGATCGTTAGTTTCCTTTGTCAAAAAATAAAAAAAATAACTAAACCACGAGGGCCATGACTCCTAAACCGAGTAAAAAATGTGACCCGCGAGGCCACAACTCCTCAACCGAGTGAGGGAGAAGACGAGAGGAGGTCACCCTTCGCTCGATTTCAAAGAAAAACTAGAGTCATTGCTAGACCTGTTTTGGCTGCCGTAATCTAGAAATAAAGACACAACGAAGCTGTAACCGCCGTGATCGAGGTCACGCGCTGGAGCGGGACGACTCCTGGGCGGCATCGTCAGCTGCGCGTTATTCATCGGCGACGTCTGCTTCGACTGTTCCCTGCCGACGCTAAATCGCTGACCTCGGACGACATGATCAGAGAGAGTTTGCCAGTTTGATCTGCTTCGTCAACGAACTGAACGAGATGGTGCGCCGTGCTCATCTGCAATACTGAAGGCTATAGACTGCGCGACCGGCACAGCGATGCCTACCTGTATGTGCTCATGAACGTCCAGCGTGACCTCCGCCGCCGTCCCCTTCGCACCATGAAATCCTACATCAAGGATGATCATTGCTAGAACATCACAGCGAGGTTGACAGCAAGTAAGGTACCAACGTCCATGCCGTTTCCGGGTTCGTCGACGACGAGATGGTGCGCTAAGCTTGGCGAACGCATTCGTACCACACTCATCTGCAAAATTGAATACTACAACCTGCGCGAAGCGCGGCGATGCCTACCCCTTCGTGCTCATGAACATCGAGCATAGCTCATCTGATTCAGCCTTTTGCAATCATAATCGATGCAGCAGGTCGGACCTGATTCAAGTAACGCACCTCTACTCGACTCACAACAACCTATCCTAGCGAGAGCATACACGCATTTATTATTCCTCATGTTCAACGCTGTTGATGATCTTCAGGCTGCTGAGTGGCGGACCCTCCTATGTCCTTCACATCGAAGCCAAATACAACAGCTGCACAATGAAATTCAGTCCACGCTTTTTGAACTGCTTCATGCTATACCATAGACACACAAAAAAATGCACCAACAGGGACTAGCCCCTGTTGATTTTTGTTTATAGAAGAAACAACCATGAGCAATACCTAGGGGATGAGTGTTTTGAGTCGCCCGTCGCCATACCAATTTTTTTTGGCCCCGTCAAAGAATTTTCGAATTTTCTATATGTGTATTGTGCTACATGATGTCCGAACCAGTTTTCTTGACGGTGATTTATATGATGAAAAACCATCATTTCTTAATGGTGGGATGACAGTGGTAAAACAGAATTGTCGTTCTTTATGGTGGCACAACCTCGAAAGAAAGCTGCCCTAATTCTTGGTGGTAGCCGCGTACCCGTCAAGAACGCTCCGTCCCGTACAAAAATACTGATTTTTAGAACCGTAGCAACGCACGGGCATTTTGCTAGTTCAATTTTAAATTCGGTTTTGCTAGATCTCGGGCCACTGAGGTCTAGTTAAATCTCAGTCACCTTGATCACCGTTCATCGCGCGCCCACGATTCGTGCTGCTTTCCTCCACGGAGCCGAGTCGGAGACGGCGGCGATGCGGCTTGCCACGGCGGTGACGACGACGAGCCTGGAGCGACCCAGAGCCGCCGAAGACGCGGCGGAGGTGGTGGAGGTGAGCAAGTAACTTAACTAGGGGGTGCGGGGGTCGTCGGAGCTGGAGAAGAAGGGGGCGGGTTTAGAGGGATGGTCGGGGACGGCGTGGACCGGCGGAGGAGGAGCTCAGCGCAGGACGGGGCGGCGAGGCGCCGCGGCAGCGCGCCAGCCGCGGGCGAGGAGGTCGGCGGTTAGGCCGGCGGAGGCTGCGGGGGGGAACTCGCCGGAGTGGAGGAAGAAGGCGACTGAGATTTAAATCTCAGTCGCCTGAGACCTAGGCGTGCCCTTTTAAATTTTGGCTCGGTATTTGTGAAAATTCAATTAGGGTCGTTTGGTTCCTATCATTTCAGAGGAATTAATCTCAGATTTCATATATAACGTGTTTGGCTATCATGAAATTGGAATGTCATTTCAATGGAAATTCCAGAAAATGTTTTACTAGCAATTCCTATCCCTAACCCTGTTATTTCTCTGAAATTCATTTAATTTCATTTTCATTTTTGCCAAATGAAATAAAATGATGATCCAAACGACCCCTTAGATCTTTGGACAAGAATTATACGTACTCGCTCTACCATTTAATACTATCATCCATCTTCAATCGTGTCGTTGTGGTTCTTCCCTTTATTTGAGATGGTTGTGGTTCTCTTCCTGCAAATGCGCATTGTTGCTTATTTGTACCTTTTGTAAGGTCATAACAAGAAAGACAATAATATAAGACCCAATAGTTACACAAATTGATTGGCTAAATATGGAGACCGAGAAGGTACTTCCATCAAAAAGCTGTGTAGCGAGCAAGGAAGAATCATATAAAGCGACTGAAAAAAAGAAGACGGTGTGTGGTGTACAGGGCCGACAGAGATGGAACGAATGGCTACGTCCTACTTCAAGGAGATATATACTAAAGACCCCACACTTGAGCTGGAAGGGCTTATTCACTAATGCAGGAGAAAGTTGATGTGGCAATGAACATGCAATTAACAAGACTTCACTGAGCAGGAGGTTAGTGACGCCTTATTTCATATTGGGCCGAAAATTTCAGATTGGGCCGATTAAGGCGCCCGGTCCTGATGGTTTACCAGCAAGATTTTACCAGCGCAACTGGCTGGTGTTGAAGAAGAAAACTGTCGAGGCTGTGCTCTGTTTTTTCAGAGAAGGCCAGATGACAGAAGGACTGAATGAGACTGGCATTGTATGTGGATCAGCCGGACTGTTTGAAGGACTTCCGACCCATCTCGTCATGCAATGTTCTATACAAAATTGTATCTGAGTGTCTAGTAAATCGTCTCCGGCCAATTTTGGATGAGATAATATCTAAGAATCAAAGTGCATTTGTCCCTGGCTGATTAATATCGGATAACGCAATTGTGGCCTTCGAGTGTTTGCACCATATTCAGCAGGAGCGGATTCCAGACAGAAATTGTGCATACAAACTTGATCTCTCGAAAGCCTATGACCAGGTAGACTAGCAATTCTTGGAGAAAGCAATGATGAAATTGGGCTTCTCTCACCGCTGGGTAAATTGGATATTGCAATGTGTTACAACAGTCAGATTTGCGGTTCAATTTAATGGAAAATTACTAGACCGGTTTGTTCCAATGCGTGGACTACGACAAGGCGATCCCATGTCGTCGTTCCTCTTTCTTTTTGTGGTTGATTCATTGTCGAGTTTGATTCACAAGGCAGTGTCGTCGAGTAGTTTGATCCCGATAACTATCTATCGGGGGGCACCATCGGTGTCACACCTTTTGTTTGCCGACGATAGCTTGTTGTTCTTTCGGGCATCGGAGGACCAAGCGCATGTTGTGAAGGAAATTCTAAACTGATATTTGTGTGGGACTGGGCAGTTGATCAACCCAACTAAATGTCGTGTTTTCTTTGGTGATTCCTGCCCAAGTACACGACAGGAGGTAGTGAAGGAGACCCTTGGGGTGGTGAGTGAGCACTTTGAAGAAAAATACTTGGGGCTTCAGATGTTAGAATGAAGAGAGGAAAATTCCAAACTTTGTAAGCAAGATTAAGTAAGAGGCTGGGGAGAAAAGTGGATGCCTGTGGGAGCAAAGGAGATTTTGATAAAGTCTGTTGCGTAGGCGGTACCCACATATATCATGAGCATCTTTAAACTCCCCTTTTCGGTGTGTAGCGAATTGACGCAGATGATAAGGAGCTACTAGTGGGGAGTGGAAAAGGGGAAGCATAGGGCACACTGGATTGCATGGGATACAATGATACGCCCAAAGAATCAAGGTGGCATGGGTTTCCGGGATATGAGAATGTTTAATCAAGCTCTACTAGCACGACAAACCTGGCGTTTACTAGAGCGACCAAATAGTTTGTGTGCGAGACTTCTAAAAGCTAAATATTAAAGGAGGGGGCCCTTGCTGGTTACAGTCTTTAATGGCAATGCGTCTCCGGTGTGGCGTGGCATTGAACATGGGTTGAAATTGTTGAAAAAAGGGGATGGAAGAGGGGTGCGCTTTTGGAGAGACCCCTGGATTCCTCGTAATGGATCGAGGCGGCCATTAGGCGACAATGGGCCCATTATGTCGCTATACCAGGGTGTCACAATTCTTGATGTCGGATGGAGCATGGAATGTGCAACGAATCAATGAATATTTGATACAAGCTGATGTGAAAGAAATCTATAATATCTATAAAGTTCATCCCCACTAAGATGCATTTAATGTTTGCAAGCTGAAATTCTGTTTAGCCACGTCACCCCAATTATCCCTGTCACAATCGCAAGGAGGAACTGTGACAAGCTCGAGACCATAAGGCGATAGACCTGTGAGGAATATGTTCTGGAAAATCAAGGTTCCACAAAAAGTAAAAACACTAGTAAAAAAAATGGCCTTCCGTCCCAAGCTATAGTCCCGGCCGTGTTTGGGTCCGAGACTAACGAGCATAGTCCCGGTTCCAACAGCTAGGACGGCCGCACGGGCAGGGCCAGTTTCAGTCCCGGCTCGAACGGTGCGGCAGGTGGCGGCCAGTCCGAGCCCTTTTAGATCTTTAGTCCCGGTTGGTGATACCAACCGGGACTAATTGCGTCCCTATATATTATTGCATCGATCGATCATCCCCGAGCTCTGATGTCTACTACACGCTTCTATTCTTATAGACTTGTTGGGACTCCAAGCGCAGAGGTTAGTAGGACAGCGGCAATTTTCCCTTAAGTGAGTAACCCAAGGTTTATCGAATCCACAGGAGGAAGAGGGTTGAACGTACTCCTCACGAACTTAAGATACAAAAGGTCGTCAAACCCAAGGTTTATCGAATCACAGGAGGAAGAGCAGCAAGCAAACAAGTGACAAAAGTGACTAAAAACGGTGTATCAATGCTTGGAAACAAGGCCTAGGCTTCATACTTTCACTAGTGACTACTCTCAACATCGTTAACATAATTAAACACATGATAGTTCCCACAAAAATACATGCATGGTAGACGTTACTCGGAGATCATTCTTTTGTGGATCAAATAGGATGAGAATTGCGTAGGGCTACAAAAAGCACACTTTAAAGTTCGTTTTCCACATCTATGGGCACTTCATGCTGTCACTATCCGCATCCAAAGATAGTACTAACAAACACCACAACCTATTTCTTGAATAGTCTCTTTCTTCATTAACACAAGTGATGGGGGGATACTTTATAGGTAGGCCCATGGACCCGGAAAGTAGACCCGCCAAGACAAAGAAGGCCAAAGCCAGGACGCACTACAAGTTACATGGGCTGGGCTGGAGACAAGCCGACCAAGGCCCATGACAAAGAAAGGACTCGTCAGAGAGGAGTCTCAGTACAACCCAGGGTTCTAAACATGGAAGACCAAGACCTAGAGTAGGACTCCGTATCCAAGTATGACTCGGTGTAAGTTGTAAGTCCAGGGACCCGACCGCCTTTATAAGGAGGGTCCTGGACCTTATATCAAAAAAAGTCTGAGAAGCCCTAAGCAATCGAGTACCTAGAATCAGCAACACCAGATAGAAGTCGCCGACTCCTAAATTAGAGGAGTCGGAACCTTGTAATCGAGATCAAGTCCATAGCAATAAAGCCGAAGCAGGAAGTAGGTCTTTACCTCTATCCAGAGGGGCCGAACCTGGGTAAATCCTTGTCCTCGGGCGAGATTAACAACTCCTACGTACTTCTATCACCAATGGCCCCACAACTCATCTTCTCTGAGGAAGAACTCGCCGTGACAACCCCACGACAGTTGGCGCCCACCGTGGGGCCTGTGATGAAAGGAGTTGAGATCGTGGGAGCAGCTCGCCGTGGTATGGAGAAACTCGCCATTGGCCGGGTCTTCACCAATCAATACGGCGAAACCGAGATCGCCGACTACAGGTGGAGTCCTGAGATGGATGAAGTCGATGAGGGCTACCAGTTCATCTTCGGCAAGATCAATGTGTTTGTTGGCATGGTAGGAGCCACAGGTAATCGTGCTAACCAGTTGAATTCAGTTTCTGAGACTATAGCTGTGGTGGAATCCGATGGAGAGGAGTCCGTTGGAACATCACAAGTCGGCATAGTAGCCGAACCAGAGGAACAACTTATCATCAACAAGGAAAAGGAGTCGCTGGCAGAGCCATATATGGAGCCAGACTACGACGCCGATTCAGAGTCAATTCTACCTCTGTTTGAAGATCGACTTGGGTATGGAATCAAAGAAGAGTATGAACAGTCACCAACACGTCCACGTCATGTTGGAGTCTACGTGAACAGTACAGACAATGCGGGTGGAAATCAATTTGATCCCAACCTGCTGACAAAGGAAATCACAGCTGATAACGCGGCGGCTCGTGCAGAGGAGTTGTTAGCGGCTCGGGAGGCATTAGAGAAGCAGTTGGCAGATGTTGCAGAGGAAAATCGTAAGCTAGCAGCTGATCAAGCCATTGTACAAGCAGAACAGGCACGCATACAAGCTGAACAAGCTCGTATACAGACATAACACGAGCGTGTGCAAGCTGAAGCAGCAGCAGTGCGCAATCGCCAAGAGGAACTCTCCTCGATTCAGCATAGGAGGCCTCGGAGCCGACTCCATGAAGGAGTCCTTATCAATCCAACCAACCTGTTTCAGACACCAACGGGCCCAGCTGCAGGAGCCGGAGGATCTGCACCTGGAGCACCACCACCGCCACCACCACCACCACCAGGAGGAAACGGGGGAGTCGGAACAGGAGCTGGAGCTAATGCACCACCCCCACCACCTGAAGGAGTAGTCGGCGGTATGGGCCCACCACCTCAGAGATTCCACACACCTGAGGGACATTATTCCAATCCATTGGATAACGTACACGCAGCAACCATGGGACTGGATAGAATCCCACTCAATGATAACCCAGCGGGACGAGAAGTACGACTTGCCATTGATAGGTTGAAAACAGCTCTAGCCCAGCAGGCTAGATACCCTAATTTCCCAGATGCAAGCAAGCTTCACTCAACCCCGTTCAACTCTAGAACAAGGAGTCGGCACGATGAGTCTCATCCGGCCGGGTCGTCGAGCGCAAGGCGCCGCGAACTGGCAAGGAATCAACCACACATACCCACTGTTTCAGAAGCTCAAAGGCGAGTTGATGAAGCAAGGAACAGGAGGGCTGCTGAAGCCAGGATCCCAGAAGCCGGAGGAGCGGGGGGACCAGCACCAGCTGCAGCAGTAAACCCAGGAGTCGGAAGGACTCGAGAGGTGGCTCCAGCAGCAGCACCAATGGTGAACTCGCCGTATCGTGCGCTCAGTGAGGTAAACTCACCGGGGAGTTCTCCATCATTAACAGGACCCGCATGTCTTTCAGAGGCCATCAGAGCCGTAGCTTTTTCAGACAATTTCAAGGAACCGCGCAAGGTGGGCAATTATGAACCAAATATGGACCCAACTTTGTGGCTTAGCAGTTATGAGATGGCAATGAGTATCAGAAACGCTTCAGAAGAGCTGTGTGCAAAGTTTATGTATCTTATGATGGATGAGACAGCCAAAGTCTAGATGAGGAACTTGCCTCCCAGGTCCATCAACTCATGGGAGCAATTGAAGACAGCTTTCATGCAAAATTTCCAAGGAACTTGCAGGAAGCTGAGCACCATAGAGGACTTAGAACGATGCGTTCAGCGGAAGGGCGAGTCCGCAAGACACTGGATGAAGCGAGTCTCAGAAATTATCAACTCGTCGCAGGGACTCCCATCCATCTCTGTGTTGATGGCATTGGAGGGAAACTGCAGTTACAACCCTTTGAGCTGGAAGTTGGGACGTATGAAAGATAGTCTGAATCAGGGCATACCTACCACCATTGGAGAGATCATGGCAGGAGCCAATAAACACGCATCCACGGATAAAACCAAGGACCCGAAGAATCTAGAAAAGGACAAGGAGGCAGTGGTCCAAGTCAGAATCAAAACCAAGGTCAAAACCACGGTGGCACTAAGAGGCCATATGGAGACAACTCTGACCTAGTAGCTAATACAAACACTGGGATCAGATGCAAGGACAACAATTCTCAAGGGTATCAAGGGCGTAGGCCAACTACAAAGGAGATTCTGGCGAGTCCATGCCCTAAACACGCTAGAAACGGGAAGTATGGTCATACCTTGGGACAATGCGTGGATCTGCAGCGTGGCAGGTTTGCAGGACCAGGAAATAGGAACAACAACAATGAATATAGAGGAAACAATGGTGATAGAGGACCCGACAACCAGGGCGGAGGAGCCAGCAATAACCCCAACTTGCATCAAGGAGGAGGTATCCAGCAAGGCGGGTTCCAGCAGAACCCAAAGCAGCTTCACGATGGCAATGGGCAATATTATGTCACAACTCGACCACAGAACCCGAGCAAGGGTAGTTATCATGTCTTCACAACAAGCACGTCCAAACGTGCCAGGAAATTGAAGGTTCGAGCAGTTAATACAGTGGAGCCAGCAGTCCCACAATGGCTCAGGTGGTCAGAGCAAACCATCACATGGAGCAGGGCAGATCATCCCCCAAGAGACGACGACCCAGGGCAGCTAGCCTTGGTGGTAGCACCTCAAGTTGGGGGCTACACATTGAACAAGGTGCTCATGGATGGTGGAAGCAGCATCAATATTTTATATTATGACACATTTAAGAGGATGAAGCTGCAAGATAGGCAGTTGATACCAACTGAGACAGTTTTTCATGGGATAGTACCTGGGAAGTCAGCCAAACCCATCAGTAAGGTCTATTTGGAGGTTGCTTTTGGCACAGTGGAAAATTTACGTTCAGAGATTATGCCCTTTGAGGTAGTGGATCTTAAGAGTCCATACCATGCTCTCTTTGGTCGACCAACATACTTTAAGTTTATGGCCAGACCGTGCTATGTTTATTTGAAGCTTAAGATGCCAGGTCCAGCAGGAGTCATTACAGTTAATGGCAGCAGACAAATGGCATTGGAGTGTGAACAGGGAGATGCAGCTATGGCTGAAACAGCTTGTGCTCAGGAAGAGTTGAAATTTTATAAGGCAAATGTGGACCCGGAGGACAACTCAGTCCTCAAGAAGCCGACCACAAAGGAGAAGATGAAATTCAAGTCAGCTCAGGACACCAAATCAGTGGATTTTACCCCAGGGGACTCCTCCAAGCAGTTCATCATTGGGGCACATCTGTCTGATAAATAGGAAAGCGCGCTCGTCGAGTTCATCCGTGAGAATCGGGACGTCTTTGCATGGAAGCCCTCTGACATGCCAGGAGTCCCGAGAGAACTCGCCGAGCACTGTTTACATGTTAACCCTAATGCAAGACCAGTCAAGCAAGGTCTGTGTAAGTTTCACGATGACAGGAGAAAAGCCATTGGAGAAGAGGTGGCTCGGCTCCTCGCAACTGAGTTCATTGATGACAGAATTGATGAGAGTGTTCTTCTCCCTCAACTATGCCAACAAGCACTCTTGATACCCTGAAAGGAAAATAATAATAATATAAGGGATAGGTTGAGCCTCCAAGTGCAGAGTATGTAGAAGTGGAAGTTTTTCCCCACGAGGGTGACTCGAGGGTTTAATATCGAACTCTCGGGGAATCAGTAGTGTGGGTTTTATCTCCTTGTCCTTCTCTAGATTTCCTGCAAACAAAGTAGATTGCTTTGTGCCCTCAACCTCACCAAGTGGTTGTCAAGCACAAGGTGTGAGAATGATATTAAGATAATAAATGATGCAAAACAGTAAATAAAATGCAATGGTGGTAAATAAATATGCAAGGATGATAGTAGTGATGATGGATGGTATTTTTGGGATTTTTATATGTGAATGCAATAAATAAAAGTGTTTTTGTATTTTCTGATTTTAAAATGGCTGGATGTAAAAGATGCTTAAAAGTGGTTGGAAAGGTGTTTCTTATGATTAAAAATGGACTGGGGTTCATGGTTTCACACATGCACTCTCTCTTTAATATAGTGTGGCAAACAAGTAGACATAGGATTAACATATGAGATTGCAAACAAGTTCCATGACATGTTACTAATTATATGGGCATCACGTCCTAACATAGAGACCTTTTGATTATTAGTCTCACTTATACTCCACCAAGATGTGAACTAAACCATGCACCTTAGTAATTAAGATAACATCAGAGTATAGCTTTAAGATTAATGACATGAAGTTAAAATAAACACATGATGGATCTAGTCTTAGGTAGAGGCATGTCACTCCTCCTACCTTGCAACATGGTATTTTGGTTTATCCCTAGTGAGGCAACAAAGTAAGGTAAACACCCAATGAATCATGATATTCAAGTTGTCAGCTTATCACTTCACCACCCCCGTTACTCCAACTAATGCACACGTTCCCCACACACGCTCTCATAAACATGCTTGATCATAACAAGGATATAAGAACGGGGTACATAATATGCATCTACTTTCATAACTTAAATAAACATTGCAATCTCAACATATATTAACTCATAGAAAGATCCACCACAATGGTAATACAACGGTGACCGTAATCATGTTCAGCAGCTCATACGATGCTAATTAGTGAAGCTCAAGAGAGAGAGATACATATGCTACTGCCACAAACCCATAGTCCAGAGGTGGACTACTCCCTCTTCATCATGGAGACGGTGGAGATGTCGATGGAGAAGAAGGAGACCTCTCCGGCAGGGCTCCGCCGGAGTTTCCCCCTCTGATCTGTAGCCTCCTGGTCTCTGTTTCTTGTTTATTTCGTGTGGCGGCTCTCCCCTGGAAAAACGTCGGGGGACCTCTTATATAGGCGTTTTTAGGTCACGAGGATGCTTCTGGGCGAAGGATCGATGCAAACGGGGCCACGAGGGCTGAATTGAGTGGGCCCATGCGGCCTGGTACTGTAGCCGTGTGGGACCCCCTCTTTTGGTCCTCCGGCCTCCGTTCATTGACTTCTTTCGCTCCTAAATCTTCTCCTTCCAAAATAATGACCCCCCTAAATTTATAGCTCATTATGACGTCGTTAAGGTCCTGAAACAAATAAAGAAAGAAATAGGGGTTTTCTGCCTACGCAGGATTAATTCCATAAAAAGGGGAAATCATTATTAATTACCAAAAATCATTAAATAACAGTAATATACCCCTTATATGATGCAAATATGAATAGAATATAACTATTATAGTGCAAAGTTCATGTATGCATTTTAGATGCATCATTCATCAAGGAAGTTTTTCACCCAGAGTGTGTGGCTAATCCAGTACTAGTGCTAAAGAAAACAGGAGAGTTACGTATGTGCATTGATTTCACGGGTCTCAACAAGCATTGCCCTAAGGATCCGTCCGCCTTACCTCGCATAGACCAGATCATTGACTCCACAGTTGGATCAGAGTTACTTTGTTTTTTGGACGCTTAATCTGGGTATCACCAGATCAGACTCAAGAAAGAGGACGAGCTGAAGACATCTTTCATTACACCCTTTGGAGCATTTTGTTATATGACAATGCCTTTTGGGCTGAAGAATGCGGGAACTACATATGAGAGGTGCATCCAGAACTGTTTCAAGGAACAGATTGGAAGGAATGTTCATGCTTATGTGGATGATGTGGTTATCAAATCTCAGAAAGCTGACTCTTTGATAGTAGACCTGACAGAAACCTTTGATAACCTGCGCAAGTACAAGATGAAGCTCAACCCAACCAAGTGTGTTTTTGGAGTCCCTGCAGGCAAGCTCCTTGGCTTCATTGTTTCAGAGAGAGGCATTGAAGCAAACCCAGAGAAAATCAAGGCTATTCACAACCTGCAGAGGCCAACTTGTCTAAAGGACGTTCAGAAACTCACTGGTTGTGTAGCAGCTCTAAGCAGATTCATCTGAAGACTCGGAGAGAAGGCGGGTCCTCTCTACCGACTCCTGAAGAAGTCAGACAAATTCTTGTGGGACAAAGAAGCCGACGATGCTTTTGAGAGTTTGAAGAAAATCCTATCGTCAGCACCAGTACTTGTAGCTCCTACAGATAAGGAGCCTATGCTATTATATGTAGCTGCCAATGAAAGAGTTGTTAGCGCAGTGGTAGTTGTGGAACGTGCAGAGGAAGGTAAAGAATATCCAGTACAGAGGCCTGTTTATTACATCAGTGAGGTCCTCACAGATTCAAAGCAAAGGTACCCTCAATGGCAGAAGTTAGTCTATGGGGTTTTCCTTGCAAGTAGGAAGCTTAAGCACTATTTCCAAGAGCATCCAATCAAAGTGGTGAGCTCAACACCACTAGCTGATATCATACGTAACAGAGACGCAACATGGCGAGTTGCCAAGTGGGAAATCGAATTGGGTCCTTATCATATCACATATGAGCCTAGGACAGCCATCAAATCTCAAGCTTTGGTCGACTTCGTCAATGACTGGACAGACTTCACATCCTCACCAAGTTCACCCTGCACCAAATACTGGACAATGCACTTTGACGGGTCCAGACAGTTAGAAGGCTCAGGAGCCGGTGTGGTTTTGACTTCACCTAAGGGAGATAAATTGGCATATGTCCTTCAGTTACACTTCAATTGTACAAACAACATGGCAGAGTATGAAGCTTTGCTACATGGTCTACGTTTGGCCAAGGAGATGAACATCAAGCGTATCAGGTGCTTTGAGGACTCGGACCTTGTGGCACAGCAAGTATCTGGAACCTGGGACTCGAAAGATGCAAACATGGCGGCTTACAGAAGAGCAGTCGAACAGATAGCCGGGTTCTTTTCTGGTTATCAAGTGGAGCATATTGACAGACGCAAGAACGAGGCTGCCGATGCGTTATCACGACTCGGCTCTCGTCGAGAGAAAGTACCTCCCAACGTATTTGTGGATGAACTCCATCATCCATCAGTCAAGTTGCCTTCAGAGGAGGAGTTAGCCTTCCCAGACCCATAGTCAGATCTTGTGGCAGCAGTACGGGCGATACTAGCATGGACAGAGCCCTACCTTGCATATCTCCTTCGGGGTGAACTCCCAGAGGACGAAGTCAAATAGAGACAACTCATCAGACGGTGCAAGTCCTACATAGTCATTGATGGTGAGTTATATAGAAGGAGTGTCACTGGAGTCTACCAGAGATGTGTGTCTCCAGAGGAAGGCAGGCAAATTTTGCAAGAGATTCATGTAGGTGATTGTGGTCATCATGCATCCACTAGATCCTTGGTGTCAAAAGCTTTCAGGCACGGGTTCTTTTGGTTAACAACACATCTGGACGCAGAAAAGATAGTGCGAGTTTGTGATGGATGCCAAAGGTATGCAAGGCAAGACCACGTGTCAGCGCAAGAACTCAGAACTATTCCTATCACTTGTCCGTTTGCAGTTTGGGGGCTTGATATGGTGGGTCCTTTCTCAAAGTCGCCCTGCCACAAGACCCACCTGCTAGTAGCAGTTGATAAGTTCACCAAGTGGATAGAAGTCGAACCCGTCAGCAGAGTCGACGGAGCATCAGCAGTGAGATTTTTCAAGAAGATAGCAACACGCTTTGGGTATCCTCACAGCATCATCACAGATAATGGGACCAACTTATCAGTTGGAGAGATGGCCAAATTCTGTGGTGAGAACAATATCAGACTCGACCTAGCTTTAGTGGCACATCCACAGTCCAATGGACAAGCAGAGAGGGCAAATCAGGAGTTGCTAAAGGGAATTAAACCTCGGCTACGAGTCCCCTTGTTGAGAGCCGCTGGGAGTTGGGTTGAGGAGCTACCAGCAGTACTTTGGAGTATCAGGATGACTCCTAACAGATCTACTGGCTTCACACCGTTCTTTATGGTATATGGAGCAGAAACTGTCCTGCCTAGCGACTTGCTGCATGACTCGCCACGAGTCGCCAATTACGTCGAGACAGAGAATGAGCTTGCTCGTCAGGACTCGGTTGAGGCACTAGAGGAAGCAAGGGAGTTAGCCGTTGAAAGGTCAGCAGTTTACCAGCAGGACTTGCGGCGATATCACGCACGCAGAATCAGGACTCGGAATTTCCAGGAGGGTGACTTAGTGCTTCGACTAGTCCAAAATAAGGAAGGGATGCACAAGTTATCTCCACCATGGGAAGGACCGTTCGTCATAAGCAAGAACTTGCATAATGGGTCGTACTATCTAATGGATGTGCGAGAGCCGGCAAGTGCAAGTAAAGGAGCTGACACAGCTCACACGCTAGATCCTTATGCATAGGCAAAGAGGCCATGGAACATAGCTCAGTTACGTCCTTACTATAGCTAAATTGTAATAGTTTTATGAGTTGAAAGGAAAAGAGCCCAGCGAGCCATGCCTAGATGTAATCGAACTGTTATGATCAAAGGAGATAAAGCCGACTTCTCTAAATATGAGTTCTTTAGTCGAGTCACCCAGCGAGTGAGCTTTATTCTTCATATTGATCATTGGGTTCATGGGGGCTTGCTTTTCAGGAAAAAATTCAAGCTTAGACCTTTGAACCTGGCTCAGTAGCCGAATCATTCTTAATTTTCTCGTTGGTAAGTTAGATGCAGCCTACACAATATGACTAATTGATAATCCCCAAGAGCAAGGAATCACTGTAGCACAATTCAATAAGTATTTGAGTGTCGAACCCAAGAGGAGCTGAAGGTAAACTATCTATTCTCTAAAGCCCTATAACCCTCTTATATGGCCTTTTATGCAAAGCAATGAATTTGAATATGAAAGGAACTAACTAATGGAAGCAAGTGATGTGGAGTAGGTTTAATCTAGCAACAAGTTTCTAATGCAAGTTTCTTAAAGTAGCAAGTAGCAAGGATCTCAAGTAGCAAATATCTCAAGGGAGCAAATGTTCTGGCAATTGTTATTTCATTCGTGTGGTTGTCACAATTAGTGAAGCACATGTTTTAGTCTTAATTGTTTCTTCTAGGGGGAGCCATAAATAGGTGTAGTCAAGTGAATGAGCAAATTACACAACTCTTATGATGGATCTCATGGCCAATTGAATGTGCAGCACAAGAATTATTAAGACATAATTGTCCCACCATAGCCTTAAGTTCTAGGGTCCCCCATATATCCCCCAATAGATGTAACTTCATGATTCGATCTTGGGTTTACTTGTCCTCCCAAGTCCTCCTCACTCCATTACCTTACCGGTGATCACCTTACATGCATTCCCCAACATAGGTGTGCACTCATACATTGTACATCAAGACAATCATAAAAGATAACAAAACTTGTATGCAACCAATCAACGAACTAATTCACTATTGCCATGAACAAATCACTTCTCAAACATAGATGGAGAGACACAATAGATCACGGGAAAAGTATATTGCATCATACATCATGTTTGCCAAGAGTTTACAGTGGAGAGATGGAGATGATCTTGCTGTAGATGTTGATGATGATCACGCCGGAGGGGGGTGGAGCCCTCCGGAGGTGGATTCCGGCGGTGTTTCCCCCCTCCGATCTTCTCCGGCGGCAGCCTTCTGTCTCTCTATTTCTGGTTTTGTATTTCTCCGCCGCCTCCTTCTGGAAAACGTCGGGAGACTATTTTTATAGTCGTTTTTAGGTCACGAGGAAGCTTCGGGAAGAAGGATCGTCGCAAACGGGGCCACGAAGGCCAAAATAGGTGGGCCCATGCGGCCTGGTACAGGGGGCGCGTGGGGCACCCCCTTTCGGCCTTCTGGCCTCCACTTTTTTCCATCCTTTTTCCCCATGCTTTGCTTCTTCCAAAAAATGATCCCCGTAAATTTTCAGGTCATTTGGACGTCGTTTGGGTCCCTGAAACATCAAAATATAGAAAATAAGGTTTTCTGCCAGTGCAGGGTTAATTCCAGAAAATAGGAAAATTGTGAAATCTTCCCAAAATCATTATAAAACAATGATATAACCCTTATATGATGCAAATATGAATGGAATACATGTATTATAGTGCAAAGTTCATGTATGCATTTTATATGCATCAACATCCCCAATCTTAACTCATGCTCGTCCTCGAGTATGGAAGTGATAAAACTAACATGAACTTTGCAATATAATACCAATCATGGATATAAAATATGATTGCTACTACTACATACAGTCAAATGATTCATTATTCAAAGAAGTAGCAATATGCAAACAGTTTATAAAGTGATATCAAGTATTCAATGCAAGGATGTTCAATGATAGTTCACAAAGTGTAACATAAAACATAGTAATATGGACGTTCTTACTTTTGATACTTGTGGTCCATAGAGTGTAGATGAAAATCTGAATATAAAAGGTGGACACTTTGGAAAAGATGTATAAATGAGTAGAGGTCAAACATGCATAAGTTCCATCTATCCTCCAAACTATTCTACTTAAGTTATTAATTGCAATGGCAATACTTGGTGTCAAGCTCTCATTCCCCTATCATAGCATCTTGAATGATTAAAGTTAAATGTGAAAGCAAATATGAGTAGTGGCATTGATAAAGTAAAGGTTAGATGTCTCATGCCCCTTGAATACAAGTACCTACACCATGATTACTCAACTTGGGAAACAAAGCAAGTTTAAGTTATCTATCATTGTAAGTAATAATGGTATCATCAAGAGCCTCAAATGGGTACCTCTTGTCCCATGATATGGATCAAGCCCACATCAAAACAACAAGACAAACAAACATAATGAACAACCTCAACACCCTTTTTATTTACCACTTGATATAGCTTTTTATTGTAGGGTGTATCACAAAAAGTTAAAAATAGCATGTAAGTAAATTTCCACCATGAATGATACATGGCTTAGATTAGCGGCCCAGGTTTCTCTCTAACCATTTATACAAACTCATTTAAACTTACTCTATTTCCACATTATTTCACCATGATAGGCATCCATAAACAAAAGTACATGATATCAACTAAATAAATGATGGAACATGTTGAAATCTTTGCATGTGACAGCACATATGGGCTAACTCCCAACCTTAAACATTTATCAAGCCACTATCATCATAATATTAATCACAATGGTTCATGTTTATTAAATGCAATAAAAGTAAAGTGTGCATCAAGTTCGCGAGAGCTTTTTAACCAACTTTTCCCATTACAATAAATAACATAGTCGTTTTCATTTGGAGTTATAGATAACACAAATAACATGATAAACATACTTGGAATAGAATAAATCTAATAGGTAGATATGGTGGACTCACTGGAAAAAACTTGGGCTGAAGGTGTTGGAAACAAGTTTTTACTTGTTGGAATTTTTGGGCTAGCAAAAGGGAGAAAGATGACCATCTAGATGCATGCATGAGTGTCCATAGAACTAACTAATTCATGTCAAACAAGGTGAAATAACATACAGCATCAAAACATGAATAAAAGATAGCTCATGATAAAGCATTTGCGAATTATTACTCATAAAGAAGCTCATGAATCATGCAACTATATGTGTCATTAAAAATCAACTTAGACATCCCTTTTCTCAATACAATAAAAGCATGCAAGGTATTTCAACCCATATTTCCAGTAGCTCTTTCATATATAAATGATAGTGTGGTGGTCTCACAAAATAAAAATCAAAGCAAAAACAAACAAAAAGACACTCCAAGTTTATGCGATAAAGTGCATTGATAGAAAAACAGAAGTTAGACGTGTGCAAACCGAGAGTGTGTAGGTCCAGTGGGGTTGTCTTCACATCCCCAAGCTTATGGATTTCACCATCCTTGGATAACTCATGGTGCATCTTTTCCAATTCCTGTGAAAAAACTTCAAAACACCGTTTCTCCCATTTCTTTTCTATGGGGTGACATTAGTAGTGATAGACAAATGCATTACTTGCTGCTCATAATCCTAAGACAAAAATTCATGTGAATGTCCAAAAAGTTTATAATTTTGTATGCCTATTAATAAACTCAATTGGATCAACAAGATTCAAGTTAAAAGTTCAAAACATGCATCAAACAAATATTGGACAGAATCTGTCCAGAAAAACAGCAGCAACAAAACGTATTTTTCTGTCCTACTTAAACTCGTCAAAAAATTCTGAAAACATTCAGGCATACGGAGGATGAAAAGTTGCAGTTACAGTAAAAATATCAGCTTATTAGGAGTTACATAATAAGAACTAAAAATCAAACCGTGCACAGACTTGCGCTGGAATGAAATCTCCGCATGCAAAATAGCAACTTTTTCAAACCAAAATGGGTAAAATTTGGCACTTTATTAATTATTCCAGAAACTAAGCTAAGAAAACATTCTCTTGTTACAGCAAGAGGATACAAATAAAATCAAAAGTAAAAACAACCGGGTTGCCTCCCGTAAAGCGCTTTCTTTATAGCCATATAGCTAGGCTTACTTACTTGGTATCAAGATGGTTGGAGTGAGGTGGCTTGGCATCCCCAAGCTTAAATTCTTGTATGTTGGGTGAGCTTAGGGGTTACATCCCCAAGCTTGAGTTTTTGTCCCTCTTGATCTTGTTCATCACCCTCAATCCTTCCACCTTAAAATTTCTCTTCACACAAAACTCATCATAAAACTTGATTAGAGGGGTTAGTGCCTTCATAAATTAAATCCACATAGGTACAGCAAAGACATTTCATGAATTGATTCTAAACATTAGCTACTGTTACTATGGTTGTGTAATGCTCCTTAATCATAAGAACCGCACAAAACACAAGTAATGAGAGCAATGCCAAATAAAGACAGAATCTATCAAAAACTGGACATCCCGTAAAGAGTGAATTTTCAGAGGCACTTACGTTGCTCAAACCAAAAATTTTGAACTAATGAATTGTGTATAATAACTGAAGATTGCTTTCGTAAAATATCAAGTCAATATTCCTCTTCTGTGATTTTTAACATTTTTCGCAGTGAAGCTCAGAAATCTGTTTTCTAGACAGCAAATCACTATTATTTAATCCTACCTCTCAAAAGAGGTTATTCTTGCCATTAAGATGAAAAACAAGATACAAAGGTGATGTTACATTAGTAAACAAGCACCTTGTCTCAAAAACCAAAAATCACACTGAAGAAAAAAATCAAAAGGAAACAAAAAGAACCAAGAAAGATTCAAGAGAAACAAACAAAGAAGAAAGAAAATATTTTTGTTGTTTTTAAATTAGCAAAAAGGCAAAAGAGGAGAAAATATGTACAATATAAAACACTCTTTTTATTTGGTTTTAGCTTTGGGAAAAAATTTAATGATAGAGACTTTGCAACGGTTCCATTGGCATGAACAACACATGTTCAAGGTCGACCCCAACTTCTCCATTACTCATCCTTCTCATTTACTTTCCCAAATTTTATATAAAATGAAAATCTTAAACTAATTGTTAGAAAACAGTAGGTAAAGTTATTTTACATGTTGTAAGGATATAAAGGTGTGCTCAAACTGAATAGGACATTAAAGCATATGGAGCACGCCACAAAGCACATAGACATTAGCATTTTAAGTCTAACTTTCTTCCTATGCATTGGCATTTTATATATGAATAAATAGTAGCAAGTTTGTGGTATCCAATGCATATAATTTTCAGTAGCTTGCATTTTAAATAAAGTTGAAACATAAAGAGGGCTATTATCTCTTCCTCCATAGTGTTTGCAAGCATCATAAGTAAACTTAACCACATAGTTTTGAATAGATTCACCACATAAAGATAAGTCATCTAATGAGCATAATGGATCATCTAACTCAAGTATATCACTTTCATCCTCCCATATATTAGACACAATTGATCCACATAGAGGACTACTAGGCAAATCATTATCATTATAAAAAGAGTTGTTCATGGGAATTTGTGTGTTACCCTTGTTGGGAGTAGGAGATGGGTAGCTACTCCATTCTTCCTCCACCTTTTCTATGGGATGCATGGGCATCCCCAAGCTTAGGATTTTGTCATCTTCTTCCTTGACACTTTCAACATGATTTCTTTCATTCAAAAAGTTAGTGCCCAAGGGAATATTCAAGCTTTCAACATATTTCATTAACATATCATATAGATCTTTGTGACGAGGCTTGAAAGGAGAATCCATATCATTTTCCATTATCTATTTTTTTGGTTTTTAGATTTATATAAAAAAGTACTGAAAATAAACTAGCAATGCAAACAAGAATAGAAGCCTAGCGCTACGCTCCCCGGCAACGGCGCCAGAAAAGTACTTGATAATCCCCAAGAGCAAGGAATCACTGTAGCACAATTTGATAAGTATTTGAGTGTCGAACCCACGAGGAGCTGAAGGTAAACTATCTATTCTCTAAAGCCCTATAACCCTCTTATATGGCCTTTTATGCAAAGCAATGAATTTGAATATGAAAGGAACTAACTAATGGAAGCAAGTGATGCGGAGTAGGTTTAATCTAGCAACAAGTTTCTAATGCAAGTTTCTTAAAGTAGCAAGTAGCAAGGATCTCAAGTAGCCAATATCTCAAGGGAGCAAATGTTCTGGCAATTGTTATTTCATTCGTGTGGTTGTCACAATTAGTGAAGCACATGTTTTAGTCTTAATTGTTTCTTCTAGGGGGGGCCATAAATAGGTGTAGTCAAGTGAATGAGCAAATTACACAACTCTTATGATGGATCTCATGGCCAATTGAATGTGCAGCACAAGAATTATTAAGACATAATTGTCCCACCATAGCCTTAAGTTCTAGGGTCCCCCATATATCCCCCAATAGATGTAACTGCATGATTTGATCTTGGGTTTACTTGTCCTCCCAAGTCCTCCTCACTCCATTACCTTACCGGTGATCACCTTACATGCATTCCCCAACATATGTGTGCACTCATACATTGTACATCAAGACAATCATAAAAGATAACAAAACTTGTATGCAACCAATCAACGAACTAATTCACTATTGCCATGAACAAATCACTTCTCAAACATAGATGGAGAGACACAATAGATCACGGGAAAAGTATATTGCATCATACATCATGTTTGCCAAGAGTTTACAGTGGAGAGATGGAGATGATCTTGCTGTAGATGTTGATGATGATCACGCCAGAGGGGGGTGGAGCCCTCCTGAGGTGGATTCCGGTGGTGTTTCCCCCCTCCGATCTTCTCCGGCGGCAGCCTTCTGTCTCTCTATTTCTGGTTTTGTATTTCTCCACCGCCTCCTTCTGGAAAACGTCGGGGGACTATTTTTATAGTCATTTTTAGGTCACGAGGAAGCTTCGGGAAGAAGGATCGTCGCAAACGGGGCCACGAAGGCCAAAATAGGTGGGCCCATGCGGCCTGGTACAGGGGCCGCGTGGGGCACCCCCTTTCGGCCTTCTGGTCTCCACTTTTGTCCATCCTTTTTCCCCATGCTTTGTTTCTTCCAAAAAATGATCCCCGTAAATTTTAAGGTCATTTGGACGTCATTTGGGTCCCTGAAACATCAAAATATAGAAAATAGGGTTTTCTGCCAGTGCAGGGTTAATTCCAGAAAAATAGGAAAACTGTGAAATCTTCCCAAAATCATTATAAAACAATGATATAACCCTTATATGATGCAAATATGAATGGAATACAAGTATTATAGTGCAAAGTTCATGTATGCATTTTATATGCATCACTAATCTACAGGCATGACTCGTCTCTGGCTCCTATGAATCCTAAGGACATAAGGAGTTGGGAGCTTGTCAGCACAAACTGTAAGAGAAGCCATGCAGGGCCTACTTATTCATCAGTGAAAAATTAGACGGGTTATAAGAACCAAGCAATGACTTGTATAAATAAGACATATCAATGTCACAGTGGAACAAACAAGTCATTACAAGCCGATTGGCACAACTCAGAATAACCAGTTTAAGCACCAAAAGTTTTACACCAGCAGTACATCATTACAAAAGTTTCTAAAAGTCATCAAGAGGATGATCTTTTTCAGGAGCCGGCTTCTCGGCTGGAGTTGAGGAGTCCTGCTTGACTGGAGATTTGTCCTTAACTTGAACAGTAGAAGCATGATCCGGCTTCACAAGTGACTTGGTGGCAACTTTCTTCGTTTGGAAACCGGTACCTCTTGGGCTCCTCATATGCTTAGCCAGCTCTTCTTGAGGCTGGGAGTCCCCAGTCGAAGCTCTTGAAGGAGTGGGTGCAGCAGAAGTCTTCAGTACAGGCTCTGCACCGGCTGGGTTGCCCATAACAGGAGCCGCCGGAGTAGAAGAACTCGGTGCAGCAGAAGAAGGGGCACCTGCTGAGTCCTGTGAGGGGCGGCCAAAATTTACAACTGCGGGAGTCTCTGGGGCAACCCTTTTGTTCTCCAAGTCATAATGATTAACCCATACCTCAGGGTCCATCTTGTTGGCAATCTCACACGCATAGGGATGCACCAACTTCTCCTCGGCCTTGAAGTCATCCTGAGTGAATGAAGTCCCATCTTCATGTTGCTCCGGTTTTCCCATAGTAAGCAAAGCTGGCTCTATGACAGTGGGGTAATAAATGTGGACCAGAGCAAGGATCCTGATGGAGGCTCTCCTCAAGGAGGACTGCTTCCAGAGTCGCATATAGCCAGGTGCTCTTGACAACTCGTCTACCAGGCGCTCAGGTTCCTTGGGGCACTTGCCTTTAGCATTCAGGTACTTTACCACAGCACGGGCTCCCTCTTGTAGCCCATGACAATGGTCCAGCATCTCATGAAGTTGCTTGCTAACGGGCAACTTGAGCTTTGGGGAGTCCGACCCTGCAGAAAGAAATTAGTGAACATAAGTTGATAGTACTTCAGAACAGTGCAAAGAAGGAGCAAGCATAGACACAAACTTACCAAATATATGTTGGCACATGGCCCCAATGCCTTTGCGGCAGGTGTCATAGACTGCTTTTAGCTCATTGTGGGCTTTTTGTGCAGTTTTCTTAGCAACTTCAGATTCCTTTTTATCCTGCTCCAGCTCAGCAGATAAAATCTTCAGATCTTTTTCCAGCTGGAGGGAGTGCTCCTTTTCAGATTGAGCAGACCTGGCACTAGCAACTGCCTGGTCCTCCAGTTTCTTCATATCTCTCTTCATCTTGGAAATAAGGTTCTGCAAGCACAAGTCAGATTTTACAAGTCAGGATTTACAAGTCAAATATAGAACTCATGAGCTCCAAGTCATCACAAGTTAACAACTTGGCGCTTGGGGGCTACTCAGGAGTCATATTTTTTCCCAGACTACAGAAGTCATAATTCATAGCCAGAAAGTTAACAGCTCCAAGTCGTCACAAGTTAACAACTTGGCACTTGGGGGCTACTCGTAGAGCAGAAATTTTTCTACAAGCTAAGTACCAGCTAATTACATTGATTTGTAGCTCCAAGTTGCCGCAGGCTGACAACCCGGCGCTTGGGGGCTACTCGTGGAAATTTTTTTGTCCACCATACTTAAGAGTCATCAAATTAAAAGCCCCGAGTCCTAGAAGAGTTAAGGACTCAGTGCTTGGGGGCTACAGTGTGCAAATTTTTTCTATACGGTAATTGAGTTCAAAGTAAAGCACCTATCTTAGCCACAAGTCACCACAGATAAGGTGCTTGGGGGCTACTGCAATAGGAGGTTACCAGAGAATGCAAAGACTAGAAGTCAGAAAGCTTACATCATGGACAAGTTGAAGAGATCTAAGGGCCAGTTGCTCATCATCCTTCAATCTGGCTGCTTGCTCATTTAGCTCAATGGCCTCTATCCAAGCCTCAGAGAAGGACTTGTTGTCAGCCACTCGAAGTCGGCTGTAATCTATGGAGGACTTGGCCGGCTCGTTGAGCTGATCTGCAGAAGCCGCCCGGTAAGGAGCCGGAGAAGGTTGAGGAATGGTTGAAGGAGTTTTAGTCCCGGAAGAGGACTGAACCACCAGTAGAGTCGCCCCCTGAGTCTTTGAAAGGGACTCGGGGACAGTAGGAGTTGTGGTAATTGTGACACCTGCAGATGCAGGTGTGGAAGGAGCTGTCCTCGTGCTTGTTGTTTGAGAAGCCGAAGGAGGGGCAGCTCCGCAAGCTGATGTGACATCAGTCATGTTCTGGAGCTTGGTGACCTTCAGGCAAGGTCGAGCCCTGAAATAGACAAAGTCAGATGTCAGCAATAACTCCATGAAAAGGAAACACAGAAGTCATGTGAGTACAAGTAGGCAAAGGAGTCATACCCAGTGTTAGTCTCAAGGTCCAAGGAGGCCTGAGAGTCAGAAGAGGGCATAGACATGCCAGAGTGATAGGAGTCAGACTTTTCAGGAGGAGAGGTCGACTTCCGTTGATGAGAAACCAGCAGAGGGTCAGGAGTCTCTGCAGGGCCATCTGAGTGCAATTTTCTCTTCCTAGCGGCGATGACGCTCTGCGTGGATTCCACAGGTTTAGCGGGTGAATTGGTTGATCCAAGGACTCGTGAGAGAGGTACCTTGGGAACAGCCTCTCGAGACCCATTCCTATTGGGAGCTGGGGGAGAAGAGGAGCGGCTCTTCGCGGCTGAGGACTCCTCAGACAAGGTTGGCTGAGAAGCAGGGCTAGAGGCCGCTTGTCCCTGTTCAGTAACAGGAGCCTCCTGAGAGGACTCTTCCTCATCATCATCATTTTCAGCAGGAGCCTCTGGAGAGGACTCCTCCTCATCTTCATCATCTTCAGCAGGAGCTTCCGGAGTGGACTCCTCGTTGGCATCATCATCAACATCTTCTACCTCAGCGATTTGCTCTGGGGCAGAAGCCTCCTCCTTGTTCTCTTCCTCGGCCTCACCCTCCGTTGCAGGTTCAGAAGCTGGCTTCCAGAAGGAGTCAGTTAACTGTAATGGAGATAGAAAGGATAAGTTAGTGAATGAAGTCAAAAAGGCAGATGAAAATGAAACAAGTGAAATACATATAGCAGGAGCTTGGTTGGTGGAGCAGAAGGGCTGAAGACCAAAATGTACTTGGTCCTTCACTGGCTTGCTTGTCAGCTTCTTGATTAGACGGCCGAGTTCAGGACCATCTGACAGCTTCTCCGTTATCCAGAGGTCATCAGTCACGCAACGTGTGTATTCACAAATAAGCCGAGTCCTAGGACTCAGCGGCTGGATCCTCCAGGTTGTCCGGCAACGCACCAAATCCATGTTCTCCAGCTTATGAGATAGGAGATCCTAAATCTGGATGATCAAGGACTCGACTTTAGGCCGGGCGGTCTCTGAACACCTAGCCTTCATAAGAGGGGTCGCCTCTAAGCGATCCTCAGAGAACAGAGGGAGACGGGGTTCATCTGCAGGAGAAGTGTCCTTACAGTAAAAGAAGGTTTTGTGCCAATCCTTGATGCGATTAGGAAAGACAGGCTTGGGAAAGACAGAATTTAGGCGACGCTGAAGAGCAATAGCACCGCATTGAAGAAGAGGACCCCCAGAGGTCTCAGGCTGAGGGTTGCAGTAGAAAAGTTCGAGCCAGAGATCTAGGTCTGGCTCGATTTGGAGGTAGTCCTCACAAAGAGTGACGAAATTGGAGAGAGTCAGGACAGAGTTGGGTGCCAAATCATGGATGCGCAGCTTGTAGAAATCAAGGAGCTGGTGGAAAAACAAGTTACCCGGGGGAGTGAATCCGCGAAAAAGATGCTCGTAGAAAATCACGACCTCGTCCTTCGCCGGAGAGGGCACCACCACGTCCCCTGGGGCTCGAGCTTTGACATTGGAGGGGAGAAGGCCGGCGAGCCGATGCGCCTTGAGTTGCTCGGCTGTAATGGAAGATCCCCCCCCCCCCAATCGGCGGAGATCGATCACTTCAACGAAGAATTTTTGGCGGCGGCGGCCGCGGCGGCGATGTCAATCGCCCGGCTGGACGTGGAGGCCTTGGCCTTAGAAGCTGCCTTGGAGCGCTTGGGAGCCATGGCGAGCGTGCGGAGCGTGCTGTGCGTGGGAAAGAAATGTGCATAAAGAGGAAGAAGATTTGGAGGTGAAGGGGCAAGTGAGGGTTTCTGGACCTTACCCTTGACTATTTATAAAGGGGTAAAAACCCTAGAAAGTTACAGTGTTGTCCCACGGTAAACTGTGGATAACGATTCAGCGGATGAAAGTCAAACAAGATATATCTGAGAAAATAAAGTCACAGTAGTGGAAGAAGAGTCGGCTTGTCTCAGAAAGGCGAGTCCTGTGACTGTAAGAATTGGAAAGAGTTAAACTCCTCAAAGCCAGTTCACAGGGGCCATAACAGACTCGGCCGGATAGTACAAAGGCAAGAGTGGTGGACTTGAACAAAGAGCGAGGATGGACTCATTTTATATGTGTGTTATGTTTTTTATGCAGGAATTCATCTTGGATCTAGCAGCAGGCGACTTCTGAGCCTGTGACTCAGATTGGAGAAGTCGAACTAAGGAGTCGAACCAAGGAGTCGGAGGAAGCCGCCAAAGCTGTGCCCAAGATAAATTCGGGGGCTACTGATGGGGGATACTTTATAGGTAGGCCCATGGACCCGGAAAGTAGACCCGCCAAGACCAAGAAGGCCAAAGCCGGGACGCACTACAAGTTACATGGGCTGGGCTGGAGACAAGCCGACCAAGGCCCATGACAAAGAAAGGACTCGTCAGAGAGGAGTCCCAGTACAACCCGGAGTTCTAAACATGAAAGACCAAGACCTAGAGTAGGACTCCGTATCCAAGTATGACTCGGTGTAAGTTGTAAGTCCAGGGACCCGACCGCCTTTATAAGGAGGGTCCTGGACCTTAGATCGAAAAAGTCTGAGAAGCCCTAAGCAATCGAGTACCTAGAATCAGCAACACCAGAGAGAAGTCGCCGACTCCTGAATTAGAGGAGTCGGAACCTTGTAATCGAGATCAAGTCCATAGCAATAAAGCCGAAGCAGGAAGTAGGTCTTTACCTCTATCCAGAGGGGCCGAACCTGGGTAAATCCTTGTCCTTAGGCGAGATTAACAACTTCTACATACTTCTATCACCAATGGCCCCACAACTCATCTTCCCTGAGGAAGAACTCGCCGTGACAACCCCACGACAACAAGCATCAAGAAACCTCATGATCTATTCAATCCAACAATAAAGAACAAACTCATGATGAAGATCCTTCCAATCTATTATCCATAGAGTCACACACGGCACCCATCCTGTCATCGAGGTACCGTGATCACAACGGTGACTCCGGAAATTGTAGTAAATAACATCACTTGAGCAAAATCATATCCACTACATAAGGGGAAACATCATGTATTCAACTATATCAACAAAGCTCATGATCACAACGAAGATCACATCATGGGAGAGAGAGATAACCACATAGCTACTTGTATAAGCCTCAGCCCCGGTGAGGGACTACTCCCTCCTCATCATGGGAAACAGCGGTGTCGGTGGAGATGGCTCCGGCGGTCGATCCCCCCTCTTGCAGGGTGCCGGAACAGGATCAATCTGACCCCAAAAACTTGTTGGCGATGGCGGCGGAGTTCTATTGCGTATTTGGGAAAATCCTTCGGGGGTTAGGGTTTTTGCATCGGGGATGATTTTATAGGCGTCGCATGCGACCGAGGGGGTGCCCGAGGGGCAGGTGTGACCCCCGGCCGCGGCCCATATGTCACCCATGGGTGGGACCCGCCCCTAGGCTGTGGGTCCCTCCCGGGGTCGACCTTCTGGCTCCGGCCCTTATTTCCCCAATAAAAAATTGTCGTAAATTTTCGTCCAATTCCGAGAATATTTCCAGAAGTAACTTTCTGCAACAAAAACAGGACAAAAACAGGGAACTGGCACTGGGCATCTTGTCAATAGGTTAGTTCGACAAAATGCATAAAAATGATGTAATATGATATTAAAAACATGTGACAACATCACAAAACTGGCATGGATCACTTAAAAATTATAGATACATTTGAGACGTATCAAGCTTGAGCTAGCCCCAGTTGCCGTTCTCCTGCTCCAGGCCGCTCCCCATTCTCCGCCGCCGTCTCTATGCCGTCCTCCTGCTCCAGGCCGAGCCCATCCAGCCCGAATTCCTCATCCAACTAGTACTGGTACTGATGTAGTATACGGTTAATTAGTTGTTATTTTTATTTATTTTTTTGAAATTGGTACCAGTACTGATGTAATTATTTTAGTGGAAAATTGCTATGAATTATAGGAAATGTTTTGCAGTATTGTAGTGGAAAATTGCTATGAATTATAGAAAAAATTGCAGTATTGTAGTATTTTAGTATTTTAATTATAGAAAATGTTATGTTAATACCACTATATTGCAGTATTTTAATTATAGGAAAATTGCTATGAATTTTAGTGAAAATTTGCTATGAAAATTAGTGGACTACAATGCATTTAAATTATGCCATTTTAAAATTGCTATGAAAATTAGTGGACTACAATGCATTTTAAATTATGCCATTTAAATTATGCCATTTTAAATTATGCCATTTGTGGGTTTTAGTTTATATGACAGATTATTTGATTTATATGCAATTTGAGCTCAAATTAAAGGATAATTTGTGGGTTTTAGTGTCATCCCGTCCCCGTCCCCACCGCCGTCGATCACCCCGCCGTCCCGACGTCGGCACCACCTTGGTGAGCCTCTTGTTTTCATCTTTTAAAAAAATGTCTTACTTGTATGATTTAGATAGTTAGTTGTATAATTTTCTTACTAGCTTGTATGATTTAGATAGTTTTTGTTGTTTTTTATTTCACAAAATCTACTTTTGGAAATATTCTCGGAATTGCATGAAAATTTACGAGGATTTTTTATTTACCAAGAAGGAGCCATAGACCAAAGGGCGACCTGAGAGGCCACCCAGGGGCCAGGGGCGACCCCTGGTCGCGACCCTACCAAGACCCGTGGGTGGGGCCCACCCATCCCCCCTGGAGGTCGCCTCGGCCCCCCTCGATGCCTATAAATTTCTATTTACCCTAACAATGATAGGGTGATGATTATTTTCCACGAACTCCACCCGAAGTCGTCGCCACCTCGAAACCCAATTCGGGGAGATTCTGAAGCTGTTCTCGGCACCCTGCCGGAGGGGAGATTGATTCCGGAGGGCTCTACATCGCCATGCCTTCCACCGGGATGATGTGTGAGTAGTTCCACCTTGGACTACGGGTTCATAGCAATAGCTAGATGGTTGTCTCTCTCCATTGTGCTTCATGTTTATGATCTTGTGAACTGCCTAACATGATCAAGATCAATTATTGTAATGGTATATGATGTGTTTGCTGGGTTTCGATGGATTATGAAGTTATGATCAGATTGTGTTTGATTCTTAATTTATGTTCTTGCATGCTCTCCGATGTACGTAGTTATTTTTACCAAGTGATTGCTTGTATCTCCAAGAGAGAGTATTTATGCTAGATAATAATTTCATGTCCCCTCTTATGCAGGGGCACGAGTGACAAAAACGTCTAAGGACGAGGGTGTGATGTTGCTACTAAGGGTAAAACAGCGGTGTATGTCTACGCGATTATAAATATTGATTATATCATGCACTTTACTTAATGCAATTGTGTGTTGCTTGCAACTTAATACCAATGTGTGACAAGCTGGATAGCGATCCCTAGGTGGACTTTTTAGACAAAGATGCAGTTGGATGACGGTCTTTTTTTATTTATTGTGATGCCTACATGAATATTACCATGAACTCTTTGATTTGGTTAGATTAAGTTTGTGTCATAATCTTGTCAATTGCCTAGGTGTAACTTGTTTACCCATCATATGAGTATTTTATTTTATGGGGAGACGCCACTAGTGAACCCATTGCCCCCGGTCTATATTTTTTCATTGAATACAACACCGTTTACTTGTTTTTCATAATCACTTGCTCGCTGGTCCGTTTCCATATTTTCATCCACTACATTATACATTTAACCGCTTTGTTTTCAGCAGACCGTTAATATTGACAACCTTCCTGCCGTTGGGGGCAAAGTAATTCTTTGAGTGCGTGCAGCTTCACGCTCATTGACAGTTAAGCGTCAGAGTTCGTCGACGTGCACCTTATTGTTGATTTTAAAGTCCTACTGGTTCGATAACCCTTGGTTCTTAAATAAGGGGAAAACTGCTACTTGCTACATCTATGCATTCGCTTGGGGCACCACCAACGCTACTATCATCAACCATCAATCGTCAATGCAGTCTTTCTATCCCTACCATAGATGCTCTGAGAGATATCTTAGATCCGGGCGCCCCGGGATCGGACGATGGCGGCACTGATGGTCGTGTTTCCCTCTTGGGGGCATCGGTTTGGAGCTTCATCGGCTGGAGGGTCGGTCATGGCGGCGGTGTTGGTTTCACGCCGTTCACGTGGTATCCAAGGTGGAGGGGTGTCGTCTTGCCGTGTCGGCCGACAGGACTCGGTGACGTGGCGCCGCAGTGTCCAGCTGCGAGCGCGTGTGCGTAGATGAACACGCTCATGGTTGTGGTGTTGTCTGACACCGTGGTGTTGCCGACGGCTAGGCTGGTGAGGGTCTTCGCATCGATCTACGACCTGAAGATGGACCAGCGGAAGATGGTGGAGGCGACTTCCAAAGCTTGAGCACAAGGCGCTATCTCTAGAGTTAGCCAGTGAGACGGCGATGGTTGTGGCCGAGGCATAAAGCCTCATTCTCTCTATCATTTGTGCTAATTGCAGTGTTTTCACTGTTTGGCGGTTTCAGCTTGTATGTTCGTTCGTTGTAAGACTCTTTGTTAGTTTAGGTTGAATAAATGAAATAAATGTGTATGCATCTCTTCGATGTGGAGACCCGGGTAACTCCACATTTCGAGAAAAAAATATGAACGCATAGCTCACACCCGACACCTTTGAGTCTAGTTTTGAATCTTCTTAATGTTTGAGCATGGTGTCGTCTTCACCCGTTATTATTTGGCCTCTTTGTAAAGGTATATGCACAATTCGTAAAAAATGAAACCTAGATGGTTTGAATCCATCGTTTGATCGACTTTATTATCACAATACAGCAACACCCAGATAATTGCACAAAAAGTTCTGTTTAAGGAAATAGATTGCACTCCGACAATAACAAGAATTTTGCACTTCCATATGCTCTACTATTATTTGTGCACCGCTTTGTGCTAACACCCGTAACACCAAATTCTCATCTTGTGCAATTAGATGCATTCTGCAATTGGAGATGTTGTCATAGTGAGCATCATGGATATACGCTCTAATGGGATTACTAACAACGTATAAACTACTTTTACATATTAGGAAACTAATACATCATGATATATCCTACGATTTTGTCCTTGTGAATTTATTTATTAGCTTACTATCTCTTGTATTAATGCTAATGCAGAGTTGATACTTGAAGCTAGTTTCTTCCAAAATCAAGGACCAGACGCTGGATCCTCACTCTTTGAATCATGGGTAGGCTGGACTTGAAGTTTCTCGTGGGTTGAACATGATGTCATCTTTTCCCGTATTTCTTTGGACTTTCCATAAAGGTATATGTACAATCCGCCAAAAACCAATGCACTGCCTGACAAGCTGTTACAAAATATTTAAATGTGTCTGTTATGGCATAGAAAGAGTGTATAAACACGAATTTATATGGACATCATCTATGAACAAGTCAGCTAGGGCCTGAGATAGCCACCTTGCAAAGCACCCCTCTGATGTTATATATAAAATGTGTACGTTTATCCAGGTTTGGGCAAACCTTGCAAAGGCGCAAGACAAGGAGGCGCTATTGCTGATGACAAGCGGGCTAAAGGAGATCTACTGGGCCATTACGCCAGGAAGTAGTCAGGCTTAATCTGGTTATCTAGTGGCTTGTGTTCGGCTTGTGTCGGGGAGGCCGACCCCCTTGAACTTTGTTTAGCTTTTATTCCGTTGGCGAAGCTGTATGCGGCAGCACTTGTAACACCGTCTGTGAACCTTGTTGCTTTATTAACTTAAAGAAGGGCATTAATTGCCTGGTATCTAAAAAAAAAAAGATAGCCACCTCGTGAACATCAAATCATTTCTCCTATAAGGAGTTTGTTTTATGGTTTCAAAAAAGGAGTTTTTTTTACATTTCTCACATAAGGACTTACTCCTAGGTAACCATGCCTTGAACTATAGTCGAAATATTAGCCTTTTCATTTATTTTTAAGTTCTTCGAAAAATGTTAGCTATACTAAGAGTAGAATGAACAAAATAGTAGATAAGAGCGTGCTATTATTTTTTATTGTACTTATAATGAAAATCTACAGTCTTAGAAATTTGAAGGTATGGTGTTTAGTTGCTTACTTACCTCCCAACAGTGAGGCTTTCTCCTAGCAACAGCGTCCCTAGAATCATGGTGAAGATTGTCGATAATGTGCTGAACATTGTTGGAAAAACAGGACCCCTCTTTTCAACAACATACAAACTCAACCAATACTTAGCTGCCGTGCCAAGTGCAGCCTATATATCCAAATAAATAATTGTCAAGTTATCTCATATTAAATTCATTTATCAAGTTAAATTCTAGAAAGATATATATTGAATATTCAAAGACATGAAAGTAATGCTTTTAATTATAGTTCTCAACTATACACGAAGGTGTCTCGAGAAAAAATCCCGAAAATTGAACTAAACTATATTTAAATGTCTGCAAGAAAAAATCACAAATTTAAAACGAGTAGATAATAATAATTTTTTTGGAAATGATGTGCACATAGATTCTACTGACAAGAGTGTACAGGTTGAACAACAATTAATTATCACTCAGAAATATAGTCCTTGCAAGTTTTTCTAGCTATAATAAAAATATTATTTTTGGTTTGCTTGACAGAATAATGTTAGCTTACAATAGGTAGTGGCATTATTAGATCACACAGATCTAGAAATAAATGTGAAAAATAATCTAAACGATATCAAATGTTATCTCTCATAGCGTTTGAGAAAATAATTTAAAGTTGTATACATTACGAAGAAGACTTACAGAGTAGACAATGGTTAATAGTTGGATGTTCCATCCTATTTGCCAAGCAAGTTTGTCTCTTCTCAAAAATATACCTATGGCATAAGTTTGCAGACCACCTAAAACACATGTCAACACCGAGGACCAATGTTTCCATGGATACACCTTTAAAACTTTCACCTGGAGGTGCATTATTACAGCAAAAATACACATTCCAAAGCCAAGGAAAATGAGAATAAACTAACGATAACATGGCATGATTCTTATGGAAAAAATAAACTCGAGACTTAATTCAGAAAACACCTTATTACAGTTTGCCATACCTGTATAGGATACCAAAATGCATAGCTTATGCAATCACCCAACAAAAGCAGGGTGCCCCTCAAATGATGTCCTCCAACGGGTCCATTAGAATTCTGATGGATACCTTTTATAATTGGACTCCAAAGATGGAATGATTTTCCATTGTACAGGCTGATCAGTATAGCTCCACCAAAGCAAACTAATGCTCCAATTACCTTTGCACTTCCCTCCTTAGATTTGAGGCGTTGGTTCTCCATGCTGAAAAATAGATCATTAGATCTGCATTTTAAGTACATAACAAAAGGTGTATATGATCACTATTGTACTTGTTCATACTCACAAATGTATAGATACAGAAAATTATATGTTTATTTCTAAAGGTATTTTCTCTTAGTTCAAATAGTCATAATCAAGTATCCACATGGATTGTGCGTCGACCCAACGGCTACTAGCATGGATGGCAATTAGCTTTTCTGGCCGACCATCATTATCAAGCTTCTAAGTTGTAAGGTAGTAGCATATCCGAAACTAAATTTGCTAGTATTTTGAATAAATTCATTTTAACCTCAGACCATTAACTACTGAACATTATATACTTTGATTTTCCTGTTAAAAACATCTATAGAATATCCACATATAGAATTAAATCATTTCAATTCACATTATCCTATGTTTTAGAGGAAAAGATTGTTTACCCGAGCACTATAGACAAGACAAAAGTGAAGAGTGGTGTCAAACTTGAGAAGATCACTGCATAGGAGGCAGGTGTGTCCCGTAGCCCATAGTAGTACAAAGCCATAGGCAATGTATATCTGTACGAATTAGAGATATATATATATATCAATGAACCTTCTTGTTTGAGAGTATGTAGAAACAGAAAGCAACTATATTGCATTTGCACATTCGATCTATTGAATAAATTCATCAAATTGATTGAACAACAAATTGATTGAACATATACCCAACAAAGGCATTCACGAAGAGCCACCCAATAGATTTCTTATCCAGTTCCTTCCACTTCCCACTGTAGATTTATCATTTGTTTGAGTCAGTGTAGAAGATATATTAGTTTGTTTGCACAAAAATAATATGTTCGATCTATAAACCAATGCGAAGAAAATCCATAACCTTTCGAGGATCAGAGCAAATGGTAAGATGAAAATGGCACCAAGAACGCTTCGATAACACAGCAAGGAGAATACAAACATGCCGCCATCGACCGCTACCTTTCCTAGCAGTATAGTCCCTGTGTTGAAGAGCTCCACGAGGACCGCACATAAAGTTGGTTTCCATTTGCCTCCTGTGTGCGACAATTTATATCACAATATTAGAAGTCGGAAATATTTCCACCGAGCAAAAAAAAATCATATGATCCCAATATTGTACTTTCGCACTTGATGCAATAAAAACAGATGATTTGAGCGCCTAGCCTATACTCTAGCACTTGATTCACTTTACATCCAAAAATGGAACATTAATGGATGCATAGACGCACCTTGGGCTTGGACGATGGTGTCCTGGCCGTGACCAGCACACACGACGGCCCTGCCAGCGCCACGGGCAATGCCCTTTGAAGCAAAGCTGAAGCCAGTATCAGCTCCGGTCGACGCCGCCGGGCGAAGCGGCGGAGAGTACTGCAGCTGGCCGTTGGTGGCGGTAGACGGGAGAGAGCGAGGGGTGGAAGCTAGGGGGTGGGGAGAAGAGATGGGCAAGGTAGCCGTGAGCGTGGACGCTGCCATGGCAAACGGTGCGAGCTAGAGGGAAAGAGCTTGGGCCGCTCGACGGAGTGGAAGCGATGGAGCCGGTATCAAGTATAGTGACAGACAGTGATGCATGGGTCGAACGTCGACGACCTCGGCCTGGGAGCCACGACCCGGCCCCTTGATTCCAAATCGTTGATCATACCGATGGCCCCGACACTCTGTCCACGCACAGGCCTCGCCATGCGTGCTGCACGAGATCGGTTTCGTTTACTGTGCAGAGGGAATCGTCGATCCTAGAGTTAATTGTATTGGTGGTCACTAAACTTGTTGTACATGTGTAGATAAGTCACTCAACTTGCAAAATGAAAAAACTGGTCACTCAACTCACCAACCTGGTGCATCCGAGGTCACTTTCCGGTCTGAACCACATAAAAACCGGTTAATCGTATTTGACCGTATTTTTGACAAGCCGGCTCCACTGACAGGCGCCTATTTTCCTCCCGGCGTTGACAAAGCCACACATCTGATTTTTGCGGCTGCGCCCGCCTCCGCGTTGCCGCCGGCCGCGCCACGCGCCTTCTCCCTGCTGGCCGGCAGCGCTTGCTTGTCACGCCTCGCCCGCCCCGCTCGCTGGCCAGCCGCGCCTGCTCGGCCGCCCCCCGCGCCGGTGGCCTCGCGCCTTCGCTTGCTCGCGTCACCGTCGCGCCCCTGCCCGCTGCCCTGCTCGTCGCCGCCGCGCCTTGCTCGCGTAGTCGCGTCCCAGGTACGCACGCACCGCACTGCACCAGAGCCGAGCCCCACAGTTCGCCACGTCAGCCAACCACCAATCTGCCTCGATCTGTTGCTACTTGCTAGCAGAGCAGGGTACACAAGCCAGCAGGAGCACGAAGGCACCATCCACGCACATACGCACACGCATTGCTAGCTAAGCAAGTAAGCACGCCTCGGAGAGGAGAGGATTTTTTCAGCAGTCCGCGTGGGTGCTCGTCCAGGCGTAGCGCACTCGGGCGGCGCGAGCCCTTGCGGCGGCGTTGAACCCTCTGGATCTCGTCCTCCGAGGCGACGTTGAGCGCGACCAAGTGCGGGCTGCAGGGCGGGAACGAGGTTAGGCGGCAGCGACGCGAGCAAGCGAGGCCACCGGCACGGGGTGGCCGAGCAGCCGCGGCCGGCCAGCAGGCGTGCGGGGCGGGCGAGGGCCGGCGGTCAAGGCGGCCGGCCAGCGCGGTGACGAGGCGCAGGGAGAAGGCGCGCTAGGCTTGAGGCTGAGCGCAGGGACAAGGCGCGCGACGCGGCTGGCGGCAACGCGGTGGCGGGGCGCATGCGCAAAAACCAGGAGGAAAATAGCCGCCGGTCAGTGTGCCCACCTTTTTTTTGCGGGAGACAAACGATAATATCAAACATCCGATCTTACAGAAAGGTCCAGAAACAAAGCAAAATTACACAACAGTCCTGCTGGACCTCGACGGCGCCGACGAAACAGAGGCCGTCGGTGGCGCGCCGCTACCGCTGCTCCGCTCAAAGCCTTGGACAGGAGCCAGCCCCTGGCAGCCGGGAAGTCGCCGAGCACCGGATCCGGAGATCCTACCACCTGGAACGCCGTCGTCGTCGCGGATGTCTTCAACACCATCGTCGTCTTCAAGTTCACCAACCGGATCCACCGTCTGGCCAGATCCGGGCGGGGCTTGACGAGCTTGGCCGATCCACTGATCAGCGAGCTCGAGGAAGTCGACCGCCAGGCGCTGTAGCTCCAAGGAGCGCCGCCGCCGAAGGAGAAGTGAGTCGACACCAAACATCGCACCACCGGCACCTCCACCTCCATGGCGCCGCCGGCCGAGACCCTACCAAACCCTACACTATGTACAGACCGGGATCCGTGGATTCCCCAACCTCCCGCCGCCGCAGCGGCCGTCGGAGGCAGGGGAATCGACGAATCGCCGGCCGGCGAGGTGGGTTGACGGGAAGTTCTACAAATCGCCTCTCTCGCACACTGTAGACGGGGGGAAAGGAGCGGTCCAAGTTCGCTTCTACGGTCAGTGTGCCCACCTTGTCAGAAATATGGTCAAATACGGTCAATCGGTTTTTGCGTGGCCCAGACCGAGAAGTGACTTTGGGTGCACCAGGTTGACGAGTTGAGTGACCGGTTTTTCCGTTTTGCAAGTTGAGTGACGTATCTGCACATACGCGACAAGTTCAGTGACCACCAGTGCTATTAACTCTCGATCCTAGAGTGTTTTAGAGTTATGTATGTGGATTGTTTATTTACTTTCATCAAGCTGGAATAGCTCAGTTGGCCAGAGCGTGTGGCTGTTAACCACAAGGTCGGAGGTTCAAGCCCTCCTTCTAGCGGTTTATTTTTCATTTATGCATATTCCAGTCGGACAGCATACTGAATTTTCGAGTAACTTCCTGTACGGTGGCCTACTTTATTTATGAGTAAATTGCCCCTATTGCAGCGTACTGATTTTTAATTTAGTAAACCACCTCTACGACAAACATTTTTGCCACGAAATTCTTTCCTCGATCTGGTGACGCTTCATTCCACTAGAGTTTGTTTCTACTACCTCCGTCTACGTGTATTAGTCACATGTGTAGTACTAGGTCGTTAATTTGATCAACTTAATATCATGCATACATGACAAAAAATATATCATTAAAAACTCTGAATTCTATATTTTCTAACAATATAATTTTTATGTCATATAATTTATATTATATAGGTCAAATTGATGATCTAGAAACACGCGCAGAACTAATACACCCGAACGGAGGGAGTAGCTATGTTGTAGACTTCAATAAGTACTCAAAAATTGATTTATAGCTGAAAACAAAAGTCGGGACATAACAAAAATGTGATCAATGAAAACTACTCCCTCCAATTCACGATAAGTGTCGGAGATTTAGTATAAAGTTAGTACAACTTTGTACTAAATTCTTGACACTTATTATGGATGGATGGGGTAACTTTGATTACAGGAAGGAATCACACGGATAATTTTTTTAGCGGACTATTAAACGGATAACTAATGAGCAAAAAAGAAGAGGAAATTTTTTGTCTCTCGCCAAGCGAGGGCTCAGCCAATAAGACAACAGGCCATACCGATTACCGGTCGACCACTCCACGACCGCGCACAGGAGCAGCGCCGCACGCTCAGGCGACGACGGCACTGGAGGCGGCAGCGGCGGCTCCACGCTCCGCAGGGCGCCGAGGCGAGCAGCCGGCTCAGGAGCAGGTCGATCGGCGCGCCCCTCACGCCGGCTACGTCGTGACGGTTTTCACTCTTCGGGTAGGGCTTATCGGCGCTGTTGGCGTCCTCGCCGGGCAACTCCGGGTCCTAACCACGCGCCCGGAGCCGCTGGGCCTTGCTGCGCCGTGAGTGAGAAGCTCTCTGCCTGGTAGTTCCCGCTTCCGCCGCAGGGATTCCGGATTGCGCCCTCGCTAGTCTGACTTGTAATTGTAAGCATCCTCTGTTCTCTTCTTTTTTTGAACGGTCCTCTGTTCTCTTCTCATAGCTTACGCTGAATCTTCAAGTGTAACCGTAACGGGTGCTTGGCATTTCGGAGATTATTATTCAATCTCGGTGACTAATTAAGGTTTGATGGCCTGAACGAATCAGGTAGCTAGTTCAGCATAGTTTTGGATTGCAGGCATTTGTGACTTGTGAGGCCAGTACATGTTACTTCATCGTGTGCCTTAGAACTGTTTGATGAAATGCTTGAGCTAGACACGGTGATTATAGCTGTGCTTTCTTCCACGATTGTTCTAATAGTTCTACTCCAACAACTTGAATTTACCTGCTTAGTGGAACATATGGTTCTACTGTGGCCAGTGTACATCATCTCAATGCCAAATATTGCGGTGTTCAGTTTCTGTTTGCTGCAAATTGCCAAATGCTTGTACACCAATGGTGCAAGTCATTTGATGCTATATATAAGACATTGTTTGATGTGCATGGCTTATGTATGATGTCTGTATGTTCTGTCCTCTTGTTGGTTGCAGCGTTACCAGTGGACATTCGGAGAACAAATTTGTTTGCCATCTGGTTTTGCACTACTGGACGTTTGGATGTCTATGATTGAGTAAATCATGCGGGGTAAACTTTGGATAAGGTTTGCTCCCTTCCTTTCCAAGCGTTATTTCTCTACCTGTCGGAATTCTTCGTTGTCTCCATCTTCGTCGAGCTCTGCGATACAGCCATGGCTCTTTATTGGTCTGGGTAACCCTGGTGAGAAGTACCAATCCACCAGACACAATGTAATTCCTACTTCTCATCTTTCGTTTGAAATTCTGGCTCGGCTTTATTCTCAGATTCTCTTGCACCGTTTTGCCTTGCAGGTTGGGTTTGATATGATAGATGCATTTGCAGACTCTCAGGGCATATCTATGACCAGACTTCACTTCAAAGCACTATTTGGTGAAGGTTTGGCTTGCCCCAGAAAGGATGTTTCTCTTTTCTTTTTTGAGTAACGGATACTCTGTTTTCAGACTGAAAGGGGTTGAACTGAATTGAAGGTTTTTTTTTCTTTTCCATTGATGCAGGGATGATTGATGGTGTCCCTGTTTTGCTTGCCAAGCCTCAAACATATATCAATCTCAGCGGTGAATCTGTATGTAACACTTTTGGAAGACCTTTCAGTTTTAATATCTGATTTCTACCTTGCTGTACTTTTTATCTTTTCATGCAATTCATTTTAACTGCCTTGACTGTGCATTGCAACAGCTTGTTAAATACTTGTGATGCTCACAGACCTCTCCATTTTTCCTTATTACAGGCTGGTCCCCTTGCTGCCTATTATAAACTTCCACTTCACCGTGTCCTAGTGGTAAGTGTTTATGTTCTCACCTTCCTTGGTGCTACCCTATATGGCGTTCTGACTTCTCTGTTATATGAGTTTCAGGCCTACGATGACACAGACCTTCCATGCGGAGTTCTCCGTTTACAACCAAAAGGAGGATATGGCCGTCACAATGGGTTAGTAAACCTTACCGTGAAGTCTGTGGCGAGCCTTGTGAATTTTTTTATTTGTGGGTCAAAATTTTACAAAAGGAAATCCCACATGATGCTGCTTCTTTGGAAAAACCTTGTTACTAATAAAATAAAAGCTAAAGTTAGAGTATCCTGTGTTTTGTTTAAAATGGCAGGCCGCATTGACCTGGCAAGCAATATGGTGTTTGCTTTTGATGAAGCAGAGACGGCAGAACTTCTGTTCTGTAGATAATTAGTACTTGCATTTCATGTTTGTTGTTGTATTTCTGCATATACCGTTTTTTGTTCGTTTCATCATGTCGTCGTGATCATTTTAGTTTCTCTTACTTGCTTCCACATGCCATTTTACATAGCCTGTGATGTCCAGTCAGTTATCGAAAGTAATCTTCCGAACTTCACCCTCTTTAATCACTGTGATAGAGTGTTCCCTATTTAAAAAGAAAATTGTGTGTGTGGGCATAGACAATTAGTTTTCTCGGATCCATCTGCTGTCTGTGGATAAGGGCTTCATTTTATCTTGACATGAAACATTTACCTTGTTAGTATATCAGGTTGAAAAGTGTGATCTACAATTTTCGCAAGAACCGAGAATTCGGTCGATTAAGGATTGGTAGGTTCAACAACTGCAGGATCCATATTTCCTTTCCTTTTTCTGGACCAAAATCATAGTTTGGTTTATATGTAGGAATCGGACGTCCGCCTGGTCAGATGGATCCCAAAGCGTTTGTGCTTCAAAAGTTCAATAAGACTGGCCGTGAAAGGGTAAAATCTCCATTGCTTTTACCCTAGAGTTCTAGTTTAATGTTATTATTTATTTTTAATGCCTCACATTAGTTATGCTTTAGTTCTTAATGAATTGATTTTAAACACCTACATTTGCTCTATGGTTGGATGATCCTGTTCATTCGCTAGGACATGTATTGCCAAAACAGTTTTGACTATGACGCCCTTGGCTATATTGTTTATACAAGCAGATTCTATGTAGAATCCCCAGTTAAATATCTGCAAATACTTGCAATGCTTCATGCAAATGGCAAGCGCCTTATCAGCACTGTCAGTTCAGTTGAATAGCCTTCGTTATGACTGTATTCCGCTAATTTTATTGTATTTTCTGTGACAAACTAAGTGGATGTTCGTAGGATCAATCTAGATAGACATAAAGACATTGCAGTTCGAACAGAAAATAGTGGCTGCAGGAGTACTTCCACAACCTGAATATATCTTAAGAGTTCCATAGATAAAATCTACTTTCAGAACAGCTGGACACTTACGCTTCTTACGTCTTTTGCTTTCAACCTAGATGGACTCGGCCATAAAAGAGGGCGCGGACATCCTGAAGATGGTGGCCACCAAGGGTCTGACGGAGGCGGCAAGACTGGCAAATGTAGAGCAGAAGTATAAGCACCTGGTGTCACACGACGAGCAGTTGTAAAGGTGGTCACGGACCGCGTGTATCCTGTGAAAATGGTTATGCTGTGCTCAGCAGCTTCAAGGTTATGAAATCTGAAGGTTCCTAGTCGAGAGATGGCTGTAGAAATCTGATATAGTATACGAGTCAAGAAATGTTTTGCTATGGGCATATTTTCAGCTGGCCCCTTGTGGAAGATGTATTCAGCCGGTCATGTATGTCTGGAACGTGCTCACGCTGTAATTTGAATTTGTTTTAGTATGCACACATTTGCAGAGCCTACGGCGGCAATTCCCGTAGCTGAGCGCGCGGCCGTGGGCTCGCTTGGTTTCGTCCACGTCTCCGTGCACGGCAGCCGCATAAGAGAATGCGGTCGGCAGAGCCTTCCATCTGGCCCGGGCCGCTTCAGTGGCTTCACCCTGTGCCACCACCTGGCCCCCCTTCACCGCTGCAAACCTTTGTCTCTTCCTCCGCGACCAACGCTCTAGTCCCGGAAAGCATCCCGCCAACACTCGAACCCATTGATCAGCAGCAGCTACAAATACATAGCCATAGCTCGCAGCTCACCGCGGCAGCATCGATCGACCGAGGTGCGTGCGACAATGGAGGCCGCCGTCGCGTACCTCCTCCTGTCTCCGCTCCTCGCCTGCACTATCCTACTCCCCCTCCTCCTTCTCCCGGCCTTGAAGCCATCCAGGATGGCTAGAACCGGCGCGTCCAGCCGCCTGCCGCTGCCGCCCTCCCCGCCGTCCGTCCCGGTCATCGGCCCGCTCCTCTGGCTCTGGCGCGCGCGCTCCCGCCTCGAGCCGGCGATCCGCGACCTGCACCGCCGCCACGGGCCCGTCCTCACCCTCGGCTTCCTCTCCCCGCGCCCGGCCATCTTCGTCTCCGGCCGGCACGTCGCCCACCGCGCGCTCGTCCAGCGCGGCCCCGCCTTCGCCAGCCGCCCGCCCGCCATCGCGCCCTTCGTCGTCCTCACATCCGCCCAGCGCACCGTCAGCTCCGCGCCCTACGGCCCGCTCTGGCGCTCCCTCCGCCGCAACCTCGCCCCCGGCGTCCTCCACCCACACCGCGTCGCGCGCGCCTTCGCGCCCGCGCGCCGCTGGGCGATCGCGCTCCTCGCCTCGGACCTCGAGGCAGAGTCGTCGAGAAGCCAGAGTGGGGAGGTGACCGTCGTGGAGAGCCTCCAGTTCGCCATGTTCTCGCTGCTCACCTACATGTGCTTCGGGCGGAGGCTGCCGGCGGGACGCGTGCGCGCGATTGAGGCCGTGCAGCGGGAGCTCTTCTCCTCCTACATCGGCTTCCAGGTGTTTGCGTTCTGCCCGGCGCTCACGACGCGGCTGTTCCGGCGCCGTTGGCGGAGGGTGCTGTCCATCCGCCGCAGGCAGGAGGAGCTCTTCCTGCCACTGATCGCAGCCAGAAGAAAACGGACCAGCCTTGTGGGTAATGGGAGTAGTTAACATAAAACTACCACATTACAGTTGAAATTCTGGAAAACTACCACTTTACGTTTCAATCGCAAAAAACTACCACATTTTGGTTGGTTTGTTGCAATGTGCACAAATCCACGGCTAAACAGAAATTGACAGCGTAACTAATGAGCTGGCCCCACCCGAAAGCTGACGTGGACCTGAACCTGGGTCAGCCCAATTTACAAATATCCTTTTTCCTCTTCTCTCCTTCCTCGTTGACCAACTCGGACAACGGCGTGCTCGTCCGCGGCGTCGGCACGGAGAAGCAAGCTCGCGCGTCCAGCTCCGGCCGCCGTGCGCAGGAGCAGCTCCGGCGGCGCGCGCGAGTCCCCTGCTTGCCCTGCACCCGAGCTGCCGTCATGGAGCCGCGCAGCCCGCACGCAGGCTTGCTCGCCACCGCATGCCCGCGCTCGAGCTGCCGTCGCAAAGCCCCCCGCGTGCTTGCGCCCATACTGCCGCGTCGGCTTGCTCGCCGCCGCGTTGACTCGTAAGGCCCCGTGGCTGATGTCGCGTGCAGCTCCTTGGCCGCGCGCAGCTCCCCGGCCCGCCGCGCTCGCTGGTCGCGTCCCCGCGCTCACCGGCCGCCGCGCTCGCTGGTCGCGTCCCCGCGCTCACCGGCCGCCGCGCTGCACAAGACGTCCAGCAAGCGCACGAGGAGCCCGCTCGCTAGCTGGCTGGCTGGCCGGCCGCCCGGCCGCCCGCACGCAGGCTGGCTCGCGTAGCCGCGGCGCCATCCGCACGTTGCGCTCGCAGCTCGAATCAGCGGCGGCTGGCTCGAATCGCCCACACTCGGTAGCACGCACGTCGAGCTCGCCGGTCGCCCCCGTCATACTCACCGTTCGAATCCGACGCGCTTGCCTGCGGCGCGCGTGAAGCCCCCCGTGTACTGCCGCGCGAGTGTCGTCTTCCTCCGCTCTGGTCGGACCGGCAAGATCGATTTCGTCGTTTCGGCGTGGTCTGTGGACGGCACGAAGCAGCAAGCGCATCTAGCTCCGGCCTCCGCGCGCATGAGCAGCTCCGGTGGCACACGTGCGAATCCCCCCGCGTGCCCCGCGCGCCCGAGCTGCCGTCGCGGAGCCGCGCGACGTGCGCGAAGTCCCCCGCGTGCCTGCGCCCTAGCTGCCACGGCGGGAGAACGGCGTCGGCACGGAAGAGAACGGCGACGAGCCCGACGGCGGGAGCACGACGTCGGCGCGGGAGGCAAGGGGAGGAGCATGGGTGGCGGCGCGCACAGGAGGAGCACAGCAGTGTCCCGAATTGGTCAACACTTTTTTTTGAGAGAGAGAAGAGAGTAAAATACTTTTTTTAAGTGGGCTGACATGTGGACCAAGGTCTAGATCAGAAAAATGGAACTGACAAATGGGTCCCACCTGTCAGAATCGCTGTCAATTTCTGTTTAACCGTGGATTTGTGCATATTGCAACAAACCAACCAAAATGTGGTAGTTTTTTGCGATTAAAACGTAAAGTGGTAGTTTTTCGGAATTTCAACTGTAATGTGGTAGTTTTATGCTAACTACTCGGGTAATGGCGATGACGGCAGCCTCGCGTACTGCTACGTCGACACTCTGCTTGCGCACCGGCTCCCCAAGGAGGAAGAAGAGGATGCAGGCGGTGAGCGTGCGCTCACCGACGCTGAGATGGTGAGCCTCTGCACGGAGTTCCTCACCGCCAGCGTCGACACCACTGTCACCGCGCTGCAGTGGATCATGGCGAACCTGGTCCGGCAGCCCGAGATCCAGGCGAGGCTCAGGGACGAGATCGACGCGGCGATCGCCGACGACGGTAAGGAGGCCGTCGCCGAGGAGGACCTGTCGAGCATGCCGTACCTGAAGGCGGTGGTCATGGAGGGGCTACGTCGGCACCCTCCGGCGCATTTCCTGCTGTCACACGCCGCCGCCTCAGCGACGGACGACGTGTCCCTGGACGGGCTCCGCGTGCCGGCGGCCACGTCGGTGAACTTCTCGGTGGCGGACGTGTCGCTGGACGAGGAGGTGTGGAGCGAACCGGAGGAGTTCAGGCCGGAGAGGTTCCTGGATGGCGGGGAGGGCGCTGGGGTGGACCTGACGGGGAGCCGGGAGATCAGGATGATGCCGTTCGGCGCCGGCCGCTGGAGGATCTGCCCCGGCATGGCGCTCGCGCTGCTGCACCTCGAGTACTTCGTGGCGAACCTCGTGAGGGGGTTCGAGTGGTCGGTGGCGGACGACGGCGTTGATCTGGCTGAGAGGCCGGAGTTCACCGTGACCATGGAGCGGCCGTTGCGTGCGTGGGTGGCGCCGAGACGCCGCCGGCTAGTTCGGCCAGTGTGACAGTGTGCAATGGTTATAGCTTAACACAGCGAGAGACCGGAAATCACAAATGGCTCCCGAGCTCCAGCGAGAAGGGACCTTAAAAAAAATCGGTTTTGCTAATTCTCATTCAATTGAGATTTAGATTTGTGCTCAGTCGATTCGGGAACAGTTAGATTTTACGCGGAAATTCGTAGTGTTTTTTGTGTTCTTTTTTAATGTTGTTTAGAACCAGCTCGGTAAAATAAGACAGGAATACTAGCTGTAGTATTTATCAAGGTTCAGTGAACTTTCGTATTTTGATTTTTTTTGTAATTTTTGTTTTTTTATTTCTTTTCATTTTGTGCATAACCATCTAAATAATACGTGTTGTATATAGAGTAAATATGATGGTTTTATCTTTTATATTGTTGATTTTGTTTTACCTTTACCTTCTCTTGAGTAAATACTTTAGTTTGTTGTACTAAAATCTTTGTCAAAATACTATGTTTAAAAAGTGTATTCTTAATAAAAATATTACTTTTTTATTTTTACAATATAAATATTTATGAGATTTTTCCAGTTGCTAGTGGGGTCGCAACTGCGTTTTCCAAGTTGCAAGTATTGGTCTAGGTGTCCGTATTAGACTATGTTTTTTTTAGGCAAAGCCATTGTGACACCTTTATTACTTATCAATACAAGATATTTTCGAATAAAAACAGGGGATCCTCATGCCATACAGTCGACATAGAACCCTCTGCTTTACTAGCTAACAAATGAGCGACTAAATTACTTTCTCTAGGAGCAAAAACAAACTCCAGGGCCGGCCCTGAGGGGTGGCAGGGTGGGCGGCCGAACCGAGCCCCCAAAATCTAGGGTCCCCACCTAGATACGTATGTCTACAGATTGTAAGCCCAATAAAAAATCTTTTTACCTAATGGGTTAGAGAGCAAGCCTGTCAGAGAAGTAAGGTCGCACGCAACGCACGCACAGCGGCACAGGAAACAAAGCGACAAAGCCATCATGATTTGCTGTCTTTCGGTCTTCCGCCCAAATCCTGCCCAGGCGGCGACCGCGATCGGCAACGACGGCGATGCGATTCCCAAGCGGCAGCCAACAAGTCTCAAGAGTTCAACGCTCTGCCGCTCTCCCGATCGGCGATCCCCAAGGCCCAAGCGGCAAGCGGTAGCTGGTGAGTATTTTTCTCTCATCTGATATCCTGGGATGAGTTTTTCCCTAAGCCCAACATCCTATAAATTCAGCTAGATTTTTTGGGCATCGTCTAATATCTTAGAGAGAAGGATAAGACAATATAATTTTTCATTGTATGATATCTATATTAAGAGCCCCAAATTTTAGATTCGAACATGGCCCCGAAAATCTCAGGGCCGGCCCTGACAAACTCGATAGAGCTAAAACCTCTAGCTAGCATGGTGCAATCCTCATATATCGCGGCAGCTGGACCTGTCGAATTTCCAGCCTCATTCATTGTATTAATTACCTCCATACAGTCGCTATTGACGATGATCTTCAAGCAACCGAACTGCCCAGCAAGGATGAGCCCATCTCGTAATGCTCTTGCCTCCACCATCGGTGCACTAGCCACATGAGGGATGCCGCAGCTACTACCAGCAATGAACACGCCATCGTTATCTCTAAGAACAGCACCCGTTGCACCAACTTCATCCGCAAGACAGAAAGATGCATCAACGTTCAGTTTTACAAAGCCGTCTTGGGGTTTCTCCCAGCCATGACGTTTCACTTCATGATTTGGTTTCATAGCATGATAATTGTTTGTCGCAATTGCCGCAATTGATTGCGCAGACCTCGCTGGCTTCTGTATTGTTTCACCGTGGGATACCTGCCTCCATTCCCACCATGCATACCAGCACGTAGTGACTGCTAGTTCTTTCAGTCCAATATCAAACCCCGGTGCCATGTGATCCGGCATTTTCAATATGGACTCGAAAATGACCTGGCCTTCCACGCTAGTGCGACATGCATTATTTATAACATATGTCAACACCAAATTGTCCCATAATTCTTCTGCCCATTATATGTACTAGTTGAATTTTGGCGTGGCATCACGCCACGCCTTTAGTGATTTTATTATAATATATGTATTTTTTGTTCACCAAAAAATTAGCCAAATTGGAATGTTCAAATATGTTTTTATTTTGTTATAGACAGGTAGCATTTTTTTTGACCATTTTTGAAATATTTTACAGGATTTGATGGATAATATACTTTGTAAGTAGGTTCTGTTTGTTTTGATCTGTGCAGCAGTGACATTAGCTGAACCGTGGTTGTTAAAAAAACGCAATATGTATAAATATATGGAGATGTACATACATAATTACATAAGGTCTGCACTACTGTTTGTACAAAAACATAGTTGGCTAGGTAGTGCCATCAGGTGCACCATTTAGCCTGAAATGATAAGAGTGCAAGGAAGAGAGGGTGTTGCGAGGTGCACCATTAGGAATACCCAATAGTATTCTCAAGCTGGTTGATAAATTAAACAGAGCACTATTAGTGCATCTGAAGTAAATATAAAGGACAACAATAGTAGATTAACTATCTTTAATCTGGAACCTCTACATAGTAATTGAATCTTGCAGACACTTAGCTGGCAGTCTACAAAAGCAAAAAAAATCTCAAATGAAATGCCAACATCAAAGACAATTAGATAAAATAACAAAATGTTAAATCATGAAGTGAATGTAATTAAGAATTAGGAGATCAACATACATGTTACACGTAGTGTGCTGGATATTTAACATTATAAATACATTTGGATCAGAATTACATTCATTAATTATACATGTGACAGGTAAAACACATTTGTAAAACAGGACAGATTTGGCTGTAAAATTCAGAATAGTGTAAGTAAAACACATCATGTTGATTACTTACATGGAACAAATTACAGGTGGAATTAGTAGTTGTACTCTCCGCATAAAAATGTCTTAGCAGTTTAAATCTTCTGAATACCTGCTGAATTAGTAAGGATGCAATGATATTTGATAATGTGGAAATAAATAAGGTCTTCTGTAGGGAAATCTGTTCTTTGTGCAGGCTTATTAGGTCGTACCGATGCAAAGATTCAGTGAAATTAAGAAAAAAATCATTCCACTCAATTATCATCTCATGTTATCTTTAATTAGCTTAGATGTCCCTTGTATGTGACTAAATAAATTCAGGAAGATAATTCTGTCCACAAAACTGGATAGCATGGTTTTACCAAGTGATAAATTAAAGAATTAATAATAGAGAGTAAAACTTATTCAGCCTAGTGGTTCGCCAAAAAGAAAAAAGGGTGTTCCCATTTGAAAGAAAGCAAATCCGGTCAAAAAGTCCAAATACTTCGGTGTTGCTTTGGTACATTGTGAAGATGACCGTGCACCCTGTGGTTGCAAGTTTCTTCAGCGTTACCATTAATAAGAGTGCAGAAAAACTGCCTCCAAAAAAAACCAAAGGAGAAGTTACATAAATTTAAGCACACTCTAAATCTGCAGTTATACTATACTATGCATCATTCTCAAAAAAAATAAGCTATGGTATATAAAGATATAATCTTATGAAGCAAAAGTGTACTAATATCATATTAACACCCATGCTCAGCTATCTCATGCTTACCAGGCTGAAGGAAAATGAGGAAAACAAACATGGCCTTCATAAGCAAGGAACTATCAATAATTGTAAGACAAAGTATTGTAACTCCGGGACATATTAGCATATACTTATATTTGTGCAAGGAAGGCTCGTAGATGCTAAAAAAAAGCTAAAACAGAGGGTTTTCCTCTGGTTGTCAGACAGTATCACACACATAAGCAGAAGATAGTGTTTTTATATAAAAAAACAAATATGTAGCTGCTGGATGGAGTAGAGCGTCAACACAATATGTTACTTAATGTAGTTCACCTCAGCCCAACCAAGGAATTACAAATACCAAACATTCGGAGTAGTGGAGTAATGGTAGTATTATCAGTAACTGATGCATTAAGGGAGAAGATTTTATATGACTTGAGAGCAGAAACTGCAGCAGCTAGTATTATCGTATCGAAACCGACCAATAAATAAATGACCACACACCGGCTCCAGTTGAATGCAATTGATCATCAATTATCGCAGTTAGTTTCCGAGCAACACGAGCATATCTATTTAGAAAGAAGAAAGGTCCTCAATATCTAATTTGCCGCTTAACCTTTCTTGCCACACGACACTTAGTTCCACCTATCATGGCACACCACACTGAAATATCTGACAATCAAATTTTGTTAACCCGTACAATCTTGCATTCCAAGATCTTGCATAAAGTCGCTTTGACAGTATAATATTCCAACATGACTGGTAAAACGAAGTAGAAACCATAAGAACTTACAACATGCTAACTGAATTAAAAAAAGATTAGTTGATTACCCTGTGTAAGGTATTTCTCTAGAGCAACTGCTGCTCGCATAGCTCTAGTGTCCTTGAGGCTCTGTCGACCTTCAGTAATTATACCTCTTGCAATGATTCTTCCACAACAATCAGACCTCACTTCGAGTCCTAATTTGAGTCTACAAAAAAATACACTAAAAACAATCAGCTGAATAATCTACTTTCAATATCACATTCAAGCATGGCACTGAACATTTTTAATCTGTAATAAAATCATCCCTAAAACTACAAACAAACTGAAAGAAAAATCATTTTCTCCATATAAATGAAGCACCATTCTGAAATATGAGTGCATTACCATGTATCAAAGAGGGACAATCCTCACCAACATTTGTTGGATGCATTTCAACAGGAGTCCACCAATTAAACTTCTACCGACACATGTAGAAGTTCATCAACCTGATAAGGAAGATGGCAAGACCTTTGGTATCATTACTGCAAGATATGACACAGAGTATAAGAAACCAACACAAAATAATAATTGTTTGGACTATATGCAAGCAGTAAAAAAATGTCAAAATTTTCAGAAATAGAAGCGCATATCACACATTTAGCTATCATATATATCTATATATATATATAATTTAATTGTTACTATCAATTATTCGGGCGTGGAGGACCGGCCCAAATATTATTTGAATTGATATTACTATCAATTATTCGGGCGTGGAGGACCTAAACCCGAAAAAAAAAATAACAATAATAATAAATGTAATCTTAATCCTAAATCTTAATCATATCTTGAATTAGCAAGAAGACCCATTATGTGAGCAGCCAAGACATCGAGGTGTGAGAATCTCTCACATGCAAACAAGGAGCAAATTAAACAAAGTGAAGGCTACAAGTTCCAAGAAATAAAAGAAGACATGAGGCAACCATGCATGTTGGGCATGTTTATTCAGCCAAGGCAACGTGGAGGCTGCACCAAACAACTCCAACATGTGCCTATGAACCTATAAAGAAGGCTATAAAGCCTACAAAATAGGTGCATGATTTCAAAAAAGAACTATGAACCTATAAAGAAGGCTATAAAGCCTACTAAATAGGTGCATGATTTCTAAGAAGAAAAGAGAGGTGAATTATTGAAGACACTCGTGCAAATTCATCTTGTGAAGACACCGTGAAGGCTCGGCTCTTGCCTATAAATAGAGGCTCTCGCAGCGAAGCAACACACGGAAAATTCAGCAACCAGAAGCACAGCCAGAGCAGAGAGTTAGAGCCACCAGACGCTCCCTGCTCAGTAGTAGTAGTACTCCCACCTCTTTGTAATAAAAGCCACTATATTGAAGGCGACTGTATCATCAATAACGTGAAGGTAGGGAGGTGATTTTTTCTCTTTCTCGTGTAAACCCGTCGGGGGTTCCCGAAAGGGAAAACCGTATGTAAACTATATTGTGGAAATGAAGTAGTTTTGTATTTCCCTTGATCTTGTTAGCATGTTTATATGGGATGAGTTCTTATGCTAGGGATCCTATAGGAGAAAACTCTGCGTGTAGTTCTTCGTTAAGCCTTGTATGTGGCATCAGAGCGAGAACCGTAGCCGTAGAGAAGTGTTCCCTTCGGGTGGAACTGCCTGGGAAGACGATAAGAAATCAACCCATAAAAATTTGACTAAGAACATCTAGGGAAATAAACTTAGCTACTCCTGAAGCAATATGGTAATAAATACGGTGAGTACCGAGTAGGACTAATACACCACTGCGCACACCCGCGAACGTTCTGTTGGCCTCGTCAGCCTCCAAGATCCTGCAAAATCCACAAAAAAATAATATTAGTATCTAAAAAATTTAAGCTTAATTTAATAATATTAGTAAAATAAGTTATTAATTAATTTCAAATTACCTGTGAATATCTTTGTAAATTTTATTGTGAGAATTTATTTGAATATTTAAATTTAATTAGTTTTTTTACTGTATATTTGGTATCAGAGCCGGTTTAATCATTGAAAGGTTAAAGTATCTAAATTTAGAAGTTAGCGCAGGAAAGGTAATAAAAACTAAGGAAAATATTGATATAAGGTGCAGAATAAATCCCTCTGAAGAACATACTTGGCATACTACGCATAGCCAGTTAAATATAGTGGTTGATCTAATATATAACTTTTTCATATCTTGGGGAAAAAGGCAAGAACACTTAGATCAAAAGTTTGAAAGTTTATTTAAAGAATACCAAAAACTCGCAGAGAAGTATTCAGGTTTGAATAATAAAATTGATATAGCTTTACATAAGCTAGAAGAAGCAAAAGCAAGGCAGAATACATTTAGTAGGAATAACGATTATATTAAAGAAGAAGTGCAGTCCATCGGGAAAGGTATAGGGCACTGTCTAAATAAAAATAAAGACTTGCTGCCAAATACTGAAACAAGACAAGATATACTTAAAATCAAAGAGTTAGTGCAAGAGGTAAAGACTTTGATTCTTTCGTAATTTGCATGACCGAATACAACAAAGCTCTAAGTGAAGTAGCAAAATATTTGACACCTCCTATCGGATTTTCTGATTACGAGTCACAAAAAGAAGACTCCAAAATAATTATAAAACAAAATAACACAATCATCTAGCTATTAATTCAGGTCTTAGAAAAACTAAATAGCGTACCAAGTAACAAAGAAATTGTGTTAGCTTCATCTGGAGTAATAACATCGTCAAGGTATATCGATTCCGAAAAATGGACATATCTAAAAGCTTCACTAGAAGAGACAAAAACCTCCAGTTAATAAGGCAAGATTCAAGACCCTTGTCAATGAGGCATAGATTATCATGCAGCAAAGCGGATGATATCGATAATTTAGAAGAAGTTATAGACCTTGAAAGAGACCTAGAAAGATATCAGAAGGATACACTAAGAAAAATAAAACCACAACATGTATATCATATGGGAATATTTGAAAGTAGGAGTAGTCTATATAGAATATCCAGAGAAGTAGAATTAAGTGTGTTAACGCATCCAGTAGATTTAAGAATAGTAAGCAAGAATATTGAAGGGGAGCTCAAATATTGTGGGTATAAATATATTCATCAGGGCATGTATATTATAGGAGTTAAAGGAATGACAAGAAAGAAATTAGGAGCAAAGGTTTTAATAACATTATTAGACAAAAGATGGGGATCAGTAGATAAAGCCGCATTAGGTTTTATGGAAGGAGATATGAATGAAAATAGATTAATAACTTACATAGCCCCAGACCTAATGATGCCTGTGAAAGAGTTTATTGAAAAAATGAGCTTTGGGTTTCAGACCAAAGGATATGAAGACTTTAAAGGAACAAATCTGTTAGTAAGCATAGAATTTATAGGAAGGCTCACTAACAAAAGTAGTTCTAGATACAGAGTAAATGTGGATGATGTAATTGAAAGCATGCAGTCAAAAGGTTTAAAATTTATGAGCCCTCTAAAAATTGATTCTGAAGAAAGAGCAGGAGAAGAATGGAATATTGGTGAGCTAATAGAAAAGAAAGAACTAAAACTACCACAAACCTATATAAGCTATCAAAATTGTGAAGGAAGTAGTAGCATTAGATTCACAAATTATAAATCTGCATCGATGGATGACACAGAGTCTCTCATGTCAGACTCAGAATTTAGTGATAATAAGGGTAAGGACGCAACTGAATGCATGGAAAAGGCAGATTTAGACGATGAAATAAATCATTGTGAACAAAAATTAAAACATATAGATTGGGAATATAGTAATTCTATGATAAAAGATTGGCCTAGGATAAGAGAAAAAGAGTTGTTTTTCATAAGAGAAATTGCAAGGTTAAAAAAATTACAAAATGAGAAGAAGCCAGCTACTAGTAGTTCATCTATGCTAAATAATAATATAACATTAAAAGAAAAAGATATGGACAATAAAAACAAAATCGGTGACCAAAGCCATAAAAATAAAGCTATAAGTGAAGAAGAGCAATGGGATATAAATAATAAGTTATTAACAGAAAGTTACGAAGAAGAAGAAGAATTAATGAAGAAATGTTAATAGAAGAACAAAATTATGATGCGTCTGAGGAATATAATGACTTTATAAATTCCCTAGATGACATAGGGCTACATAATTTAGAAAATGCGATGGAAGCTATGGAAGTAGAAAACAGTAAAAGAAAAAGAAGTACATATGGTGAAACTTCTGTAAAAAGAGAAGGTGAAAGAGAAAGACCAACTAGGTCAGCCGGAAATTGGCCTCCAGAAAAAGATGATTTCCAACCATCTTATATTCCTGGACAATATAAATATATGGGTACCAAAAGAAGAAACTTTGAAAAGCCAGTACAATTTCAGAATACTAGGAATGATGGTGCAATATTAAACTTAGCAGCCCATGACCCGATAGATTGGCCAAATATAATTAGCATATGGAAAGGGTTAATAGTACAAAAATATATTCAAAACCAGCACAATATAGGCACGAAGGTAGAGGACATGTTAACTTATCTTGAAACATTTTTAGGAGAATCTGCAAAGGTTCTATGGGAACAATGGGTAGAAACCTACCCTGGTAATTATGAAGAATTGAAAAGGGCTGGAAGTAACCCAAATAACTTTGCTAATATTATATCAAGCATAATTATAGCAGAAGATCCAGAATTGGGATTTACTGCATTACAAAATGAACGGTTGAGAGAGATAGAAAAATTAACATTAACAAATTGGAAAGGTATAAAAGAGTTTTCTCAGCATTATTTATATAATGCTACCACCGCAAAGCAAGGTTATAATAGAGGAGTAGTTGAAAGATATTTTAATAAATTGCCTGACCCTTTAGGGTCTATAATATTTGAGGAATATAAGAAAGAGACAGAAGGAGCCGTTATAAATATATCCCAAGCCATAACATTTGTTTTCAAACATCTAAGAAAGGTATGTACAAGTATTCAAGCTCAAAGATCTATGAAGAAATCAGATTATAATTTTTGTAATAACATTGTTCAAATACCATTATCTTATGGAGAAGAACGTCATAGGAGTAAAAGATATTATAAACCTCAACGAAGGGATAATAGAAATTTTAGGACAAAAAGAAGATATTTCTTAAGAAGATCAGACAATAGAGCTCCGTTCTTACATAAGAGAAATGTAAGAAGGTATAATCCCAGGAAGACTTATGATAATACATGTAGATGCTTTATATGCAACTCACCTGACCACCTAAGTAAAACTTGTCCTAATAAAGACCAGAAAAGATACTCTAGTAAAGTTGAAGAGCAAGAGAGGGTATTAATTATAGATAGTGTTAATGAGAATATATTAGTATGCGATGATGAAATTAAAGATGATGAGTCAATATATTCAATCATAGAAACAGATGAAATAGAAAATGAGACGTTAGAAGATGAATCAAGTGAAGATGAGATAGACTTAATAGACGAATTAGCAGGATTAAAAGTTGAAATGATGAATCAAGTAGAATGTCAACATGATTGGGTTAGAGGTAAAGGTGACTACAATATAAAATGTGCGTTTTGCATATACTATCCAAGTCAAGAAAATAGGTTTACTTGTAGCATATGTTCAAGACAAGCTTGTGCATCTTGTTTAAAAGCCAAGAATCAAGGTTGGAGACAAGAAATAGAATATGAACCAGAAGATCGAGTACTATCTAGTAGAGTTAGAAATTTAGAAAATAGGATTAATAGATTAGAAGCAGAGCTAGAGGAATTAAAAGATAAGTTAGAAAATAATAGTGGTAATATAGATCAAGAAGATAATACTATCACAAACACTGAATTAAAGGATCAAATGATAACAGTAAGGGAGCAAAAGGGTGATAGGATGATTCAGCTCAAAGATGCAATAACTAGTTTCGGAAACAAATATATAGTACGTTTGCCATTTAAGGAAGTACTAGGAATAAGAATACCGGTTAAAATAATATTGAAGCCAAATATTTCCTATAAAATATTGGCATTACTAGACACAGGTTGCACAAAGAATATTATTCATGATAAGTACTTCGTAAGATGTCCTGAAATAGTGAAAACTATAAATGATAACAAAGCTGAAGTATCCACAGACATGTCAGGAATAAAGAAAATACACAATCAATTAGCATTTAATATTGAATCATACATAAATGGTACAAAATATATAATAGATGAAATCACAATCAGAGACCTGTCAGTAATAAATGATGACATGATACTAGGATTGCGATTCTTACAACAGTCCTTACAAACCACTATTATACATGAAGAAGGGGTAACATTTATCCCATTCCAAGATAATGTCCCATACATATCTGAGGTACGAAAACAAAGAAAATCTTTACAAAATGTTGAAATATCTAATGTAGAAGATGAGTACAGTACTAGTGCAAGCTCTCTTGAAACATGCAAAGAAGAAGAACCTAGTAACACCATAGAAGAATATCACATAGAAAATACATGCACGGAGTGTATAGGGTTACAATCATTCTCACCAAACTGGTATAGAGACATAAAATCCAAACAAGATATAGATAAGATTGTGCAAAGACTGGAAGACATACAAATAATTGGGGAAATACCAATGAAGCATTGGAATAAAAATGCCATAGTCTGCAAAATAAATATCATAAACCCTGATTATATAATCAAGTCAGGACCAATAGAAGCTACTCCCAAAGATATAGAAGAGTTTAAAATGCATATAGAAGAACTATTAAAATTAAAGGCAATTAGAGAAAGTAGAAGTCCTCATCGATCAGCGGCATTTATAGTTAGAAACCATGCTGAAGAAGTTAGGGGGAAGTCCAGAATGGTTATTAATTACAAAAGACTTAACGATAATACCGTAGATGATGCATACAATATACCCAATAAGCAGGAATGGATAAATAGGATACAAGGAAGTAAATATTTCTCTAAGTTTGACCTAAAGGCTGGATTTTGGCAGGTAAAAATGGCCGAAGAATCTATTCCTTGGACAGCCTTTACCTGTCCTCAAGGTCATTATGAATGGCTAGTGATGCCATTAGGGTTAAAAATGCGCCTGCATTATTTCAAAGAAAGATGCAAAATATATTTAATGAGAATCAAGCTTTTATATTAGTCTATGTAGATGACTTACTAGTATTCTCGAAATCATACAAGGAGCATATCGCTCACCTTGAAGTTTTCTTTAGAAAAGTAGAACAAAATGGATTAATATTATCTAAAAAGAAGATGGAAATTTGCAAAGAGAAAATCAATTTCCTTGGACATGAAATAGGAGAAGGAAAAATATATCTACAAGAACATATTGCTAAGAAAATATTACAATTCCCTGATGCTATGAATGATAAAAAGGTCCTACAACAATTCTTAGGAATTGTAAACTATGCAAGAAATTATATAGATAACCTAGCAAAGCTTGCTGGACCTCTATATGCTAAGTTAAGAAAGAATGGTCAGAAATATTTTAATTCCGAAGACATAAAATTAGTCAAGGCAATAAAAGAAAAGGTTAAAAATTTGAAACCCTTAGAATTACCCTTAGAAGATAATTACTTTATAATTGAAACTGATGCATCTAAGGTAGGATGGGGTGCCATCTTAAAACAAAAGCCGAATAAATACTCCGCAAAGTCAGAAGAGAAAATATGCAGATATGCCTCGGGAAGCTATAAATTAAAAACAGTGAATAATATTGATAGAGAAATCCTTGCAGTTGTCCATGCAATAAATGCATTTAGACTGTATTTAGGATTTAAAGAATTTATAGTGCGAACTGATTGTGAAGCCATATGTAAATACTACAATCAAATAAATAGTAAGAAAAGTTCTACTAGAAGATGGGTTTTATTTGAAGATATCATAACTGGGAATGGATACAAAGTTGTTTTTGAGCATATCAAAGGAAAGGATAACTGTTTACCTGACATATTCTCTCGTTCATCAATTCTACAGGAATGAAGAGAGGAGTAGGTTTCAATGGAATTGAAACATTCTCGTTCGGACCAGAAAATAAGCTCCGAATATTCCCTCCGAACTCATACAAATTCAAGCCAAAGGACCACATTGTCCTTGATGAAATGCAAGAATGCATACTGGATAATTTCTGGTATCAATATAATAACAAAAGAGAAGAGAAGGGGTATATGCTATCAATTCTGAATAGTCTAGCCGAATACTTTAATATGATAAATGGGAAAATTTCTTCACCAGAAGAAATAGAAATACCAGAGTTAAAACCAATATATATCCTATACGATGGAAAGGTACCTGGAATCTATGCATCATTTGAAAAAATATTGGCAGAAAAAGTGGAAGCAAAATATACAGGAGGAATATCCTTTAAGAAATATACAAATATTGATGAAGCATTGCTTCATGCAAGAAAAGTTCTGGGAATAAATTATTATATAGAGCCGGCAGCAAAAGAATATATTCAGAAGCAAAAGATGGCTCAGAATAAAATGACTCCAATGGAAATACCTATCACAAAGACAAAAGAAGAAGGACAATCATCATCAAGAAATAAGACATACAAAGAAACTTTGGTCAAGGGAGTTGATCCTCTTGACGTACAATATATTGCTATAAAGATTGAAGAAAAGTTTCAGCAAATGTACCCAGAATGGAAAAAAGAAATAAAACAAGAAGTATTGAAGGAAGTTAAAGAAGAAATGACGGAGGAATTGGATAAAATAAAGAAAGAGTATGATGACTTTGATCAACTCTTAAATAATGATGGAGAAAATAAGGGAGATGAGGCAATGGAAGATTCCCAGAATCCTGAATAATTCAACAATATTGATATTGCTATCAATAATTCGGGCGTGGAGGACCGGCCCAAATACTATTTGAATTGATATTACTATCAATTATTCGGGCGTGGAGGACCTAAACCCGAAAAAAAATAATAACAATAATAATAAATGTAATCTTAATCCTAATCTTAATCATATTCTTGAATTAGCAAGAAGACCCATTACTGGGATATATGTGAGCAGCCAAGACATCGAGGTGTGAGAATCTCTCACATGCAAACAAGGAGCAAATTAAACAAAGTGAAGGCTACAAGTTCCAAGAAATAAAAGAAGACATGAGGCAACCATGCATGTTGGGCATGTTTATTCAGCCAAGGCAACGTGGAGGCTGCACCAAACAACTCCAACATGTGCCTATGAACCTATAAAGAAGGCTATAAAGCCTACTAAATAGGTGCATGATTTCAAAGAAGAACTATGAACCTATAAAGAAGGCTATAAAGCCTACTAAATAGGTGCATGATTTCTAAGAAGAAAAGAGAGGTGAATTATTGAAGACACTTGTGCAAATTCATCTTGTGAAGACACCGTGAAGGCTCGGCTCTTGCCTATAAATAGAGGCTCTCGCAGCGAAGCAACACACGGAAAATTCAGCAACCAGAAGCACAGCCAGAGCAGAGAGTTAGAGCCACCAGACGCTCCCTGCTCAGTAGTAGTAGTACTCCCACCTCTTTGTAATAAAAGCCACTATATTGAAGGCGACTGTATCATCAATAACGTGAAGGTAGGGAGGTGATTTTTCTCTTTCTCGTGTAAACCCGTCGGGGGTTCCCGAAAGGGAAAACCGTATGTAAACTATATTGTGGAAATGAAGTAGTTTTGTATTTCCCTTGATCTTGTTAGCATGTTTATATGGGATGAGTTCTTATGCTAGGGATCCTATAGGAGAAAACTCTGCGTGTAGTTCTTCATTAAGCCTTGTATGTGGCATCAGAGCGAGAACCGTAGCCGTAGAGAAGTGTTCCCTTCGGGTGGAACTGCCTGGGAAGACGATAAGAAATCAACCCATAAAAATTTGACTAAGAACATCTAGGGAAATAAACTTAGCTACTCCTGAAGCAATATGGTAATAAATACGGTGAGTACCGAGTAGGACTAATACACCACTGCGCACACCCGCGAACGTTCTGTTGGCCTCGTCAGCCTCCAAGATCCTGCAAAATCCACAAAAAAATAATATTAGTATCTAAAAAATTTTAAGCTTAATTTAATAATATTAGTAAAATAAGTTATTAATTAATTTCAAATTACCTGTGAATATCTTTGTAAATTTTATTGTGAGAATTTATTTGAATATTTAAATTTAATTGTCACTATATACTGTATATTTGGTATCAGAGCGTATATATATATATATATATACCGTGCAATTGTTTGGGCATGCCTCAACTGGGATCGGGTTCAGATCGAATATTTGAATAGTTGTTGCTTGGCAGTAACTTTGCCAGTATTTTCCTCCTTTTATTCAACTTAGTATCCTTGAATTGGAAGTTCTTGTTGCTCTGAAATTATCTAAGCTTGTGAAAACCTGGGATACAAATGCCAGAAATTTTTTTCAAGGTAACCTTCAGTTCTAGTAGCAGGCTGATTAAACCACCATATTTGTTTGTATCTCTCCTTGTAGGAAGCACCGTGGAATAGTAGGCCAGTTTCCAGAAAATAGGTAGGAATTGGGAAATAAAGGCACCCAACCATGGGTGTGCTTCATACTGTCATTTATGCTGCTGAGATTTATCACAGGAGTATCGAAATACTGTAAAAATTATTTTAACTAACATTCGATCAACAATGATTCAGCTTTACAGTATCAAGCTAGTAACTGAATCAAATACAGTAATTGACCACGCATACTGTATCGAAAGAGGATTACTTGCAGATTCGAGCATCTGGATTTCTTACAGTGACAGTGCTTGAACCGCTTCCCATGAGACATGTATTTGGGACAATTTATTTCCCTATTTGATTTGATGCAAAGAGTAGATTGGCTTGCATGCTAAGTCTGCTGCTTCGATGGAATCAAAGAGAACCAGAGCTGCATGCATGGAAAGGCAAAGAAGGTGAGGAGATACCAGCGCCCATGGCCGTAGCTCCATGGCGACGGAGCAGTGCCCGTGTGGCCAATGGAGAAGGACCATAGGAGGCGTATGATATATCTGATGTCCATCATGTTGTACACCTGAACTGAACACACGTCAAATTAAGCTCTGAAAAAAATTGGGCTGTTGTTGGTGGTGCAGGAGCTGTACGCGGCTTTCCCAAGCAACTCCGAATACTGGAAAATCTGAGAAATTCAGCATCGTGAGCCCGTCGCTGGTGGGGTGCTGCCTGTCGCAGAGGTTCGCCGGGGCGGCGAAGAAGGACGTGAACGGGTACGGCTGCTTCCGCACGGCCAACGACCTCTCCAGGCAGCTCTACCCCATGGTGCTCACGATGCTTCAGGACCTGAGCGTCGGTCTTGCTGGCATGAACTACTCCGTCTGCGACTCCGCCGCCATGGCCGAGTCCGTCCTCGAGCACGACGTTGTAGGTGACGCGCGTGGGCTCGACCTCCTCGCGCCGGAGCTCGTCGAAGAGCCGGAGCGCGCGCTCGTAGGTGAGGAGATACCAGCGCCCATGGCCGTAGCTCCATGGCGACGGAGCAGTGCCCGTGTGGCCAATGGAGAAGGACCACAGGAGGCGAGCTTCATCAACACCACCACGGCGGCACAGAGGGGGCCGGTCTGCACCAGTCCGTGGCGGAGCACCGGAGCAGCCCGTGCACGGCGGAGCCGCGCAGGCGACCGTAAACCTAGCCTAGGGATGGGTCGCGCACGGCCGCGACAGGCGGGGAAGGGCGAATCGAGCAGAAGAGGAGGTGGAGCCGACCGGCGCATCGACCGCGGCATGGCACGACACAGCGGCGGAAGTCGCCAGACCTTGCCGGAATCGGGGGGCGATGGAGGCGGCGATTATGAATCGCGGGAGAGAGGAGATCATGGAGCAGAGGGGGATTTGGTGACGTTTTTTCAGATAGGTCTTTCACTTTTGTCCTAATTTCAGTTTGGTCCTTTTGTAGCGTAAAATTGTGGACTGCGGGTTGTTTTGTTACATAGGGAAGGTTTTTTTTACAAAACCGTCACGACGCGTTCCAGGGCCGTCCGATCGCCGGCGGACGGCCGGGATCGCAGCACTGTAGTACTGTAGCTGCAGCGCCCGATCGCTCTCAGGCCGAGAATTCGTTTCACTTTAATATAGTTAGTAGATTATAGCAAATGTGCCCGTGCGTTGCTACGAATTAAATTGCATGATCATGCATTTTAAGCCCGGATGTGGTACACAACTTCTTTCAAAATACTTTTAGCTCATTACGATTCCAAAATTGCAAGCATAGTCATTCCTAATAATACAAAACTACCTGAAAAGATTAAGCAAAGCTGATAGCACCAAGAACAAATAACCAAAAATGATACGGCAATGAATCCTATAAATTAGATTTCAAAAATAAGGACTGCAAAATTTTGACCAATAAGATCAGTAGTGGAGGGTGAGATGCAACGTATCACTGTGTTTGTGCTGCTATGAAGGCACCATGGTTGGAGGGAGTTTCTCGATTTCTTCTATGTTGTCTCCAGCAACCTGGATGTACGGTGTTCCCAGGCAAAAAGAAGTGACACAATCGTTGTTGATGTTGGCCATTAATCAACTAATAGTCATTTGTCAACGGACAATTAACAATAGTTTTTTTAAGAGACAATTAACAATAGCTGATTGGTTTCCGCAAAGAAAAGAAAACTGATTGGCGTTAGCCAATTTGCAAACCTGATGGCATTTAGTGTTTCAGACTTGTAGTCCGTCAGTTAGCTAGATTGTTCAGTTAGCAGTTTTCGAACACAGGAACACAGCCGTCAATGTGTGCAACGCCGTGGGATGGCACGATTCCAGCCACTGTTGGAGCAGCTTGCTCACGTCTTGTAGTTGATAGAGTAGTAGATAGTATTTTTCTCTCCAATTTCGGATCTATGTTTCATAAGGAATGAGAAGCAAACGAAAGCTCAGTAGGTAGCACAAAATATCTCTTGCTCTTGCTTGCTGTGTGTTCCAGGCATTCGCGTGGAGTTTTGTTTCCTTTGCAACTACAATTGGTGCGTTTGTGCATTCAGTCTTCTCCCCAAACTAATGGCACACGCGACATAAAACAGTTAAGCGAAAAAGCAAGAGACGAATTGCAGTACAATACAGTCCTAGCTCCTAGGATAGTACGTCTAGGTGATGACCATGGTCATCGATGGGGCTCATGAGATGCCGAGCCTGAGTGTCGCCCACATGAACACCACCACGTACGTATGGCACCTGCGCCCCTATCCCTGACTCCTGACGCACTCCACCGCCTACTCCTCCGGTCCTCCCCATTCTCTCGCTCGTCCCTCTCGACCACGCCACGCCGGTAAGACAGTGCATCGGCAGCGGACAGCCGCGCGAGTGCGCAAGTGTGCGGGCACGGCGGGTGGAGTGGAGCAGAAAACTTCCAAAAGATAAGATTTTCCATCGTTATCAGTACAGAGACATACTCTTGAATCAATCGATTATCTGTCGTTTGCCACGGAGAAACCCTCGGCTCGGCGTAGGGATCGAAAACGGAGGACGTCGCCTAACGCTCGAAGATTCCACGCCAGACGGCCAGACGGATTTTCCATCACGCGCTGAAGGGCTGCGCCATGCTGGGCACCGGTTGTTGGCCACTATCTCTGCCACACTTTAGGCGGCCGCGTCGCGGTGTACCGCCGTTTGCAATCACTACGTCACGGTCTATAATTAAGGACACTTTCACGGAGGCAATTGCGAATGTGCTCTAAAAGTTAGCAATTTAGGGGCACTTTAAATAAAATGTCCCAAATTCATATAGAATTTAAGGCAATTTAACAAACTGCCTATATTTGTATAAGTTATAGAGGCACTTTCAAAAAGTGCCCCTATATATTACTACTTATAGTGGCACTTTAGAGAAATGCCCCATAGGTCATTATCTATAGAGGCACCTTTCAAAAATGCCCCAATAGGTCATTACCTATAGTGGCACTTTAGAGAAATGCCCCAATAGCTCATTACCTATAGTGGCACTTTAGACAAGTGCCCCAATAGCTCATTACCTATAGATGCACTTTTTAAAAGTGCCCCAATTGGTCCTCAGAAATTATGGTCACAGGGTCCAACTAGACTGGTTTACGGGCCCATTAGGCCCAACCAGCCCACCTACCATCTATCTCATTTCTCTCTCATTCTCTCATGGACGACACTTCTCTCTCGATCCTCTCCTCCTCTCTGGCGACGTGCCGCCGCCGGTCCTCCGACCGCTGTAGGCCATCTCCCACGCCGCAGGTCGCCGGCGTGGCTCCACCCTGCTCTTCTCCATCGGTTCCCCGCCGCTGCGATTTTGATTCACCACCACGCGCCCCAATCGAGCTCACCCGCGCAACCCTAACCCTAGCTGGGTGGCTCGAGCTCACCGGCGCAGCTCTCGAGCTCCTGCTCAACCACGCCTCCACTCCGATGCCGGCGGAACGGCTCCCCAATGGACGCAACCTCGGCGTCCACTGGCTCCCCCAGTGTGATTTCCCGGTGAGGCCGCCACTGGTCGCGGGCGTCGCTGTGCGAAGAGCAACCCGGCGTCACAAGGACGATCGAGCGGCACAGCAGCGCGTCCCCGTCCGCGACGACGCAGAGGCGTCCGCACACGATCTCGATCTCTACCGACGCATCCTCGACTTCCAGCAGCACGCATATCCTCTGTTTTTGGTGAGTCTCGATCCCCTCTCTTTCTCTTACGTGATTTCTTTCATCTCTTATTTTTGTGCCAGTTGCATGCTCAGCCGAGGATTTGAGGAGGACGACCATGTTGGAGGTGGAAGTGCCTCTCCCCACGGTGAAGCTCTCCATGAATCCTGGTCACCAAGGGTCCCCTCCAACCCCCTCCCGCCCTCCACCTTGGTCCCTAGAGTTGAGGAGGATGACATACGCGAGCTGCTCGACGGCCTCCTCCATGTCACACTCTCCTCCAAGCTGCTCCGTCCCCTCGGTCTGAAGCACTAGGTGAGGTCACTCTTTGTCTTGCCATCTCCAGCCTCTGTTCGTTCTGCATCTGAACTTTTCTCTCGCCCTCTCCAGACTCTGGCCGTTCTGCACGTGAACTGTTTGATGAAATGTCTGTGTGCTGATCCTTTCTTGCTGCTATGTTTTTTACGCATGCAAAGCAGCTGACACACGGATGTTCTCCTCTCTTTTTTATACAATATTTGCAGCTGCTGGTTGAAGCCTTGGGGTGTTGGGGAAGAGCTGGTCCTGGATGGCTGATGTGTGAGAATAGATTTCTACTAATTTTCTCCAATGTTCAGGTATCAACTCTCTTTTACTGTAAACGTGTTGCCTACAATTTCAAGTGGTATGCTATCAGTTACACGTAAGAGACGAGCTCACTGCAATTTGTTCAGATCATTGATGGATCACCTACATTTCTCACTATTGTTATAAAATAAAACACACATGATTTTGATTTGATCACATATTGTGTTGTGCCATGTAACATTGCAATGCTTAAATCTGATACTACATGTTGTGGTTGAGCTTCAGCCTGTACACATTTACACAATTTATGCTCTGAGCTATACAGTTTTATCATGTTTCCTTCAGGTTTCTATGCTGAAGCTATCCTACTTTGAAATCTATGTAGGTTTGAAGAGGTCAGCTTTGCTTTTATCTGATTGTCCCTCTCAAGGAGCTACTGTAAAGTCTGCAGCAAGCATCACTCATGTTGTCGTCAGGTTATTTAATTTTATGCTTGAGATCATTTGAGTAGGATCTTGCACAGTTGACAAAAGAAATGCCCGAGATCTTATTATCTATTATTTGACTGGAAACTAAAAAAGTTCCAGTTTAATAATCTGTCCACATTAATTATTATCCTTTCCACCTCGCGTTGTATAGTTTTTATGGTGTTTTTTTTACTTTAGGTTGAAAGTGTAATCTAATGAACCCATGAAAGATTGTAAGTGTCACAGACCCAAAGAAATCTACATGGCATCCTCTGCTTCTTCTCCCCTGGCTGTCGGAGAAAGCCGTGCAGCATTTGGCGGTGTTGGTGAGATTCTTTCTGTTTCTTCCCCTTTTCTCTTCTGTTCTTTCTTCTATCTATATATTTCTGATTTTCTATCGTTCGTTTGCATATGGGGTGAGCTACCTTTGGTTTTCTCAAAATTTTCAGGGCTGTTTTGGGCTGCATGCTATGATTACTTAAAAAAATTGCACACTGGTTCTCTTGCAGTGCTGATGAGCAGACGCGGATCTGATGTAGCGAGGAGCGGTGATTGTGGAGCATTGCCAGTGTGCAAATGAAAGATAAATTTCTCTATGATTTGCAATTCAAAGACGGCAATTTTGTTCTCATTTACACATAGGTTGCAACCAAGCCAGTCCGAACTTGAATTTATTTTTCTCCTGCTCCAGGTTGCCTGTTTGACTAATTTTTTTTATGAACTTTGTCTTAAATATTAACTTTGTCTTTAATATTTTCTGTATATATGTTTTCTGTTTGTATACTATGAACTCTCAGTTCGTAGGCTTAGTTACACACATTCATTAAAATTCTATCCCCTAGCTCGTTAATTTTGTTCTTCTCCTTATCTTCTAATAAAATTGGATTGCTTGCGTGCATGCTATGTTCTTCATTTTTTAAGGTTTATTTGATTTAGTCTTTCAGACCTCTGCATATTTTTCTCGGTGCTCATATTTGTTGTACGATGAGTTTGGTCTTTGAGTTTTGTGTGCTCTTTTTGCGTATAAAGCATTGTTGTTGTAGGCACGCTGATCCAAGAAGCATGCAATTAATTGCTAAGGTCAGAGCTACTCATTCCTGCCCAGATAACAATTACATTGATTGTGCATATTTCAAAAGTGGAGAAGCACCGTGGCCTGCATAGTGAAATTGTGTAGACTGCTCAACCTGTTGCTAAATAGTTGCAGAAATTCAGTGCTTGTCTGCATAGCAGTATGGCGTAGTTTTCATATTCCACGGTAAGTGGTTTCTTTTCTGCAGTTCCTGCCTTTTTGTATGGGTTGAATGTAATCAGTACATATGAAATATGAAAGGCTACACCGAATGTTTGCTTTGATTTAGAAGCAGATGATCTCGGTAATAGCTTATAATATTTTTCTTATGGAAATAAATTCCAGCATAAATCCGTCATTTGCGCCAATTGGCGCAACGGGTCATTGTAACGTCCAAAGATCGGTACTATGCAGATTTTAGCGTTCCAGCCAAATCCGCATAATAACGATTCTGAAGGACGCCCACCAGGTATAACGTGCACGTCGCAACACACACGTTATGCGGGTGGAATTGTGATAACATTACAACAATTCTCGATGGAACCCACAAAAGAACATATATACAGCAACAACTCACAGAGTCAAGAACAAAATATACAATACAAAGATCCAATTAACAACGGAAGCGGGTAGCGTCCGACTACGGACAAGAAACAAATTGGACTAAGAGTCCTGAAGATAAACGAAGGCAGCATATCCCTGCCCAGGCCAAGCCTAGCCGGAGGGATTCCCAAGCTAACGTCGTCAGACTTCACACATGTTGACTGCATTGGAATAGCAGCCCCGAAGGGGTCAGTACTAGTAAAAGTACTGGCAAATAATACTCACAAGATATCAAATCTGGAATTCCGGGGAAAGGGTTAGCGATTGAGGTGGCGGCAAGCAGCACTAACAACTTATAGAGACACGCTACAACTTTCATCTAATAAAGAGGAGGTAAGAGAGCGCATAGGTAACCAACTATATTATCACCAAACATAACCCAACTGATTCCTTACCAGCCCGTTATCCTACGGGCAGCAAGCCCAAAGGCACTCACACAGTTGGCAATTTTATAAGTTATTATTCAATTAATCTATCTTACTAGTCAAGTTATTATTATCAGGTGTAGGTTGTCTATAATCTTGTTAGCCAGCATCATCACCAAGTCGTCCATAACCACGAACATGGCTTTTCGAAAAGATTTAACCCTGCAGGGGTGCACAAATATAACCACACGCACTTCCACCCTTGTTGCCATGCAATTAGCACACTTCCGGGGTATGCTGGCAGGGTATCCGACGCTACACTTTCCTTCACTACCGCACAAGTCCAGGGAACCACCTAGCTAAGTCTGACCCACCTTGAAAGTCCGGCCGAAGCTCCGAGGTGGACCTAGCCGATGCGAGAACGGCTTCGGGAGGGAACACTCATACGATTGCCACTCATTCCACATGCGGTTAACGCCCATTCCGCAACCCTACCGTAAGTAACCATCATCGTATCGGAGGCGTCCCATCCGTATACCGGCAACAATATAAAGCGCCGCGCAAATGGAAACACCCGAACTACTTGTGGCGCCTTGGACAAGGCTGCAGATCCGGTACTAGGTCGAGGGGAGTCCCATTACCTCCCACATGTGGGTAGTGCGCTCAGTCTTGGATCAGAGGACAAGAACTCGGGTCCTAGGCGACACTAGCAAAACAAATCACCACGATTGACCTTCCGCCGGTGCCTTATCTTTATTAATTATATACCATCGCCAAACATTAAGATTATCATGTGAATTTAACCCAACTATCATATTAAAGCATGACTAGATAAAGATAACAAGACTCGAGCAAAACAACCTAAGCATGCACTACGACTTGCAAGACCAACAAGATAAACAAGCAACATGGTTATAGGATGTGGGGGTGGGGCATATCATGGCTGCAAGGTAAGCATGCAAATAGGATCGAGATAGAAGCATCACAATATAAGGCTAGCAAGGAACAAAGATAGGACGAGTGAGAGACAGAAAACAAGCAAAGATAGCAAGAGAGTATCACTTGCCTGCAATCCGGTAGAGGTAGCAGAACCTGTCGTTGCTCACATCATCTCAACGTCCTATCCCGAAGAAGCAACGAACACTGGGCAACGAAAAAGATGCATTTTACTTCTATGGCTGGAGAATCGGCATGTTGATGACATGATGCATGACAAATTAAAGGTTGTCTAATTTTATTCCCTAACACATGGCAAAGCATTTTAAATGGGATCGGTGCGAAATATAGATTTTAAATGGGATCGGTGCGAAATATAGATGCACCGGACAAATCCCATAATTTAATTGATTTAATTCGACTAAATGGATAAAGGTGCGATGTTTAATTAATTATGCATGATTTTATAAGATACGGATATATATGGCATATAGGGGTTTAGGGTTGGGGTCACACATCGGAAACGAGGAACTTCGGATTCGGAAGCCACCGTCTTCGGGTCGGAGAGGAAGTCGTTAAAGTAGTCGTCGTAGTCGAAGTAGTCGTTCGTCCGGAGTCGAAGTAGTCGAGGTAGTCGACGTCCGGAGTTGAAATAGTCGACGTCGTGGAAGTAGTTGTACTCGGGTCATCGTCGTTGCCGACCTTGGCGTTCCGGGCTTCGGGGCGTCGGGGTTCCGGCATCGGAGAACTTGGCGGGTTCCGGTCGGGGTAGATCTTGTCGCTGCACATTTCACGGTCGTCGTGGAAGAACTTGGTGTATCGTCGTGGTAGTCGTTCACGGAGCATCGGGGGTTGGCCTTCACGATGGGAACACGTCGGGGAAGAAACGGGGAATGACCGGGAAACTTCCCGTCGGAAAACGGGCATCGGGAAACAAACGGGAACGAAAACGGGAAACGAAGTCACATGACGGGAACGAGGATTGGCTTCACGGAGATGTTGGGGAACAACTTTACGGCGGGGAAACGCGTTGGGAAAAATTCCACGACACGGGAAAAATGCTCGGAGACGGATACGGGAAACTGCTTCGGGGACGCGTCGGGGAACCAAAAACGGGAACATCGGGGACGGGCTTCCCGACGGGGACGGCAACAGAGACACGGCAACGGGCACGTGAAGCAAACAGCACAAGGCAGCAGGGAGACCACCACGAGGACACGGCCAGCAGGGGACACACGAGGGACACATCAACGGGCACAGAGGCACCGACCACAGGGAGACGTAGCACACCACAGCGGCGGGAACGAGGTCATGACAGCGGGAATCGGTCGGAGGAGTCGAGCTCGGGACCGGGCCGAGCGGGAGAGGAAGCGGAGGAGCACGCGACGCGCAGGGGAGAGGAGGAGCAGGGGGTGACGGCGGGGCAGGCGGACGGCCGGAGGTGCGGCGGCTGAAGGACGACGGAAGGACGACGGTGCAGGGCGGAGGCACGGGCGCGGATGGCGGCGTCGGGAGTGGCCGGGACGAGGCGGGGACGGGGCGCGGCGGCGGTCCGAGGCGGCGGTCGGCGTCGGGGCGAGGGGCGCGTGGCCGGAGGCGGGGAGGAGAGGCCGGCTCGGGAGCACCGCAGAGGGGAGGGAGAAGGTCGGCACAGGGGGCGGGAGCTCGGGAAGGAGGAGTTGCCGTGACTGGAGGAGGGAAGGAGGGGGACGCGGAGGGAGCTCGAGGATCGACGGCTTGCGTGCGGGTGGAGCTGGAGATCGAGCCGGGTGGAAGGTGCGTGCGGGAGGAGAGAGCCAGGGAGGAAGAAGGAGTGGCCAGGGAAAAAGAGAAAGAAAAGGATAAGGGGAAAGGAAAAGGAAGAAGAAGGAAAAAGGGGTAAAAGGAAAAAAGGAAGTGGTGGAAGGATTGATTCGCGAAACCGAAAAACAGGAGGAGGGTGGCTGCAAAATGCCAGGGGGTGGGAACAAAAAAAGACAGGGGAAACCCTAGGGTTCGGGGTTAGATGGGCTTGGGCCGATTTTTTTTGGGCTACTCTCTCTCGTCGCTCAAAATATTTTATTTTGCAAATTAAATTTTGGCAATTAATTTTAGAGAACGGAGACGACCGTCTCGATAAAATATTTTTCCGACAATTTGAGAAAAATAAAATAGGGTTTAATAAAAATAATTTTTGCGGACAAAAACATGCGATGCGATGATGCTGATGTCATGATGATGAAAAAACAAAAACAAGCAAAAATCTAATTTGGGGAAAACCCCCGGGCATTACAACCGACACCACTAACAAGGGATCTCGCCCCGAGATCCACGCTACCGTCTGGGAGAAGAAGAGTAAGGTAAACTATCGAATCTTGTCGCACCTGGTTGATCTTCTCGACACCACTAACAAGATGTTCTTGCTCACGTCGATGGCGATGTTCGTTTGTCGAGATCCTTTCGAAGATCGGACCTATTAGGTAAAAGGCAAGAGATCGTCCACCCACGAAGATGCTATGACCGGAAGATAGATAAGAGAGAAGATTTAAATCTTCACAAAAGGTAAGAGAGGGAATAGCAGAGGGATAAGGAATAAACAAGAGTCCTATTGAGATATTTTCAAATAACTTTTAGCAAAAATATTTTGGACACTCTACAAACAACGACCATTAGCTAGGGTATCCTACAGGCAGACTGGACCAGCGGGGTATCGAAAACCCAGAGCTCTGATACCACTTTGTAACGCCCCAAGATCGGTACTATGCAGATTTTAGCGTTCCAGCCAAATCCGCATAATAACGATCCTAAAGGACGCCCACCAGGCATAACGTACACGTCGCAACACACACGTTATGCGGGTGGAATTGTGATAACATTACAACAGTTCTCGATGGAACCCACAAAAGAACATATATACAACAACGACTCACAGAGTCAAGAACAAAAGATACAATACAAAGATCCAATTAACAACGGAAGCGGGTAGCGTCCGACTACGGACAAGAAACAAATTGGACTAAGAGTCCTGAAGATAAACGAAGGCACCATATCCCTGCCCAGGCCAAGCCTAGCCGGAGGGATTCCCAAGCTAACGTCGTCAGACTTCACACCTGTTGGCTGCATTGGAATAGCAGCCCCGAAGGGGTCAGTACTAGTAGAAGTACTGGCAAGTAATACTCACAAGATATCAAAGCTGAAATTCCGAGGAAAGGGTTAGCGATTGAGGTGGCGGCAAGCAGCACTAACAACTTATAGAGACACGCTACAACTTTCATCTAATAGAGAGGAGGTAAGAGAGCGCATAGATAACCAACTATACTATCACCAAACATAACCCAGCCGATTCCTTACCAGCCCGTTATCCTACGGGCAGCAAGCCCAAAGGCACTCACACAGTTGGCAATTTTATAAGTTATTATTCAATTAATCTATCTTACTAGTCAAGTTATAATTATCAGGTGTAGGTTGTCTATGATCTTGTTAGCCAGCATCATCACCAAGTCGTCCATAACCGCGGACACGGCTTTTCGAAAAGATTTAACCCTGCAGGGGTGCACAAATGTAACCACACGCACTTCCACCCTTGTTGCCATGCAATTAGCACAATTCCGGGGTATGCTGGCAGGATATCCGACGCTACACTTTCCTTCACTACCGCACAAGTCCAGGGAACCACCTAGCTAAGTCTGACCCACCTTGAAAGTCCGGCCGAAGCTCCGAGGTGGACCTAGCCGATGCGAGAACGACTTCGGGAGGGAACACTCATACGATTGCCCCTCCTTCCACATGCGGTTACGCCCATTCCGCAACCCTACCGTAAGTAACCATCATCATATCGGAGGCGTCCCATCCGTGTACCTGCAACAATATAAAGCACCGCGCAAATGGAAACACCCGAACTACTTGTGGCGCCCTGGACAAGGCTGCAGATCCGGTACTAGGTTGAGGGGAGTCCCATTACCTCCCACATATGGGTAGTGCGCTCAGTCTTGGATCAGAGGACAAGAACTCGGGTCCTAGGCGACACTAGCAGAACAAATCACCACGATTGGCCTACCGCCGGGCCTTATCTTTATTAATTATATCCCATCGCCAAACATTAAGATTATCATGTGAATTTAACCCAACTATCATATTAAAGCATGACTAGATAAAGATAACAAGACTCGAGCAAAACAACCTAAGAATGCACTACGACTCGCAAGGCCAACAAGATAAACAAGCAACATAGTTATAGGATGTGGGGGTGGGGCATATCATGGCTGCAAGGTAAACATGCAAATAGGATCGAGACAGAAGCATCACAATATAAGGCTAGCAAGGAACAAAGATAGGACGAGTGAGAGACAGAAAACAAGCAAAGATAGCAAGGGAGTATCACTTACCTGCAATCCGGTAGAGGTAGCAGAACCTGTCGTTGCTCACATCAACTCAACGTCCTATCCCGAAGAAGCAACGAACACTGGGCAACGAAAAAGATGCATTTTACTTCTATGGCAAGAGAATCGGCATGTTGATGACATGATGCATGACAAATTAAAGGTTGTCTAATTTTATTCCCTAACACATGGCAAAGCATTTTAAATGGGATCGGTACGAAATATAGATGTACCGGACAAATCCCATAATTTAATTGATTTAATTCGACTAAATGGATAAAGGTGCGACGTTTAATTAATTATGCATGATTTTATAAGATACGGATATATATGGCATATAGGGGTTTAGGGTTGGGGTCACACATCGGAAACGAGGAACTTCGGATTCGGAAGCCACCGTCTTCGGGTCGGAGAGGAAGTAGTCGAAGTAGTTGAAGTAGTCGTTTGTCCGGAGTCGAAGTAGTCGAGGTAGTCGACGTCCGGAGTTGAAATAATCGACATCGTGAAAGTAGTCGTACTCGGGTCGTCGTCGTTGCGGACATTGGCGTTCCGGGCTTCGGAGCGTCGGGGTTCCGGCATTGGAGAACTTGGCGGGTTCTGGCCGGGGTAGATCTTGTCGCTGCACATTTCACAGTCGTCATGGAAGAACTTGTCGTATCGTCGTGGTAGTCGTTCACGGAGCATCGGGGGTCGGCCTTCACGATGGGAACACGTCGGGGAAGAAACGGGGAACGACCGGGAAACTTCCCGTCTGAAAACGGGCATCAGGAAACAAACGAGAACGGAAACGGGAAACGAAGTCACACGACGGGAACGAGGATCGGCTTCACGGAGATGTTGGGGAACAACTTCACGGCGGGGAAACGCATCGGGAAAAATTCCACGACACGGGAAAAACGCTCGGAGACGGATACGGGAAACTGCTTCGGGGACGCGTCGGGGAACCAAAAACGGGAACATCGGGGACGGGCTTCCCGACGGGGACGGCAACAGAGACACGGCAACGGGCACGTGAAGCAAACAGCACAAGGCAGCAGGGAGACCACCACGAGGACACGGCCAGCAGGGGACACACGAGGGACACATCAACGGGCATAGAGGCACCGACCACAGGGAGACGTAGCATACCACAGCGGCGGGAACGAGGTCATGACAGCGGGAATCGGTCGGAGGAGTCGAGCTCGGGACCAGGCCGAGTGGGAGAGGAAGCGGAGGAGCACGTGACACGCAGGAGAGAGGAGGAGCAGGGGGTGGCGGTGGGGCAGGCGGACGGCCGTAGGTGTGGCGGCAGAAGGACGGCGGAAGGACGACGGTGCAGGGCGGAGGCACGGGCGCGGACGGCGGCGTCGGGAGTGGCCGGGACGAGGCGGGGACGGGGTGCGACGGCGGTCCAAGGCGGCGGTCGGCGTCGGGGCGAGGGGCGCGGTGGCCGGAGGCGGGGAGGAGAGGCCGGCTCAGGAGCACCGCAGAGGGGAGGGAGAAGGTCGGCACAGGGGGCGGGAGCTCGGGAAGGAGGAGTTGCTGCGACTGGAGGAGGGAAGGAGGGGGGACGCAGAGGGAGCTCGGGGATCGACGGCTCGCGTGCGGGTGGAGCTGGAGATCGAGCCGGGTGGAAGGTGCGTGCGGGAGGAGAGAGCCAGGGAGGAAGAAGGAGTGGCCAGGGAAAAAGAGAAAGAAAAGGATAAGGGGAAAGGAAAAGGAAGAAGAAGGAAAAAGGGGTAAAAGGAAAAAGGAAGTGGTGGAAGGATAGATCCGCGAAACCAAAAAACAGGAGGAGGGTGGCTGCAAAATGCCAGGGGGTGGGAACAGAAAAAGACAGGGGAAACCCTAGGGTTCGGGGTTAGATGGGCTTGGGCCGGGTTTTTTTTTTGGGCTACTCTCTCTCATCGCTCAAAATATTTTATTTTGCAAATTAAATTTTGGCAATTAATTTTAGAGAACGGAGACGACCGTCTCGATAAAATATTTTTCCGACAATTTTAGAAAAATAAAATAGGGTTTAATAAAAATAATTTTTGCGGACAAAAACATGCGATGCGATGATGCTGATGTCATGATGATGCAAAAACAAAAACAAGCAAAAATCTAATTTGGGGAAAACCCCCGGGCATTACAGTCATCTAGTGTTCCAGATATGCACATGATTCAATTGCTTTGTGGTTAGCTTTGAAACTAGGAGTAATACTAAATGGTATCCAATTAATGGCTAGATACACATTTATGTTACAAACTAGATCCTCATGGACTCTTTTCATTTATAATATGTGTAGGTCTTAAAGCTCCAGATTGACATGAGTTATAGGCATTGATTAGATTAACATTACATGGCTTGAGGTTGGTGTGGTTGTCATTGTTATTTTTAGCTTATTTCTTCCTCTGGAGCTGTTATTTTCAAAGAAATAAATGCAGACTTGTTATGCTTTGTTTAAATTAAACTAGCTTGTAATATTCAACCAAGCTATCTAGTGATTTAGCAATTGATATTATAACTTACCTCATATGATAAAGTCTGATAGCACACAATGAGAAGGTGGTTCTGTTTCATCATGGTGTGGATGGCATACTGACCACAGATCTTTAACAGGCGTTGATGGGGGGATACTTTATAGGTAGGCCCATGGACCCGGAAAGTAGACCCGCCAAGACCAAGACAGGCCAAAGCCGAGTCACGTATCAAGTCGCATGGGCTGGGCTGAAGACAAGCCGACCAAGGCCCATGATGAAGAAAGGGCCCGTCCGGAAGGAGTCCAAGTACAACCCGGAGCCCTAACTTGGAAGGCCAAGACGTAGAGTAGGACTCCGTGTTCAAGTATGACTCGGTATAACCTATAAGTCCAGGGACCCGGTAGCCTTTATAAGCGGGGTCCTGGACCTTAGATCGATAAGTCCAACCAGTAGTATAAGCTTTTCAGAGAGAGAGAAACACCAAGTCGTCGGATCCCCAGAGAGGAGCCGGAACCCTGTAATCATCACCAGATCAAGAGCAATAAAGAGAAGCAGGAAGTAGGTCTTTACCTCTACCAAGAGGGGCCGAACCTGGGTAAATATGTGTCCCTAGGCGAGATTAATCTCTCCTACGTACTTCAAGCATCAATGGCCCCCGAACTCACCTTCCTGGAGGAAGGACTTGCCGTGACAACCCCACGACAGTTGGCGCCCACCGTGGGGCCAGAGATGAAAGGAGTCGAGATCGTGGGAGCTGCTCGCCGGGCCATGGAGAAACTCGCCATCGGGCGAGTCTACACTGATGAGCATGGAGAAACAGAGATCGACGACTCTGGTTGGACTTCGGATATGCACGAGGTCGACGAGGGTTATCAGCTTGTCTTCGGAGGAATCAACGTGTTCGTCGGCATGGTTTGCGCGTCGGGTCTTCGCGCGAACTCGGCGGAATCTGTCAGAGCCAACAGTTGTTGTCGAATCCGACGGAGAGGAGTCGGTCGGCACGTCACAAGTCGGCATCATCGCCGAGTCAGAGGAGCACCTTGTTGTCAACTACGGAGAGGAGTCGCTGGCGGAGCCAAATATGGAGCCAGGTTATGACGCCGATTCGGAGTCTATTCTGCCCTTGTTTGAGGATCGGCTTGGGTATGGAATTGAGGAAGAGGAATACGAGGAGTCGCCAGTACGCGCTCGAGTCGTCGGAGTCTACATGTCTGGAAACGGCGGAAATCAGTTTGATCCAAGTTTGTTAACAAAGGAAATTGATGCAAGCAATGCAGCTGAGCGGGCGGCCGAGTTAGCCAGTGCGCGTGCCGCGATGGAGAGGCAACTAGCAGAGATCAACGAGGCAAATCGTAGGTTAGCGGAAGAGCAGGCCCGGGTCCAGTCTGAAGCCCAGGTCCTGCGGAGTCGCCAGGAAGAACTCACCTCGATCCAGCACCGCAGAGCCAGGAGTCGCCTGCGCGGAGGAGTCAACGTCAACCTTACTGCTTTGTTCACCACACCCACTGGTCCAGGCGCAGGAGCCGGGCTAGGGAGTTCATCAGCTGCAGGAGGCGGCGCAGGAGGAGGAGCAACACCACCACCACCACCAGAAGGACCCGGTGGCAGCCGTATCAACGGACCACCACCTGAAGGAGGAGTCGGAGGAGGAGCAACGGGTGGTATGGGACCTCCACCTGGCAGGTTCCGTACTCCAGAAGGGCATTATTCTAACCCAATGGACAACGTTCATGCGGCAACAATGAGATTGGAGAATGTAGAGATACCAGAAGGACCAGCGGGCCAGGAGACCCGCCGTGCTATTGAGCTGTTGAAGACGGCAATGACTCAGCAAGCTCTTTATCCAGCGTTTCCAGATGTAAGCAGGCTACACTCGACACCGTTCAACTCGGGTACGAGGAGTCGCCATGACGAGTCTCACCCGGCCAACTCTACAAGTGCAAGGCGCCGTGAGCAGGAGAGGAATAGAGCAAACATACTAACTGCATCACAAGCTCAGTTAGTAGTTGATCAAGCAAGACAGCGACGAGAGAGGGAGGCGGCCAGGGCTCGGGAGGCTGAGAGGGACAGAGCCCTAGCTGGTGCAGATAACCAGCCTCAGCCGACCCGGGTGCACACAGAGGTGACTTTTCCTGGTACCTCTCCCACACTAACAGGACCAGAGTGCCTGTCAGATGCCATCAGATCCGAGTCCTTCCCAAGCGACTTCAAGGAGCCGCGCAAAGTTCCCAACTATGAGCCCAACATGGACCCGACCTCTTGGTTGGGTACATATGAGATGGCAATGAGTATTCGCAATGCTACTGGTAATTTGTGTGCCAAATTCATGTATCTTATGATGGAGGGAGCAGCCAAGGTGTGGATGCGTAACTTGCCTCCTAGATCAATCAATTCTTGGGAGCAGTTGAAGTTGGCCTTTGTTCAGAATTTCCAGGGAACATGCAAAAAGCTGAGTACTATAGAGGATTTAGAGAGATGTGTTCAGAGAAAGGGCGAGTCTGCAAGGCACTGGATGAAGCGGGTCTCTGAGATCATCAACTCATCACAGGGACTCCCAACAATTTCAGTGCTAATGGCAATGGAGAGGAACTGCAGCTACAACCCCTTGAGCTGGAAGCTAGGTCGTATGAAGGAGAGCCTGAATCAAGGTATTCCCCTTACGATTGGTGAGATCATGGCAGGTGCTAACAAGCACGCCGCCATAGACAAAACAAAGGACCAGGAGGAAGGAACTAAAGGACAGGGTGGCAATGTTCAGAATCAGAACCAGAATCAGAATCAAAATCAAGGTGGTAGCAAGCGGCCATATGGAGATAATTCTGACCTAGTGGCTAACACAAACACTGGAGTCAGACGTAAGGACAACAACTCGCGTGGGTACCAAGGCCGTACTCCAAGCACAGAGGAGGTCTTGAGAATTCCATGCCCTAAACACGCCAAGAATGGCAGATCGATGTGGTCACACCTTGGGACAGTGCGTAGATCTGCAGCGCGCCGGGTTCCAAGGACCAGGAAACAGAGGCAACAACAATGGTTATAGAGGAAACAATGATGGTGGACGACCCGGCAACCAAGGTGGAGGAGTCGGCAATAACCCTAACCAACCTCAAGGAGGAGGTAACCAGCAGGGCGGGTTCCAGCAGAACCCGAAGCAGCTTCTTGATGACAATGGGCAGTACTATGTCACAACTCGGCCGCAGAACCCGAGTCGTGGCAATTACCATGTCTTCACAACAAGCACGTCCAAACGTGCCAAGAAATTAAAGATCAGAGCTGTCAATGCAGTAGAGCCGGCACTACCACAATGGCTCAGGTGGTCAGAGCAAACCATCACATGGAGTCGGGCAGATCATCCGCCAAGAGTCGACGACCCAGGGCAGCTAGCCTTGGTAGTAGCATCTCAAGTTGGGGGCTATACATTGAACAAAGTGCTTATGGATGGTGGAAGCAGTATCAACATCTTGTATTATGACACATTCAAGAGGATGCAGCTGCAAGATAGGCAGTTAATCCCCACCGAGACAGTTTTTCATGGAATCGTACCAGGGAAGTCGGCCAAGCCAATTGGTAAGATTTACCTTGAGGTTGCTTTTGGCACAGTGGAGAATTTTCGTTCAGAGATTATGCCTTTTGAGGTAGTGGATCTTAAGAGTCCATACCATGCTCTTTTTGGTCGACCAACGTACTTTAAGTTTATAGCCAGACCATGCTATGTTTACTTGAAGCTCAAGATGCCAGGTCCAGCAGGAGTCATTACAGTTAATGGCAGCAGACAAATGGCATTGGAGTGTGAGTTAGGCGATGCAGCTATGGCTGAAACAGCTTGTGCTCAAGAGGAGCTGAAATTTTACAAGGCAAACGTGGACCCGGAGGACAACTCGGTCCTTAAGAAGCCGGCCACAGAGGAGAAGATGAAGTTCAAGTCAGCTCAGGACACAAAGCAAGTCGACTTTACCCCTGGTGATTCTTTCAAGCAGTTCACCATTGGGGCACACCTCTCTGACAAATAGGAAAGCGCGCTCGTCGAGTTCATCCGTGAGAACCGGGACGTCTTTGCATGGAAGCCATCTGACATGCCAGGAGTCCCGAGGGAACTCGCTGAGCACAGCTTACATGTTAATCCTAACGCAAGACCAGTCAAGCAGGGTCTGCGCAAGTTTCATGATGACAGGAGGAAAGCCATAGAAGAAGAGGTGGCTCGGCTCCTCACAGCCGAGTTCATCAAGGAAGTCTTTCACCCAGAGTGGGTGGCCAATCCAGTGTTAGTATCAAAGAAAACAGGAGAGTTGCGTATGTGCATCGACTTCATGGGCCTTAACAAGCATTGCCCTAAGGATCCGTTTGCGTTACCTCGCATTGACCAGATCATTGACTCCACAGCGGGGTCAGAGTTGCTTTGTTTCTTGGATGCCTATTCAGGGTACCACCAGATCAGACTCAACGTAGAGGACGAGCTGAAAACGTCCTTCATCACGCCCTTTGGAGCATTCTGTTACACAACAATGCCCTTTGGACTCAAGAACGCAGGTGCCACATATCAGAGATGTATCCAAAATTGTTTTAAAAAGCAGATTGGAAGAAATATTCATGCTTATGTGGATGATGTAGTGGTCAAGTCTCAGAAGGCCGACTCCTTGATAGCAGACCTGACAGAAACCTTTGATAACTTACACAAGTACAAGATGAAGCTCAACCCAACCAAGTGTGTCTTTGTAGTCCCTGCAGGCAAACTCCTAGGCTTCATTGTTTCAGAGAGAGGCATTGAAGCAAACCCAGAGAAAATCAAGGCTATTCACAATCTGCAGAAGCCGACTTGTCTAAAGGACGTTCAAAAACTCGCTGGTTGTGTAGCAGCTCTTAGCAGATTCATCTCAAGACTCGGAGAGAAGGCGGGTCCTCTCTACCGACTCCTAAAGAAGTCAGACAAATTCATATGGGACAAAGAAGCCGACGATGCTTTTGAAGGATTGAAGAAAACCCTATCATCAGCACCAGTACTTGCAGCTCCTACAGATAAGGAGCCCATGCTATTATATGTAGCTGCCAACGAGAGAGTTGTCAGTGCAGTAGTAGTGGTAGAATGATCAGAGGAAGGAAAGGAGTACCCAGTGCAGAGGCCTGTCTACTACATCAGTGAAGTCCTCACAGAGTCAAAGCAAAGGTACCCTCAGTGGCAAAAGCTAGTTTATAGAGTTTTTCTTGCAAGTAGGAAGCTTAAGCACTATTTCCAAGAGCACCCAATTAAAGTGGTGAGTTCAGCACCGCTAGCAGACATCATACGCAACAGAGATGCAACAGGGCGAGTCGCCAAGTGGGCAATCGAGCTGGGTCCCTATCATATCACATATGAGCCTAGAACTGCAATCAAGTCTCAAGCTTTGGTCGACTTTGTCAATGACTGGACTGATTGCACGTCCTCACCAAGTACACCTTGCACCAAGTATTGGACAATGCACTTCGACGGGTCCAGACAGCTAGAGGGCTCAGGAGCCGGCGTGGTTCTAACTTCACCAAAAGGAGATAAGTTGGCATATGTCCTTCAATTACATTTTGATTGCACAAACAACATGGCAGAGTATGAGGCTTTGCTACATGGTCTACGATTGGCCAAGGAGATGAATATCAAGCGTATCAGATGCTTTGGAGACTCAGATCTCGTAGCTCAGCAAGTGTCTGGAACCTGGGACTCGAAAAGACGCAAACATGGCGGCTTATAGAAGAGCAGTCGAACAGATAGCCGGATTCTTTTCTGGTTATCAGGTGGAGCATATTGACAGACGCAAGAACGAGGCCGCAGATGCGTTATCACGACTCGGCTCTCGTCGAGAGAAAGTGCCACCAAACGTGTTTGTAGACGAGCTCCACCACCCATCAGTTAAGTTGCCAACAGAGGAGGAGTTAGCCTTCCCAGATCCAGAGTCGGCACTTGTGGCAGCAGTGCGGGCAATCCCAGCATGGACAGAGCCCTACCTTGCATATCTCCTACGGGGTGAACTCCCGCAGGATGAAGTCAAGCGAAAACAACTCATCAGGCGATGCAAGTCCTACACAGTCATTGATGGCGAGTTGTACAGAAGGAGTGTTACTGGAGTCTACCAGAGGTGTGTGTCTCCAGAGGAAGGCAAGCAAATACTGCAAGAGATTCATGCAGGCGATTGTGGTCATCATGCATCCAATAGATCCTTGGTGTCAAAAGCTTTCAGACACGGGTTCTTTTGGCTAACAGCACATCTGGACGCAGAAAGGATAGTTCGAGTTTGTGATGGATGTCAAAGGTACGCAAGGCAAGACCACGTGCCAGCCCAAGAGCTCAGAACCATCCCTATTACTTGGCCATTTGCAGTTTGGGGACTCGACATGGTTGGTCCTTTCTCAAAGTCGCCTTGTCAGAAGACCCATCTGCTAGTAGCAGTTGACAAGTTCACCAAGAGGGTGGAAGTCGAACCCGTCAGCAGAGTCGACGGTGCATCAGCTGTGAGATTCTTCAAGAAAATAGCAACGCGCTTTGGATACCCTCACAGCATCATTACAGACAATGGTACCAACTTATCAGTTGGAGAGATGGCCAAGTTTTGCGGTGAGAACAACATCAGACTCGACCTAGCCTCAGTGGCACACCCACAGTCCAATGGACAAGCAGAGAGGGCAAATTAGGAGTTACTGAAGGGAATTAAGCCTCGGCTCCGAGTCCCTTTGCAAAGAGCCGCCGGATGTTGGGTTGAGGAGTTACCAGCAGTGCTTTGGAGTATCAGAACGACTCCTAACAGATCCACTGGCTTCACACCTTTCTTCATGGTGTATGGAGCAGAAGCTGTCCTGCCAAGCGACTTGTTGCATGACTCGCCAAGAGTTGCCAATTACGTTGAGACAGAAAACGAACTCGCTCGCCAGGACTCGGTGGATGCACTCGAAGAAGCAAGGGAGTTAGCCCTTGAGAGATCAGCAGTTTATCAGCAAGACTTGCGGCGATATCACGCACGCAGAATCAAGACTCGGACTTTCTAGGAAGGAGACTTAGTGCTTCGCCTTGTCCAGAATAGGGAAGGGATGCACAAGTTATCTCCACCATGGGAAGGACCGTTCGTCATAAGCAAGAACTTGCACAATGGATCGTACTATCTAATGGATGTGCGAGAGCCGGCAAGTGCAAGTAAAGGAGATGACACAGCTCATACACTAGATCCTTATGCAGAGGCAAAGAGGCCTTGGAACATAGCTCAATTACGTCCTTATTATACTTAAGTTGTAATAATTTTGTGAGTTGAAAGGCAAAGAGCCCAGTGAGCCATGCCTAGATGTAAACAAAGTGTTATGATCAAATGAAATAAAGCCGGCTTCTGTGAACATGAGTCCTTTAGTCGAGTCACCCAGTGAGTGCGCTTTGTTCTTTAATTTTGATCATCAGGTTCTTGGGGGCTTGCTTTTCAGTGAAAAAAGTTAAGCTTAGACTCTTGAACCCGGCACAGTAGCCAAATTTTTCCTAATTTTCTCGCTGGTAAGTTAGATGCATCCTGCACAATATGACTAGTCTACAGGCATGACTCGTTTTCCGACTCTTATGAATCCTAAGGGACATGAGTTGTCAGAAGCTTGTCAGCACAAACTGTAAGAGGAGTCATGCAGGGCCTACTTATTTATCAGTGGATAATTAGACGGGTTATAAGAACCATAGAATGACTTGCATAAATAGAACATATCAAATCTCATAATAAGCAAGTCATCACAAGCCGATTGGCACAACTCAAGAACAAAGTAGTTCAAAACACCTAACAAGGTGTAAGCACCAGTAGTGCATAATCACAAAGTTTCAATAGCAGCACAACATTGCATAGTTATCAAAAATCGTTCAGAGGATGGTCTTCCAGAGGAGTCGACTCTTCAGCCAGAGTTGAGGAGTCCTTCTTTGCAGGAGACTTGTCTTTTGTCTGAACAGCAGGAACTGAGGAGCCCTTCTTCACAGGAGATTTATCTTTTGCTTGAGCGGCAGAAGTAGTAGCCGGCTTCAATGGAGGCTTGGTGGCGACTTTTTTCGTTTGAAAGCCAGTACCCCTGGGACTCTTCATATGCTTAGCAAGCTCTGCTTGTTTCTGAGCGTCTCCAGAGACAGCTCTAGAAGGAGTGGGCGCAGCAGGAGTCTTCAGAGTGGGCTCGGCACTGAGAACAGGAGCCGCCGGTGACGACGAACTCGGCTCGGCAGAAGAAGAGAATACACTAGTTGGGTCCTGTGATGGGCGGCCAAAGTTTACTATAGCAGGAGTTTCTGGAGCGACTCTTTTGTTCTCCAAGTCATAGTGATGAACCCATACCTCAGGGTCCATCTTATTGGCAATCTCGCAAGCATATGGCCGCACCAATTTTTCCTCGGCCTTGAAGTTGTCCTGAGTAAAAGGCTTGCCATCCTCATGTTGCTCAGGCTTCCCCATTGTAAGCATTGCTGGCTCTATGACAGTTGGATAGTAGCTGTGGGCTAAAGCCAAGATCCTGATGGAGGCTCTCCTTAATGAAGATTGTTTCCACAGCCGCATATAGCCTGGTGCCCTAGACAGCTCGTCCACCAAGCGTTCAGGCTCTTTAGGGCATTTTCCCTTATGATTCAGATATTTCACCACTGCACGGGCGCCTTCTTGCAGCCCATGACAGTGGTCGAGCATTTCAGATAATTGTTTGCTTGTGGGCAGTTTAAGCTTTGGGGAGTCAGCCCCTGCAGAAAGGAAATCAAGGAGTCATTGTTAGTCTAAAAGCAATTCAGAAAGGTGCAAAAGGAAGCAAGCAAAGGTCATAAACTCACCAAATATGTGTTGGCACATGGCTCCAATGCCTTTTTTGCAAGTGTCAAAGACAGCCTTTAGGTCATTGTGTGCCTTTTGGGCAATCTTTTTGGCATCATCAGATTCTTTCTTCACTTGCTCCAGTTGAGCAGCCAAAATCTTCAGATCCTTCTCAAGCTGGAGGGAGTGTTCTTTTTCAGCCATGGCAGACCTGGCACTAGCAGCGGCCTGGTCCTCAAGCTCTTTCATGTCTCTCTTCATCTTGGAGACAATGCACTGCAGTCACAAGTTAGATTTTTGTAAGTCAGAATGGACAAGTCATAGAGTACAAGTAAGCTACACAAGTCAAGCATAGAACTCGTGAGCTCCAAGTCATCACAAGTTAACAACTTGGCGCTTGGGGGCTACTCAGGAGTCAAATTTTTTCATAAACAGCAAGCAGGCGTGAGTCCTAGACGACAAGTCATAAGCTCCAAGTCGCCACAAGTCAGCAACTTGGCGCTTGGGGGCTACTGGCAGATCAGAATTTTTTCTTCAGGTTAAAGTATCAGTAAATTACATATATTGGTAGCTCCAAGTCGTCGCAGGCTGACAACTCGGCGCTTGGGGGCTACTCGTGGAAAAGTTTTTGGTCTAAGGACCCGACAGACAGTAAGTTAGCAGCCCCGAGTCCTAGTAGAGCTAAGGACTCAGTGCTTGGGGGCTACAGTGTGCAAATTTTCCTACAAAGCAGTTGAGTTCAGTTTCAAATTAAAGCACCTCTCCTAGTCACAAGCCACCGCAGACAGGTGCTTGGGGGCTACTGGAGTAGGAGGATGCCAGAAAGCATAAAAGGTAAAGTCAGAGAACTTACTTCATGTACCATATGGAGAGATCTAAGAGCCGCTTGCTCGTCATCCTTCAGCCTAGCAGATTGATCGTTTAAATCAACCGCTTCAGCATAGGCCTCAGAAAAAGACAGGTTATCCGACACCCGAAGTCGGCTGTAATCAGTAGAGGACTTGATCTTGATGTGTGGAGAGGCTGAAGGAGTCGGCTGTACAGGAGCCGGACGAGTTTGTGGCGCAGTGTCAGGAGTCGCAGCACCAGAGGAGGGCTGGACTATTGTTGGAGTCGCCGCCCGAGTCTGGGAAGGGGACTTAGGAATGGTAGGAGTTGTGGTTGCACCAGCAGATGCAGCAATGGAAGGACATGTCCTTGTGCTTGTTGTTTCAGAAGCCGAAGGAGGAGCAGGTCCACGACCAGAGGTTACATCAGCCATGCCTGGGAGCTTGGTTACTTTGGCACAAGGCCGAGCCCTGAGATAGGCAAAGATAGAAGTCAGCAATAAATCTAGCGAAAGGAAAGAGCAAAAGTCATTTGAATGCAAGTATAGAAACAACGGAATCTTACCCAACATTGGTCTCCAGGTCCAAAGAGGCCTGAGAGTCTGAGGAAGACATTGACATCCCGGAGTGATAGGAGTCGTCCTTGTGGGGAGGAGAAGCCGATTTCCGTTGGTGCGAGACAGGCAGAGGCTCAGGAGCATCTGCAGGCCCATCGGAGCGCAGCTTCCTCTTCCTGGCGGCAATAACGCTCTGCAGGTGTTCTTCAGGCTTAGTAGGTGAGCGAGAGGACCCAAGGACTCGTGAGAGTGGTACCTTGGGAACAGCCTCTCGAGATCCATTATTGTTTGAGGCTGGGGACGAAGAGGAGTGACTCCTAGCTGAGGACTCCTCGGATGGTGATGGCTGAGCAGCAGCAGAAGTGGTGTCAGCTTGCCTAGTGACGGGAGCCTCTGGAGAGGACTCGTCATCGTCAATCTCCTCCACAACGGGAGCCTCTTGAGAGGACTCCTCTTCAGTTGCATTTTCGGTTGGAGCCTCAGGTGAGGACTCCTCATCGGCAGCACCATCTTCAGCAGGAGACTCCTGGGAGGACTCATCATCATCATCATCATCAGTGCCTTCTGCCACAGTGGTTTGATCAGTGGCAGGAATCTCTTCTTCAGCTTCAGCCTCAGCTTCAGCTTTGTTTTCAGTACCAGCTCCAGAGGCCGGCTTCCAGAAGGAGTCGGTGAGCTGCAGTAGAGTTAACAAAAGTGAGTCAGCAAGCAATACAAGTCAGTTCAAGATAGAAACAAGGTAGAGAATGAAACTTACATCAGGAGCTGGGTTGGTGGAGCAGAATGGCTGGAGCCCAAAGTGGGCTTGGTCCTTCACCGGTTTCCCAGTCAACTTTTTGATAAGCCGACCGAGTTCGGGTCCATCAGATAATTGCTCCGTAACTCGGAGGTCATCACCAGCGCATCTAGTATATGAACAGATCAGCCGAGTCCTAGGACTTAGAGGCTGAATTCGCCAAGTCGTCCAGCAGCGGACCAGATCCATGTTCTCAAGATTGTGGGACAAGAGAGCCCGTATCCGAGAGATCAGAGACTCGACTCTCGGTCGTGCGGCGTCAGAGCATCTAGCTTTCATAAGAGGAGTCACCAGGAGGCGATCCTCAGAGAACGGAGGGAGTTTTGGCTCGCCTGCAGGGGAGGTATCCTTGCAGTAGAAGAAGGATTTCTGCCAGTCCTTGATGCGGTTAGGAAAGACTGGCTTTGGGAATATAGAGTTGAGGCGCCGTTGAAGAGCGACGGCGCCGCATTGAAGAAGAGGGCCTCCAGATGTCTCCGGCTGAGGGTTGCAGTAGAAGAGCTCGAGCCAGAGATTGAGATCAGGCTTAATTTGGAGGTAATCCTCACACAAAGTCAAAAAATTGGAAAGAGTAAGAATGGAGTTAGGAGCCAGATCATGAATCCGCAGACGATAGAGATCGAGGAGTTGGTGGAAGAAAAGATCGCCGGGGGGAGAAAATCCGCGGAATAGATGCTCCACGAAAACCACTACTTCACCCTTGGCGGGAGAGGGAACAACTTCATCCCCAGGGGCGCGAGCTTGAGCGCTGGAAGGAATCAAACCTGTGAGCCGATGAGTCTTCAACTGCTCCGCCGTGACCGTAGATCCACCCCAATCGGCGGAGATCGATCGCTTGGATGAGGATTTTGCGGCGGCGGCGGCCGCGGCGGCGATGTCCACCGTCCTGCTCGACGAGGATGCCTTTGCCTTGGGTGCAGTCTTTGCGCGCTTGGGTGCCATGGCGTGCGGGCGGTGTGTGCTAGGCGCGGGAAGAGATGGGCGCGAGAAGAAAGAAGAAATTTTGAGCTGAAGGGGGCAAGTGAGGTTTAAGACCTAACCCCTCGATATTTATAAAGAGGGTAAAACCCTAGAGAGTTGCAGTGCAAGTCCACAGTAAACTGTGGATAACGTTTCAGTAAAAAACGGTTCAGTGGCAAACAGCCAGACAGGAAGTTATTACAGAGAGAAGTCAAAAGTCACAGAAGTGGAAGAAGCCGGCTTGTCTCAGAATGACGAGTCCTGTGACAGTGAAAGTCAAGTTATCTAGTCCTTGTTCGCAAGAGTCACAGTAGACCCGGTCAGCATGAGCAAAGGCAAGGGTGATGACCTGAACAAGGAATGAGGATGGACTCATCTTTTATGTGTCTTATGTTTTTATGCAGGAATTCATCTTGGAGCTAGCAGCAAGCGACTTTAGAGCCTGTGGCTCGAGTGGAAGGAGTCGACCCAGGGAGTCGAACTAACAAGTCAGAGGAAGCCGCCAAGCTGCGCCCAAGATAAATTCGGGGGCTACTGATGGGGGGATACTTTATAGGTAGGCCCATGGACCCGGAAAGTAGACCCGCCAAGACCAAGACAGGCCAAAGCCGAGTCACGTATCAAGTCGCATGGGCTGGGCTGAAGACAAGCCGACCAAGGCCCATGATGAAGAAAGGGCCCGTCCGGAAGGAGTCCAAGTACAACCCGGAGCCCTAACTTGGAAGGCCAAGACGTAGAGTAGGACTCCGTGTTCAAGTATGACTCGGTATAACCTGTAAGTCCAGGGACCCGGTAGCCTTTATAAGCAGGGTCCTGGACCTTAGATCGATAAGTCCAACCAGTAGTATAAGCTTTTCAGAGAGAGAGAAACACCAAGTCGCCGGATCCCCAGAGAGGAGCCGGAACCCTGTAATCATCACCAGATCAAGAGCAATAAAGAGAAGCAGGAAGTAGGTCTTTACCTCTACCAAGAGGGGCCGAACCTGGGTAAATCTGTGTCCCTAGGCGAGATTAATCTCTCCTACGTACTTCAAGCATCAATGGCCCCCGAACTCACCTTCCTGGAGGAAGGACTTGTCGTGACAACCCCACGACAGGCATACTGATCATGCATCTGGCCATTTGACATCTTTGGACCTTTATAAACGTGTAATAGTTTAAATTTTGGTATTGTAGAACTTTTGTATGAACTCTTCTACCTGAACCTATAGGAAGAATCATTACTATAAGGCATGCAGAAGCACACTGCATCACATGGCCAAAGAAATTTGTAAGTTAAATGACTCCATATTTGTAGTATTCTGCTCATTTGTGATATCACTCAAGGAGTACTGTTTGCTGTATGTCTGCTCATTTGTACTATGCTGCTCACCGTAAAAACCATAGTTGCTGGTATTATTATGCTAATTTGTGACAATCACTATAGGTTACAGAAGCATATTTGAATCCAGCAGTAACATATATGTGCAGTGATATTGCTAAACATTTGAGCAAATCTGAGGTCAGGATAGTTGATCCGGTATCAGACAAAAGCAGGAAAGCAAATCTGAGATCATATTGAAGGTAAATAAATCTGCTTCACTGTGCAATACCTATTGTGTTCAGAAGTTCAGTGATGTTTCAGCACAATGTGTTCAGTATTCTTACATAGAAATTTTAGCAGATACATTGTCATCGCAGCAGCAGAATGATTGATACAAAGACGATAGAAGCTCATGGAACATTGAGGTGTTGATAGAAAGTGATAGAAACTGATGAAGCATTCATATAGAAAGTGATAGCATTCAGGTGTTGACAGAAAGTGATAGCATTCATGTTTAATATGTGTTTTAAAGGGTGTTGTGACAATATGTGTTATGATTGATTTCAACTATGTTGAATTTGAAATCTGGTACTATTGGAAATAATGTATGTGCTATGCAAATTGGTACTATTGGATAGAAAGTGATAGTTTGGTGCTTTATTGAGTTAATGCCTCATATTGAAGTTCAATTAGTGGCACTTTGACAAAGTGTCACTAATTGGTTTTGGGGGCAATTTGACAAAGTGCCACTAATGATTTATTGGGGCACTTTTATAAAGTGCCACTAATTGATTTTGGGGGCACTTTGACAAAGTGCCACTAATGACCTATTGGGGCACTTTGACAAAGTGCCACTAATTGGTTTTGGGGGCACTTTGACAAAGTGCCTCAATAGGTAATGACCTATTGGGGCACTTTGGAGAAGTGCCACAAAAGCTTTTAGTGGCACAAGCAAAGGTGGCACTTCTCCAAAGTGCCACAATAGGTTATTAGTGGCACTTAGACCCCATTTAGTGGCACTTTGAAGTGCCTCTATATATCAGCCGTGTTGTAGTGAATAAGCCGGAAACCGAGCCAGCTACAGCGCCCGCGCGGTCACTTGACCTCTGAGTACGCCGCCGCTCATCACCGAGCTCCTATCCGTCGAGTTGGACTCCTACATCCGCGCGCTCGGCCGGCGAGGGTGCGAGTTTTCCCTGCTAGCTTCAGGTCAGGAAAAAATAAACCGGATCGTAGAGTTTCTATTTCTTTTTGGACCATTTTTTTCACTTATCGGTGGCAATGGTGGGTAAATTTATACAACTTTAGGGGTAATATAAATGACGTACCAAACCAAACCATGTAACTTAATGTTTTTATTATTAGGTATAGATATATTTACCCATTGAGCTATCAATACACACAAGTTGTATCCATAACATGGTATCAGAGCCTGGTATCAGAGCCCATGTTCCAAGGTTTTTTCTTTCCGACGCCATAACTCGTCCTCCATGAATTTATCCGGATTTACTCCTCCGATCGAGATTCATCGGTCTCTTCTCCCGATTGATTTTCTGGTCTCAATCTGGATCGATTCATCTGTATCATCTATCTTCCTCCCGATTATCAGATCGTGCCAGGCATCGTCTATCCGTGTTGGGAAGCCCCCCGTCCGGCTCGATTTCGTCATGTTCCGACCGGATTTGCGTCACCGCCTATGTGCTGGTCCTATTCCTTGTTCTTCGTCGGGATCTCCACCGCCAGTATGCGGATTCGCTACCCTTCGCCAGTATGTTGGCTCGCCATCCGGCCTCTTCCGTAGCCTGCTGCGGTTCCAGCCGTGCCACCCGCATCGTGAAGAAGCAGGTCCCAATCGCTTTCAGCTAGTGCGTGGCTCCATGAGCCAGATCCGATCGTGAGATGAAAAAAAACCGTGCCCTAGCAGTTGCTACTGGCTACTTGCTGCTAGCTTCATAATCTCTTAGCTTTGTTCAGTTACTAAAAAAATATTCACGTCGTGTCTCCCTTCGGTGATTTTTGACGGTGTCCTTAGCTTAATCTCTTAGTTTTTTGTATGGTTGAGTCAATTTGCGGTGTCGTGTTTTCGATTTGTTCTTATGATAGGTTGGACGAGTAGTTGTTTGCTTATCGTTGTTGCTTGCTTTAGGTGTTGCTCTTTGTTATGGTGTGGGCTTCTCCCGTGGTGTTGGTTGTTGGTGTTTGTTGTATGGTTTTCGTCCGGTTTCTCCCGCTAATAAACCGACCACCTTCTTCTTAATTAATGAATAAGGGAAAGTTTTTGTCTTTGTTTAAAAAAAAACGGTGTCCGTTCTGACTCTATTTTGCACATACGTCTTTTGTTGGTGCTCTGTTTTTTTTTTTGCTGCATCCATCAAGTCCGTTGTTTATTTTTCATGTTTCTCATACCACGAGAGTCTACCATACTTTTATTTTTCAGCCTTCTTCATTCGGTCCGGGTCCTTTCTAGGGGGTTACGCCACCGAGTTTGACACATGAGAGAAGATTGAGATTGGATTAGTAATCTGACTCTTTCGAGACCTAAAAGGCTAGTGAACATTACGGATACTGTATGTTTTTTTTTTGCCATCAAAGTCTGAGTATATTGTTTAGACTTGACCAAACATCTCACAGCTGACATTGCGTCAACTCAATACTACTATACTACCGAGGGCATCCAGTTCCAACTCGATACATTACATAGTACTGATCACTTTGTCATGCTCGCATCGGAAGACAAAATAAAGGTCATAGAACAACTAAGTGTGTGTTTGGTAGGCTGGATGAGCTATCTCTCCTCATACCGGCTGAGTCTAGCCATGTGGACTACGTACAAATGTGGTTTACAGCGTGTTGTTTGGTAGGTCGTATATGGTGAGCTGTGCTCAGTTGAGCTTGTGTTTGGTGTCCCGTATGATATGAGCTAGACCACATATTATTAAATAGCAAAAAGGTCCCTAGATAAAAATATAAATAGAAAACAGGCCCCTGGTTACAAAACCAAAAAGCAATCAACTCCTATAAGCTTGGGCTCCGGCACCGACGCCGCCACGCGCCACCTGCCGTCGGCGAGACAGCCCCTCCGCGGTGATCTGCTCCTGCTCCGCTTCGGCGCCGCCGCCAGGAGCTCGGGGAAGGGGCGGAGCTAGGGCTGCGTCAGTGGAACCGCCAGCGAGAAAGCATCTCCGCGGTGGGCTTGTAGCTCGTCGGCGCCCTTGGAGTCACGGCAGCGCTGGGCTGCGTCGGTGGATTCACGGCGCTGCTGGGAAGCGTGGCGGGGCAGCGTTGGGCGGCGGGGACAGGCGGGTCGGGGCGGCGCTCCCAGCACGCGAGGCGACGGAGCTGGGTTCGTCCTTGGACGCAGGCGATGTCGCTCCAGGGCGGGGTGGCGTTGGGCGGGGCGGGGTGGGAGTCTGGGCGGCGCAGCGCTGGGCTCAGGTTGAAGGAGAGAGAGAGAGAGGCATCGGGGGGAAATGAGGCTGGGTTTCGACTGGGGCTGGGGAGGGACAGTCCGATGGGTCCCACGCGTGGGAAGATTTCCGGATGAGCATGGCAGGGCTGAGGAGAGAAGCTCGATATCAGCTTCTCTCCTGGGCAGGGCTGAGGGTGCTTTTCCGTGCGAGGTGGGCAGGGTTGAGGAGAGAAAACCGGGCTACCAAACAAATGAAAACGGGGAGGGGGGAGGGGGAGATTTTATGTGTTCAACCGGGCTAGCAAACACACCCTAAGAAGCCCTCTGGCTCGACCACATCAAGTCATAGTGGGGATAGAAACTATAGTAACTCAATGTAGTGTTAGTAGTACCGTATCATCGAACATTGCATAGCAGAAATCCACTTTGGCTTCCGGGTGCATATGCACTCGGTATGTTTTTCAAAATTTAAAAAATATGAAAATATTTCGAAAAAATCTGAAAAAAATTGGACACGAACATACGCAAGTAACAAAGACTCGTGAAAAATTTCGACAGAAAATAACAATTTATATGCTCTGTGCAAAAAAGACAAATTTCTGCTCTGAAAACATACTTTTTTGTTCAGAAATTTTTCTTTTTTGCACAGAGCAGAAAAATTATTATTTTCGATCGAAATTTTTCAGGAGTGTTCGTTACTTGCGTATTTTTTTTGTCTAATGTTTTTCAGAATTTTTCGATATATTTTCATATTTTTTAAATTTCAAAAAACATAACAGGTGCATATGTTTTAAATTTCGAAAAACATAACAGGTGCATATGCACCCCGGGAGCCAAAACGCCTCCCGCTGATATCTCGTGTCAAACAAGATAGCTCTGGCGACCCAAGTGACCAATAATCCGTCAATGTCCTCTGTGTCTTGTAGTACCATTATAATGGCGACGATTGGGTAGCTGATGAGCACTCCACTTCCTATGAGTAGAATGTGCCTAGTAAAGAGGGGAAACACAATTACACAAGAGATGCTTGGTTCGACAAGGTGCATCGAATTATTGTCAAGTCTCTCGGACTGCGATTTTTCTTAATGTACAATTAATACAGTTCCTTGGAGCCAAGTTGTTTCTGCGAGTAATCCTCCCATTAAAGATTTCAAGTGTCATACGCCTATATGGTTTTAGGCTAAGGTTAAGGGACCAAGTAAACCTCAGAACTGTGAAGAACCTTATTGTTCATGTTACATATGAAAGCAGTGGTCCGGGGTCGCACAACATATATATAGCCCCTGTGGCTCAGCTTCCCATTTCGAAGTACACCAGTTAATACATGTCCGTGGGGCACTCTGACTTAGCAGGAGTCCCAAGTGCTACATTATTGCTTCAGAAAAACAGGAAGATATAGAATGAGATAACGTGCCACGCTTTAATTTTGAGAATCAGAGGTTTCTCCGTAGGCCACATTGCCTTGCATCCGTTGAGATAGGGGAGGTCACGGAGCAGCAGGTGACAGGGTCATTCAAAGGGGAACACGTCACTATCCATTTCGGTTCACATGTCTGTGTAGGGGAAAGTGGTCAGGCGGTGCATCGGCAAAGCAAATGTAGTACCGTAGTTGTTCAAGTTTTTAGGATTGGTATCCCAACGGCGGCTACTCATACTGCAGGTAGGTGCTGCCAAAGTTGTTCATTACTAGCTCCATCCATTTTTTGCTACTCACAGTCACACGAATATGCATGCTGTCTTGGCTTTGCAAACATGTACGTATCCATGAATCCATCCTGGTAGGTGCCCGATGGCAGGGGCGGACGCATAGGAGCCCGGGTCTGCCAGCTGCACGATGCGGCAATACCACCCACAAATGTCGGACGCCGCGTAGCATCGACGACGCCAGACACGGATCAACCGGCGGCCATGGCAACGCCCACAACCTAGGCCCATCTACCGAGTTAACCTTACGTGTACGCGAAGGCGAAGCAGATGGAGAACAAGTTGGGAATGTGAATTCTGTTGCATCTGCTTCACGCAGCTGCCGCGCGCCGTCGCATGCGTTGCGTGCCATCCGTGAGAAGTCGCCACTGTTTTCATTCACACGTTGACAGGATCGGAAGGAAGGCACTACAAATCGATCTAGGATAGAATAATACACGTACAAATTGGGTACCTTGATTAGCTACGATTTAGAATTGAAAGAGGCAGCCAGAACTGAGTCGAGTTTTTCTTTTTAAACGAAACGAGCAATTTGTCTCATTTCATCGAAAAAAGTTGAGGAGAATGGACCGGTTCGTTGACTCCTACATGAGTCGCAGACTCCGACTTCGCCTTCAACGAGCACCGAGTCACCGACTAAGCCCTCGTCGCAACCCACGCCGGAGCCACTGTGTGAAAGAGGCAGCCTCAACTTGGACGTCATAGGAGAAAATGCACCAACGTAGTCCACACGACAGCTCGAGATCTATGCCTCAGAGCATCTCGCCCCCAAAGCTCCCTCCCATAGCTCTATGGGGAGTCTCAACCAAAAAACGCCTCCTAGTCACGCGCCCCATAGCATAATTTCGTCCGGGCAGCCCCTTTGTTTCGTCCGGCGCTACCAAGCCAAACCCACGCCGTGGGAGCTCCTTCGGTAGCGCCAGACGAACGTCCAGCCCACCTCTCTCGTGCCTCCACGTGCTACTCTCTTTTATTCCTCTCTTTCTTCCTCGTCCTCCCACCGTATCCCGGAAGCCCGGCGTGGTACTCCCGACGCCTGACAGAGCGGAAGAAGGCGACGAGCCGCGCAGTGGCGGATCCAGCTCCATTTATCAGGGTGGTCCACTAGTAGAATTGTTCATAAAATGTCTTAATTTTTAATTTATCTTTTATGGTATATAGGCTATATGGAAATTTAAGGGTGGTCCGTGGACCACCCTGTCCACCCCCTAGATCCGCCACTGGAGCCGCGGCGTGGACGGCTTCTCGCAGGACCGCATCGACGGCGGGGGGTGGACGGCGTCTCGCAGGACCGTGTCGTGCGCGTCCAGGTGGTGCCGCGACGGCGGGGCAGCAGAGCCACGGCCACCACCCAGCATCCAGGCTTCCCCCGGCTAGGACGCGGCCGCGAGCAGGTCGTCCGCGTCCCCTGAGCTCGGGGTAGCCGACAAGCAGGTCGTCCGCGCTGGCCTCGAGCGCGAGGAGCGCCTGCAGGACCAGGACGCAGTCGGGGCCGCCGGACTCGATGCTCCGTGCGGCGTCGCGCAGTGCTCGCAGGACCTTGAGGACGCGGAGCTCTCCGTGCCGACGTGCTCCTCGCCGCCGTCCTCCGCACCGACGTGCTCCTTGATGCGGGCACCCGCCGGTTCTACCTCGTCTCGGACGCCGAGCTCGTCCCGAAGAGCGCGACCACGGGGCGCGGCGGCAGAGCAGGTCGAGGGAGAGTGCGACCTCGGCGCATGCGGCGGAGCACGTCGAGCGCGACCAAGCGCAACCAAGCCTAGTACGCGGCGGCGTTGGCGAGCGTGGCGAGGCCGGACTCAAGGCGCCTGCAAGCTGTTTGTGAAAATGACATAGAAACATGTACTCCTATTGGGATGGCTATTAGGGCTGCGAGTGGGGAGAGGTGCCCCCCATAGCCATCATTTCGTCCGGACAGCCCCGTAGCACTCGTCCCGGTGCCAATCCGGACGGGATATGGGGGTTGCAACTGGAGATGCTCTCAGTATAGCCGATAAGGTGGCATCGTCGCCCCACGACCCTACAATTCCGACTTCAACGCCTCGCGACATGACACCACACAGGATGATAGTAACCCCAATAACATGCAGGACAACCGGCTGCGAAGGACATGTCGCAATTTGGATCCGATCCACCCTTGTCATCGTTGCCACACAGACCACAACGACATCGGATCTGGATCCACCATCTAGCATCCAAGCACCCGCCACTAATCACTCGAGCTGACGCAGACTCCAAGCACGATGCGCCAAGGGGAACGAGCGATGCCGAAAGGCCATCATCGGCCGAACCAACGGGCCTGAGGTTTCCCCTTGGCCATCGGATGGAGTAAAAGGTACCACACCATGACGATGCCTCCAAAAACATGAGGATATCCACGGACGTCATCGTCATCGGCTTCGGTCAAAGCCAGCGACGGGCTTTCACCGATTGTACTACCTTACAACGTCCAATCCGCGATCTTACAAAACGAGGCTAACTAGACCACCACCAGTCACAGTCACACGAGCAAGCCACATAAATCCGCCAGGCCACCTAGGTGCACACACACACCACGGGAGGAAGCCACCATGATCAACAGACTACCTCCAGACAACAACGTCGACAAAGGACCACAGACAGAGCGATGCCCACCACCCAAAGTCTTCAAATCTACCTAGAGAAGAAATCCACCATAGCTAGATCTAGAGCCGGTCTAGAGCTACGTACCAGGCCGGCCAAAGACAACAGCTATAGCGAGGCGGAGCCGAGCACCGCGTCTGCAAAAGCTGCCCCACATCGCTACTACCAAGGCCCAAGAGCCAACGTACTGTGCAGGTACACTACTGAGGGGGGGGAGGGAGGCCACGTCACCACACCTTGATACATGTCAAACGTATCTATAATTTTTGATTGATGCATGCTAGTTTTGCGATGTTGTCACATATTTTTAATATCATATTACATCATTTTTATGCATTTTATCGGACTAACCTATTGACAAGATGCCTAGTGCCAGTTCCCTGTTTTTGTCCTGTTTTTGTTGCAGAAAGTTACTTCTGGAAATATTCTCGGAATTGGACGAAAATTTACGACGATTTTTTATTGAAGAAATGAGGACCGGAGCCAGAAGGGAGACTCCAGGGGACCCACACAGGCCAGGGGCGCCCCCCTGCCGCGGCCTAGGTCCCACCCGCGGGTGGGATCCGCCCCTGCCCTGTGGGGCACCTCTCGGTCGCCTCCGAAGCCTATAAAATCATCCCCAACGAAAAAACCCTAAGCCCCGAAGAATTTTTCCAAATACGATACAGAGCTCCGCCGCTATCGCCGACAAGTTTCGGGGGTTCAGAAGTTCCTGTTCCGGCACCCTGCCGGGACGGGGATCGACCGTCGGAGCCATCTCCATCAACACCGTTGCTTCCCGCGATGAGGAGGGAGTAGTCCCTCACCGGGGCTGAGACTTATACAAGTAGCTATGTGGTTATCTCTCTCTCCCATGATGTGATCTTCGTTGTGATCATGAGCTTTGTTAGTATAGTTGAATATATAATGTTTCCCTATGTATAATAGATATGATGTTGCTCAAGTGGTTTTATCTAGTATAATTTACGGAGTCACCGTTGTGATCACGGTACCTCGGTGACAGTGTGGGTGCTGTGTGTGACTCTATGCATCAAGATTAGAGGGATCTTCATCATGAGTTTGTTCTTTATTATTGTTGTATCGAATAGATCATGAGGTTTCTTGATGCTTGTGTTATTGAAAAAAGAGACTATTCAAGAAATAGGTTATGGTGTTTGTTAGTACTATCTTTGGATGTGGATAGTGACCGCATGAAGTGTCCATAGATGTGGAATACGAACTTTAAGGTGTGCTTTTTGTAGCCCTACGCAATTCTCATCCTATTTGATTCATGAAAGAATGATCTCCGAGTAACGTCTATCATGCATATGTTTTTGTGGGAACTATCATGGGTTTAATTATGTTAACGATGTTGAGAGTAGTCGCTAGTGAAAGTATGAAGCCTAGGCCTTGTTTCAAAGCTTTGATACACCGTTTTTAGTCACTTTTGTCACTTGTTTGGTTGCTGCCATTTTTTATTACAGAATTACAAAATCACCTTTTACCATCCATATCACTTGCATTTTACCATCTCTTCGCCGAACTAGTGCACCTATACAACTGACAACTGTATTAGGTGTGTTGGGGACACAAGAGACTTCTTGTATCTTAATTGCAGGGTTGCTCGAGAGGGATATCTTTGACCTCTACCTCTCTGAGTTCGATAAACCTTTGGTTACTCATTTAAGGGAAAATTGTCGCTGTCCTCCAAACCTCTGCGCTTGGAGGCCCAACAAGTCTACAAGAATAGAAGCGTGTAGTAGACATCACACCTCTGCAGGACCGTCGTGTTGTCGTAAGATATCCACCGCCGTCGGGAAGGGGGGCCGCACCGCCACGCGACTGCGGCACCAGAAGGGGCTGCAACTGCGCGAGGAGGGGCCCATTGCACTTAGTGCTGATGGCAATGCGGGAAAGGTCACCAAGGAGGTCGGCAATGGTGGTGGCACTAGGATAGGGTTTGCCCGGGCTGCCCTGAGGAGGGACTGAAGCGAGGAAATTCCCTCACTCACTCCCTTGCGAATCTCGAGTTTGTTAGATCTTCAAGAAAATGCATCCCTCTTAATGATAAGTATCTTTTAATATCCCTTTCTGATTGGATCCACAACAAGATTAACATTTTTTTGAAGGTGTTATACCCCACCATAAACGGTGGGGCAGAATCAGGTCAGGCCATTATCGCGAGATGGAAAAATGTATGTATTAATGACGCTCGACGAACTACTATTAGAGTGAGGATAATAGTATAGCCAACTATTGCATATAAAATACTGTTATATTAGGGGAGGCGTTTTGGCTCCCGGACTTACATGCTAATGTTAGGTTATTTAGTTTTTAAGAAATAGTAAACCATTTTCAAGAAAATCTGAAAAAATTGAAGACAAACATATACAGGTTTTCAATATACGTTTCGGAACGAAATTAAAAAATTATGCTCTATGCGAAAAACACAAAATTAGTGCTTTCAAAATATATTTTTAAATCTCATTTTGACCACTATTTTTTTTTTTTTTGCATAGAGTAGCACAAATGTGAATTTGTTCCGAAACTTTGCATGTGTGTTGAAATTTGTAAATATTTGTTCTCAAAAAGATTCATAATTTTTGAAAATATTTTACTATTGTTTTAGTTTTTGTTAATCGACGAGGAGCATGGGAGCTCGTTCCTGATGTGAACTTCTCGTTATGTCATCTATATCCAATCCAGATTGTAATATATATAGTGTATTAATTTAATAATAGCCGTCTCATTTTACACTCTTACAAAATGTTTTGAAGTACCTGTTGGATCGACTCTTAATAATCTACTGTACATTTCCCTTCTCTTTCCTATTCTGTGTTCTGACCCATTATACGATCGTCACCAAGCGGCTAGTGTAGCCAGCTGGTTGAAGAGCAAGTCGAGATTGGAGTGATCAGTAGCGCATCTTGCATGATGAGCCTGGCAGCAAGATCGAAAAGGCAAGAAAGGTTGGAGATTGACCATTTGAATTTTCCGATAACATGGGCCTATTTATAGTAACTCTTCAATGTGATTAATAAGATTTCCTTCTTTACAAAAATGTGATTAATAAGATTTCCTTTTTTGCAAAAATGTGATTAATAAGATTTCGTTTAGAGGATGGGCACTGTGTATTAGTGTCCTTCCATGCCGAGTGGCTATATATATTCTCTCAGACTAGGAATGTACCTACTCGTCAAGTCCAAGTTGATTTGCACGGCGACGGTACGTCGAAGCCCCGCCAGAAGCGCCCATCCCGGCCGCCGGTACGCTCTCATAACTGCGGTACGCACTTGCTTACGTGCATGTAATTAACTACTCCAATATTATGCAAATGCAATGGTTCATGTCTCTTAATTTCATTCTACTTCTCTTTCACCAACCCAAGTGACCTAAAATAATAAAATAAAGGTTAGCGAAGTTTTGGAGCATGGGCTCCATGGAGCACGTTTTTTAAAAAATTCTGAAATAAATCCTAGTTGTAGACATGATTATACCCGTGTGCAAAAAAATCAATCCGGCAATCCATATTGGAGCGGTGGTGTCCCCCCCCCCCCCCCCCCCCCCCCCCCGGGGCCCTCTCTCCCGCTCCTCATCCAAACTCCGACGAGCCCTCTCCTTCTCCTCGCTCCATCCATTTGTTTTGTCTCCTCCGTCAGATCGATGGCATATGCATCCTCCCGCGCCCATCACACGGAGGCGGGGAGCTCCAATGTAGTGCCAGTCGTGGTGGTCTCCAGTGACGACGGCAAGCAATGCCGCATGGCGAGGTTTGGGCAGGCGTGGGACCATGGCCGCATATCCATCCTGCTGCACGTATTTCTGTGTCTCGTAACCGGCGCGGTCGTCCAGGAGACTCTATACGAGGCGGCATTGAAAAAGGCGATATGGAGTCTAAGCGCCGCCTCGAAGCCACAAGGGAGGAGCACGCCTTCTCCATGGCCGCAGGCAAGTCCGTCGTCAAGCACTACGTGGGGTACGATGAGCCATGATCTCGCCGATGAAGTAGTGGTAGGGTTTTAATTTGTGTTTGTGATGTTGTTCGTGATAAACTATGTGTTGAAATATGTTTGTGTTGATTGTTGTCATGATCAGAAAAACTCCAGCGGAGTTGTTTTTTAAAAGTTTAAGTATGAATATCCTGTATCTGTTCTATCAACCACATTTACAAATTGTAAAACCAGGTTTGGGTACCTATGATATTGCGTTGACGGTGTTCGGCCAAGCTCAACATGTCTCGATCGGGACGCTCCTTCCCATAATCTCACCACATCACCCGGCCGGTCAAACAGCCTCTCGAGACATCGGCATGCTGGTCTCAACGGTAGCAATCTTTGAAAGAAGTGGCCTGCGCGTACCAAACAATGGGACATGCTGGTTCTACGTGGTGTGGGTATCTGCGAGGGAGTGATCTTGCTAAACAAGAGGCATTTGGCTCAACTGTGACGTATGTATATATATCCAGACGTGAGATGAATTCTCAGTGGTACCAGTGTACTGATATTTCGTTCCCAAAATCATTTTGGCCCCAACTAAACCAGATTTTTGGGTCTAAATTGTAGTATTAATTTATTTTTACTAAATTTGGATTGTATTCGACTCTACGGCCATAATTGCATGGTGATTACAGTTTCGGCACCCACCCACATTTCTTCCGCTGAAGTTTTGGCTGGATGCTTATTTTCGCGCAGGCAATGCTGTTGTAGTGCTGTACAGTACGGTGGGGCCCGGTTGCCATTTGCGCTAGTCGGGGCATAAACCCCCGGCCTAGAAGTAGAAGGAGGCAGAACCCCATTGAAGTAGAGATCATATCCCTCACTGCCTCAGTCCTCCGTTCTCTCCCAAATGAACTGAAGGAACCAAGCAATCCAGCTGCGAGGATCCACCTTGGCGACGCCATGGCCGGCACAGCCCTGCCAACACTGCCCGTCTGCTCCCCCACTCCCCCTGCCTCGGGAGTTTCCAACTCGCGCGGGCTTCCGTGCATTACCCGCGGACTGCGCTCTCCGACGCTCCACGCGGCCGCGAGAGCCAGCAGGCCGAGCGGCGGCGGTGACCCGGGGGCCGTCGGCCGAGCACCCCTCGCCGGCGAAGGACGGTCTTCTGTGTCAGGTTGCTGGGAAAGGAAGCTGCCAGTGCGCCTTGATTCCACACGCGGCACCGCCCCCACTCCCACCACAGGAGGAGGTAGGGGAGATGCTAGATCTGGGGTTTTCCTCTTGTTTATTATTTAGCTTCAATTTCCTTTTCCTGAAACCTGTGGTATTTTGACTCGTGAGAAATTGTTCCAAAGTTCTGTTACGATTTCTGAATGCTAGATTAAATGTAGTGCGAAGTTTATTATGATTTGTAAATGCTGGATTAAATGTAGTAGTAGAAAGTCCGCTGCGATTTTGGTGCTCAACACTGTTAAAAAAATGGCGCATTTTTCAATTTTATTTTAGATTTTCCAAAAGTTCAGGAAAGAAGATGAAAGTGTAGGAAACTGGACGGAGGTTAAGCGAGTTGACACTGCAGAATCCTCACCCCATAAATGCATCTACGTGGGTCTCATTTAAGTTTGAAAAACGAGGTTCTCAATTTGTTTTGCGTCCAAGGATAGCATCAGTTGCAGTTGATGGTCGCACTTCTAATATTATGCTTGAAATTGTCATATAGGAAGCCGATGGAAACCGGCTCTGTGCGTGATTCTTGTAGAGCTGTTCAACACGGGGACTATCCTGCTAGGCAAGCTCGCGGTTGATGGTGGGATGTTCGTCTTCTCCCTGCTCTGCTATCGGAGTATTCTGGGCGCAATCTTCATCCTGCCCTTCGCTCTAGTCTTCGAAAGGTTAGATCATTTTTCTATTCAGTTTATCAATAAAACCTTATTTCTCATGGGAAAACAAGCTACTACTGTATCTGCTATAATTGACTCAAGCAAATGACATATCTGCAGCGGGAAGTGGAAGGAACTGGACAAGAAGAGTCTCGGTTGGCTGTTCATCAATGCATTTGTCGGGTATATGGTTAATCAACTATCCTATGATGAATCTTTGCACAAATAATCGGTTCTGGAATTCTCTTGTCTTTTGGTTCCATGCTTATATGTTTTTGTACCTTCTTCACATCAATCTTACTTAGTCAGCCAAATCATTCTCTAGTTCCCATCTAATCGAGCGGTCTCCACCGTATTAAGATCTGTGCTAGTGTCTTTTTACACTTTCAACCTCAACATTATCCACCTTCGCGCCCATGGAGCAACCAACAAAGTGTGCACGCTGCACGGTTTAACTCTCATCCACTCGCTGCCGTCGCCCTCCACCATGCCCCCGGACGCCGGCGTCACCTCGAAGCAGGGACGGATCCAGCAAGGGTCATGGGTGTTCAGCTGAACACCCAAATATTTCTGAAAAAAAGTTCACATATATAGTCTGTAGAAAATACGTATCCCTAGTGGTAGTATAGGAACATTTTCTCAAGGCTCAAACCTCAAATCAGCGGTAGCCACCAGTTGTCCTGCTTGTAACAAAAAAAGGGTGAACCCTATTTGCCGCCTTTAGTGGCGCGGGGTGCTGGCGCCGCGCACCCCCGCGCGCTAAAATGGGCCGGCCTGCGCGCTAAATGGACAAAATGAGGGACCAACTCTTGAGTGACCATACTTTTATTGGCATGAAAGAATTGACCATTTTCAGTTTTTCTCCTTTATGTTTTCTGTTGGCTCGAGTTTGAAGTTTGAACACCCAAAGTTAAATTCCTCGATCCGTCCCTGCCTCGAAGCCACAACTTTCTCCCGCGAAGCCCGCCGCCGTCCTCCCCCCGTCTCCCTAACATAGACAACATCCTCGAGCTCCGCCAGATCCGGGCCCCATGAGCTTAGCCAGCGTCAGATCCACCCGTCCCCGTGCTCGGAGCACCGTCGTCTGCCCCGAGCGGCAAGCTCACCACCAAAACATCCTCGATCTCCGCCAGGCCATGGCCCATACGACGCCACCACGTTCTTCTCCTCTACATCCGGTGGCTCCAAAATAATATGGGGCATTTGCTTCCATGGTTTTTGTTTCTATTTTGTTAAAGGTTGATTTTCTTCAGATCTGATTCCCCATGTAGGAGGAAAATTGCTTGATTCAAGGATTGTTTTAATTCTCCAAACATTCCGTCTAATGCCTCATGATTCTCCCCAACGGTAGAAAAAATGGAAGGAGACAAGCTTTCTCACAAACTGAAATTGCTTGATTCAAGGATATTAATGCTCCAGGAAACCTTCCTTGCAGTCCTTCTCATCTTTTTTCAAAGATTGATTGGTCATTAAGAGAATGTGAGCATGTCAGGTCGTATGTAATCTGGATGATTTTGTTGTAATAATCTGGGATTAATTGTTCATTAAGCAGTATAGGGATTTTAGAGTAAAGAGTTGATGAATTGGAGGTGTTTCTTGCACTGAATTATATTGGAGGGGTTATTTGCAGTATACATAGGTCGCTGCACGAATCGTGAAGTAAGGTTGAACGGGCTAAGATAAGACCGGGACTCGTGAGCCCAGGCAGCATTGCTTTTTCGACACACCTACTCCATGTCAAAACATAAACTCAACATGACTGATCCTCAAACCTTGTTGCTAGCAGTTTTTCATCAAAACCTCCCCAAAACTATAAACCAAAAACTTGCTTACCACATTCTTCAAGTATTTCCTGGCTTATTATGTGCTGATAATCTCAAACTGAATTAAGATGTTGAGATGCATCATTAATATTTTACCAGTTTTGCGATTTAAATCAATTAGATCGAATGTGCAATGCAATATATACTTAATCAATTAGATTTTTTATGTGCATGATAAAGAAGAATGTAATTTGTACAGGTATTCGTTGCCGATGGCCTTATACTACTATGGGTTAAGGGACACAACAGCTTCGTATGCTGTGATATTCTCGAGTCTCACTCCACTTTTCACCTTTTTCCTATCCATACTGCTTGGGTAAGTGGACTTTTCTCTTAAAGTAGAAGACTAGAAATGGAAAGAACCAATGTTATATGTGGATATTCTGTAGATTATTTATAAATGTAGTTTCAATTGTATTCTTTTCTAGTACTTGACGTTCCATCGTAATATTGACTTTGTTTTCAATAAGTTTGCCAAATGTAGTTAGCAAATGATAGCATTATAGCTATTACATACTGCTACTTTACAAAATAAAGGTCACACTTTAGATTTTTCCTGAACCTAATAAAGTCATGCTCGAAAAGTCGTGTTCGATGTGAGCTACAACTATATGGCCTTAAACATGGAAAGAACGGTACCGTCTTAAACTTTTTAAATACATACATACTGAAGTAAGTGAACCTCTGGTTGCCTCCATTCGTACAAATTTGATACGTGAACATAAGAACCTTCTGAGTACAAAATATAAATTGTTTACTAATATATGCTTGTTACCAAATACAATAATTCAATTTTCTGTGACACATAGGATGATTAAAATGTTCAAAACAATACTCTGGAATTTCGTATGCTTATTATTCTTCTGGTATCGACATCATTATTTGATTGGTCAAATTAATTTGTTTCAGCAACATACTATGTACTGAAAGAATAAATATTTCTGAACCATGCATGATAATTTGTCTAATTAGCGATGTATCCTTATTCTGGTTTTGAGTAAAGTAATGGATAGACAATATATTAGAACCACCTGGAACAAAACAAAATAACCACAAGACTAGGGATTTCATTTTACATATTTACATATGAATTATTGCACAGAATGAACAATATAGTTTAGTTACATCTCATCTCTTACTAGATATTTCGAAATTACAAGTCACATGATTTTGCAGAATGGAGAACTTGCGCCTTCAATCCAAAGATGGCAGTGCAAAGGTGGTAGGGGCATTGATCTGTTTTGGTGGGGCTTTGCTAATAAGTCTTTACAACGGAAAAGAATTGCATCGCTCGAGTCCAATTATAAGAGTGAGCACTAAAGATTCCAGTGGACCTGCTGGAGGGCACCATTTGAGGGGCACGTTGCTGTTGTTGGGTGACTGCATCTGCTACGCATTTTGGTACCCAATACAGGTACATTCAGTTTTGAATGGGTGTTTCCTGGACTAGGCCGTGTCTATTTTGCCCCATAAGAAGCATATCATAATATCAGTAGTTTATTCTTATTTGCTTTAAATATGTATTTTTTACTGTTAATAATGTTAATGTATAAATGCTAATAATTCAGGTGAAAGTGTTGAAGGTGTATCCATGGAAACACTGGTCCTCAGTGCTGACCTGTGTTCTCGGTGGTATGCAAACTTTTGTGATAGGAATAATTATGAGAAGGGACAAATTTTCCTGGCAAATAGGATGGAATATTCAACTGCTAACTATTATCTACTCGGTAAGTCTTTATCAGATAGTATTGATTTTATTTTTTGTGCAAAAAATGTGAGAATTATCGTAAATGACAAAGTGAAACAGGCTCTGAATGGATCTGGTATGTCAATCCTGTGTCTGCACTTTCTTCCACCAGCTTCTTGTGTATTGGACTGGGTTTAGACGTAGTAGGACTGTGACATAGGGCCCTGTAGCATGTAGCTATGTTAGTGCCATACTATTAAAAGGATGGAGCAGCAATTCCAGCCGTGATTTAGATTTAGCTCTCTTTGACCTGTGATTCAGTGGTAAGAATATTATGTCTGTGATTTAGATTTAGTTCAACGGAGTACATCAATACTTATCTAAGCTTACTTTGCAACTGTTGCTCATATGTCCAGTAATCTGAAAGTGCCTTTCTTCACAATTTCAGTTCATTTGTTTGATTCTTTTAGTTGCAAGATTTGAGCGTGAATACACCATCCTGATACCAAATCCAATAGAAATTAATTGTATATATATTAACTCAATTGCCTGTGATTTGGAGCCGTAGGCTGCACTTGGCACAGCAGCCAAGTATTGGCTGAACCTATATGCTGTTGAAAAGAAGGGCCCAGTCTTCCCTCCAATGTTCAGCACTTTATCTACTATCTTCACCATAATTTTGGGAACGCTGTTGCTGGGCGAGAGCTTCACGGTCGGGAGGTAAAACCATTTCCTGGAAATGTAGATATTAAACACTTCTGATCTCGAGTTTACTGTACCTTTACATAGTGACATACTGTTTTTATGCCATAACATATACACATTTTTGTTTGTGACAGCTTGGTGGGTAGTGCCTTAGTTTTCGGTGGTCTATACATATATCTCTACGGAAAAGCAAATGAACAACACACGAAGACGGCATCGGGTACAGGTCTGTGTATGTACCATATGTCTATGTACAAGTTGCCTAAGGCTGTGATCGAAAATTTAGATAAGACTAGAACGAAATTCTTTTGAAAAGAGGGAGATTCTGTAAAAAATGTACCATATTGTTAAATGGGAGATTATCTGTAGACCAAAAAACAAAGTTAGCTTAGGGATTAAAGATCTGGAGAAGATGAATAGTAGCTTGTTAAGTCGGGTCTGAGATAATGTGTTTTATGTGTTCCTTTATAAAACATTGCGCAGGGATCCAAAAGGAGGGGGACAAGGGTGCGGCTGCGGTACAGGCGACGGCCCTCTCGACTGAGCAGAGGCCACACTCCATGCTTGATGAGGAGAGCGGTGCTGGCGTTTCCGATTGAAGTGCTACTAGCGATGAGGAGAGGCCACAACTCTGCTGTCCTGTTATCTTTTATGATGGAATTTGGAGCGAACTGTAAAGCAGAGCTTGTGTTATATGGGGCCAGAACTACTACAGGAGGCAGAATAAGGTCACCAGGGAGAGGTCCACGGCAGACAATTAAGGGGATGTGTATCCCTAGCTATCATTATCAGCTTAGCTTAAAGATATTTTCTAATTCTTAAGTTAGTTATCTCAAGTTGCTAGTTTGGCTTAGCCTCCAATTTGTATGCTCGCTTTCTGCTGCCTAGCACTATCGAACAGTAAACGAGCAGAAAATTATCCCAACTATCTCTGTCTATTTCTGCCCCTGCGCTTGTTGTGTGGTAGCTTCTTCTTGGTTGGGCTTTTTGTGCCTCACCTCTCCGGAGCCTTCTAGCATACCACCCTACAACATCATAACATCTTGGTATCACATTCTGTTCAATTATGGCCACTACCGCTGGCGATATTGAGAAGATCAACAACACCCTCATCACCCTCATGAAGTGCCATAACATCTTGGTATCAGATTTTGTCTATAGCTGTGATTGTAAGATAGGTACTATTTTTTCTGCTACTAGTTGTTATTTTGTTTCTCATATGTTAAATTCTTGTTCCGTTTGGTCTAAACTTTTGTTCCTCGTACTCATGAATTTATTCAACATGGTGTATTTGTTCCTTCGGCACTAAAACTTTGTATCACCTGGTGCAAATGTTTATTCCGCTTGAAGTCTTGATTTTTTTTTCACCTATAGTTGTTGTCTTTCCCATTAGTGTTATTTGTCTTGCTGCAATTGTAAAGGACAGACCCAGTGCACGAGGCTCCCACACAAGGTGGGGTCTGGGGAGGGATTATAGGAACCTAGTCTTACCCCTGCAAAGTGCAGTGCAGAGAGGCTGGTGTCTTTACTATAAAATGCAAGTTTGTGGTTCATCCCACATACTCCTCCTCCCATCTCCCCACCGCAAACTTATTCTCAAACTCTACCGTTTCACCTCATTCGCACACTTCACACACCCCATGCGCAAAAATAGCAATAAATTAACACACACATGTCATTTCCCTGACCATATATGTGTCAATACAATTTGGCAACATATCCATTTTTTAACCAACCAGACCCACATCTTCTCCGTCCACCAAATGTTTCAATTTAGGATAGTCATATTTTTTTCCAGAAATTCAACTCGTATCCTAATCTCATATGCTCTTCTTCGAGTAGAAAAATCGTAAAAATAGTACAAAAAACCTGAAAATTTTGGAGAAAAAACATAGCCAATTGTTCTACCAACATGCAAATTTTCATGAATAAATGACATCTCTTGTGCTCTATGGGAAAAACAAACCAGTGCTTTAAATGATATTTTTAAATCTCATTTTGTGCATTGATTTTTTTTTGCTCAAAGCATCGAATCATCATTTATTCACGAAACTTTTCATATATAAAAACATGGATATGTTTATTGCCATTTTTCATAATTTTAAATTGTTTTACTACTTGTTTCAAATTTCCTACTCACGCGGGAGCATATGAGCTCGGTAGTCAAAACTGTCTTCCCTCATTTTATCATATATGTTTCGTGCTGCCTTTTTTATCCCCTATGCTTTCAACTTTGCCCCTTGACAAGTTAACCCGCTCACATTTATTTCTCCTTCCAGTTCGTCTCCATCATGCTCGTATATCCCTCATAGCTCACAAATTTTCTGGTGCCGTCTTCCATAGCTCACTAATCTTCTGGTGCCGTCATAGAAGACGAGGAGGTCCCATTCCTGGATGTAGGTGATTTTTTTTAGAGGAGAGGGGATGCACCCCCTATTTCGTTAAAGAAACCAAAATGTTTAACAAAGTTCGGCCAAAACACATCTCCAGCCATGATGATTTTATAACAATGGGAGGAACAAGGAGAAAGGAGAAAACACTAGTAGGAAAGCCTTAGTTTAGTCCTAGTATCAGTGCCGTTCTTTTGTGTGCACGCCATTGATAATGATATTTTCAGTGGCGTGTCGAATTTAGGCGTGCCACCTGTTGTTCGTGTATCAGTGGCATGTAGATAACATCGCCAACTGGTACATGGGTTCTATGTGATCACACGGACGAAAAGTCTTTGCTGACCTAGCGGACTTATAATTTTTGTTTGCCATGGAATCTGAATCGTGTTTGGACTTTGATAAACCTAAGGTCTTACCTCCAAGTTGACTTGTCTACGTAAGATTCATAGCAACACCATCCTGCTAACTGATATGTCTCCGACGTATCTATAATTTCTTATGATCCATGCTTGTTTTCATACCATTTGCTACATGTTTTGTTTACATCTTATAGCATTTTTATGCATTTTTGGAACTAACATATTAACAAGATGCCCCAGTGCCAGTTCCTGTTTTCTGCTGTTTTTCCGTTTCAGAAAAGTACTTAAGGAAATATTCTCGGAATCGGACGGGACAAAAACCCAGGATCTTATAATTTCGTCACACACACGGAGTCCAAAGGGGAGCCGAAGACGCACCAGAGGGCGACCACACCCTAGGGTGGCCCCCTCGGGCCTCCACCGATGCCGCCCTTTCGCCTATATAATCCCCCCGACGAGAAAACCCTAAGTACCCGATCAAAATTCCAGAAAAACATCCGTCGCCGCCGCCGTCGTCAACCCTAGTTCGGGAGGGTTCTGAAGCTCTCCCCGGCACCCTGCCGGAGAGGGGAATCATCGCCGGAGGGCTCTACACCACCATGCCCGCCTCCGGACAGATGAGTGAGTAGTTCATCCTTGGACTACGGGTCCATGCAGTAGCTAGATGGTAGTCTTCTCCAATTGTGCTATCATGTTTAGATCTTGTGAGCTGCCTATCATGATCAAGATCATCTTATTGTAATGCTACATGTTGTGTTTGCTGGGATCCGATGAATAGAGAAGTACCTTGTGATGTTGATTATTGATATTATCATGTCTATGTTATTTGTGATCTTGCATGCTTTCCGGTACTTGTAATTGCCTTGATCAAGTAGTTGCTTGTATCTCCAAGAGGGAGTATTTATGCTAGATAGTGGGTTCGGTCCCTGTGTGCCTTGGCTTGAGTGACAGAAACATATAAGGACGGGGGAGTGCCGTTGCTACTAGGGAGTAAACTTTATGCACAGTTCTTCATGCAATTGTCTGTTGCTTGCAACTTAATACTGGAGAGATTTTACGGTATGTTATCTTAAAGGTGGACTATTTAGGCATAGGTGTATGCTTGGAACAGCTATCTATGTATTTTGTCGTAATGCCCAAAGCATCTCATATAGACATCATCATCCTCTGTATTATGCAATGTTCATGCATTGTCATGCATTCTCTATTCTGTCAATTGCCCAGCTGTAATTTGTTACCCAGCATGTGTAGTATTTTATTTATGGAGAAGACACCACTAGTGAACTGTGGACCCCAGTCTATTCTTTTACATCTGCAATTAAATCAACTGCTCTACTGCTTTCATTTACTGCAAACAAGCTTCCTTCCACACATACATTTAATCCTTTGTATTCAGCAAGGCCGGTGAGATTGACAACCTCACTGCTTCGTTGGGGCAAATTAGTTTGATTGTGTTCTGCAGGTTCCACTGTCTCTCCTGCAATAGCTCTTTTTCTGGCACCGTTGCTGTCAACACGCCAAGCACATTTTCTGGCACCATTGCAGTTGTGGACAACCTTCTGAAGCATTCCTCACTCCTACTGGTTCGATAACCTTGGTTTCTAACTGAGGGAAAACTTGCTGCTGTGCTCCTCAAACCTTCCTCTTGGGGTGCCCAACGAAGCGTGATTGATTAACACCTCTCGCGCTATCAAGCTCTTTTTCTGGCGCCGTTGCCGGGGAGTTAAGAGTGCTCAGTAAGAAGCTTCTCAAAGTACCAAACTTCTCACTCCTCCGTCAACAGCTCTTTCTGGCGCCGTTGCCGGGGAGTAGAGAAGCTTCTGCAAGGGGAGTCTCTCAGTTCCAATCTCTTTACTTTGTTTTAGTCTTGCTTATTATTATTGCTTTGTCTTGTTTTGCTTTCTTATATCAAAAACACAAAAAATTAGTGTAGAATTTATCTTGTTGCTTTCCTATATCAAAAACCCAAAAAAATTAGTTACTTGTTTAATCTTGTTCAATTAGGTTTACCTTGTTTTTATAAAAAATGAGTACTGCTGAAAACACTAAGTTGTGTGACTTCACTAGTACTAATAATGATGATTTCATATGTACTCCTATTGCTCCACCTGCTGCTAAGACAGATTTTTATGAGATCAAACCTGCTTTGTTAAATCTTGTTATGAAAGAGCAATTTTCTGGTGCTAGTACTGATGATGCTGCTGCTCACCTTAATAATTTTGTTGAACTTTGTGAGATGCAAAAGTATAAGGATATGGATGGAGATATTATAAAACTGAAATTGTTTCCTTTCTCTTTGAGAAGGAGAGCTAAAGAATGGTTGTTATCTTTGCCTAGAAATAGTATTGATTCATGGACTAAATGCAAAGATGCTTTCATTGGAAAATATTATCCTCCTGCTAAAATTATATCTTTGAGAAGTAGCATCATGAAATTTAAACAAATGGATAATGAACATGTTGCTCAAGCTTGGGAAAGAATGAAATCTTTGATAAAGAATTGTCCCACCCATGGACTGACTGCTTAGATGATCATCCAAACCTTTTATGCAGGATTGAATTTTTCTTCAAGAAACCTATTGGATTCAGCTGCTGGAGGAACCTTTATGTCCATCACTTTGGGTGCAGCAACAAAGCTTCTTGATGATATGATGGTAAACTACTCTGAATGGCACACTGAAAGGGCTCCACAAGGTAAGAAGGTAAATTCTGTTGAAGAAACCTCTTCCTTGAGTGAAAAGATTGATGTGATTATGTCTATGCTAGTTAATGGTAAATCTTTTGTTGATCCAAATAATGTTCCCTTAGCTTCTTTGGTTGCCCAAGAAGAGCATGTTGGTGTGAACTTCATTAAAAATAACAATTTCAACAACAATGCCTATAGGAACAATTTTGGTAACAACAACTATAAGCCATATCCTCCTAATAACAATTATGGTTATGGTAACTCTTATGGTAATTCTTACAACAATAATAAGAGTGTTTCCTCTGATCTTGAAACCATGCTAAAAGAGTTTATCAACACACAAACCGCTTTTAACAAAACTGTTGATGAAAAGTTGGGTAAAATCGATGTTCTTGCTTCTAAAGTTGAAAGCCTTGCTCTTGATGTAGATCTTTTAAAATTAAAAGTTATGCCTAACAATGATAAAGAGAGCAAGCCTTTTGCTAAATCAATGCCATCCAAGTTAGAATTGATGATAATGTTAGAATGTTGGCTGAACTACATGCTAGGTGGGAAAGAGAAAGAGAAGCCACTAAAAAGAATAATATGGTTAAAGTTTACACCATCACCACCACTAGTAATGTTCAGGTTTCACATGATAACAAGTCTATTAATGATAATGGTAAAGTTATCAATGTTGGCAATGTTTCCACTTCTCATGAAAAACGCTTAAAACTGCCAAAAGATACCAAAACTGCTAGTGATAAAGGAGCTGAAATTTTTCGAACTATGGGAGATCCTTCTTCCATTACTTTTGATGATAATGATTTTGATAATTGCAATATCTCTGAATTCATAATGTTGTTGCAAAAGCTAGCTAAGATTCCTAATGCTAGTGGTATAAGAATGGCTTTTACAAAACATATTACCAATGCTCTCATGAAAATTAGGGAAGAAAAGTTAAAACTTGAAGCTTCTATCCCTAAGAAATTAGAAGATGGTTGGGAACCCATCATTAAACTGAAAGTAAATGATTTTGATTGTAATGCTTTATGTGATCTTGGTGCAAGTGTTTCTATTATGCCTAAGAAATTCTATGATATGCTTAACTTGCCACCATTGGAGAGCTGTTGTTTGAACATTCATCTTGCTGATAATTCTACAAAAACACCTTTGGGAAGGCTTGATGATATTCATGTTATGGTTAATAATAACCTTGTTCCCATTGATTTTATTGTCTTGGATATTGAGTGCAAAGCTTCTTGTCCTATTATTTTGGGAAGACCTTTTCTTCGAACTATTGGTGCTGTTATTGATATGAAAGAGGGCAACATTAGATATCAATTCCCTATTAAGAAAGGTATGGAAAACTTCCCTAGGAAGAGAATGAAGTCACCTTTTGACTCTATTGTTAGAGAAAATTATCGTTTTGATGCTTCTTCTCTTAGAAATACTTGATGTTCACTTTCTGCGCCTAGCTGAAAGGCGTTAAAGAAAAGCGCTTATGGGAGACAACCCATCATTTTATTTTCAGTATCTTTTCTTTTATTTGAGTCAAGAAGTTTGTTTACTTCTGTAGCAACTTCTTTGTATCTTTATTTTCTTGCAATGTTGTGCCAAGTAAGGTCTCTAGTAGAAATTTTTTGCTATATTTGGATTTCTGCACAGGAAACAAATTTCTGTCTGTCACCGTTAAATTCGTCATTTATTCCAGAAGCGACGAAATGCTTTGATATTTTGTGTGCTGAATCTTCATATATGTATTAAACTTTTCCTAGTTCAGTGATTTTCGATTTGAGCAACTCTAGTGCCTCGAAAAAATTCGTCTTTACAGACTGTTCAGATTTTGACAGATTCTGCCTTTTATTGTGCATTGCTTCCTTTGCGATGTTTATTTGGATCTTTTTGATTCTTTGAGCATCAGTGGCTGTAGCTAATGTTATAATGCATTAAGGTGTGCTTGTGTCACAGTAGAACTTGTGAATTTTTGGTTTATGCACTAACCCTCTAATGAGAATTACTTTGAGTTTGATGTGGTGAAAGTTTCCAAGTAAGCAAAAGGGACGATATGATGAGATCAAGAAGAGTGAAAAGCCTAAGCTTGGGGATGCCCCGGTGGGTCATCCCCAGCAAATTCAATAAGACTTAAGCATCTAAGCTTGGGGATGCCCAAGGCATCCCCTTCTTCATCGACAAAACTATCAGGTCATCTCTAGTGATACTATATTTTTATTCCGCTACATCTTATGTATTTTGCTTGGAGCATCTGTTTTTATTTTGAGTGTGTGTTTTAGTTTGCTTAATAAGTTGGATCCTAGCATTCTTGTGTGGGAGAGAGACACGCTCCGCTTTTTTCATATGAATACTCTTGTGCTTCGCTTATATTCGTTGAGTATTCTTAGCTACTGTCTGTTTTCTAGTAAGCTCTCGCTTTTAGCATGTTATCTTGTTTAGGGCTGCTAGTTCTTTGTGTTAAGCTCTCTTGTGTTTCACTCTTATTTGTTAGAGAGTTGTTTTAGTTGCTTGGTTGATGTGTTAGATTGGAAAATGCTATGCTTGTGATAGTGGTATGAAATAGAGAAAAGCTGCATAGTCTTGTAGACCATTGTGTAGATAACTTGCTCCTCTTCAATTGTTTTGAGGTATTAAAATAACTAATGGTTAAAATATGTTGGTTAATGTTGTTAAGAGCTGATTAGTGAAGATGCGTTAGTAGAACGTGGAGCCGTACTTTTCTGAACTAAAAACAACTTAAGTCAATAGTGCTTTAGTGTCGTGATTTCCTCTTAGTTGAAAAGAAGTTTCTAATGGTATAGTTACTGCAACGGTCGGGGACCATATTGAATCATTTTCTGAGTTCAAGGACTGTTTTGAACATGGCCAACACGTTCAAGGGCGGTAAGGGCGCGTTTGGTAGCCTACAGCATATTTTGCGCCCCGTCTGACCAGGATCTGCAGGGCCATGTCTCCCTAGTGCAGGCTCTGGGTCATGTTATGCATGCCGTTTGGTTGCTCGGTGGTTCGTTCTGTGCACGAGGTGAGAAAGGATAGCTTGATGTTTGGTTGCTCCTCATCTCGCCATTGCGCACCAGTCACTGAAAATACTCAGTATTTGGTTGCCTGCTACGGTCAGATGCGGCGACCTCTTATCAATAGTGGTGAGGTCACCATACCACAAACTCAACATAGCATAAACAAATTCAGAAATAGCACAAGTTGAAAATAGCATAGACTAGCTTAGCAGTTTCTAGTTCATCACCGAAGGGGTTAATATATACCACCTCCCAAAATATTACATCTCAAGTTCTGAAGCGACAGGGTTAACGAGCTACTGGAGGGGTTACCACCTCCCAGAATCATCAAGTTCATCACTGGAGGGGTTAATATATACGACCTCCCAAAATATTACAAACTTGGGATCAAACCTAATCCCAAAATCTAAGCTGACCGTTGCAGTAAGTACGCAACCAAAAATTTCTCTCTCTCTCTCTCTCTCTCTCTCTCTGTCATGGCTGTATACTTGCAATGCTCCTCTTCATGATTCGCAAGGTAGTTCAAAGCCCTGGCGAGGATCACTGGAGTGTAGACACTAGAAGCTGGCATATTTGTCACCATGAAGATAGTCTTCATATGGGCATAGTTGATGATGGGCTTATTAAGCAACTCCTCATCCTTCGAGTGCGCCTAACATTGAGAGAGCATGTTAGTTCTGTTTCATCACGAAGTACGGAAAAGAAAGAACGATTGTTAGTTATGTTTCATCACTGCTTCTAGCTTTTTCAGACGGCTGACCCTCATCCACCTCTGCCTCTACTTATGCAGATGGTTGTATATCTACGAGGTGCTCACAGTAATCCCAGTGAAGTCAAGAACATCGTTGCTAACCTTGTTAATGTACTGCTCCTTGAAACCTCTATCAAAGTAGATGCCCTTGTCTACGAGCTAGCAAACCCTGTTCAGAACAAACAGGGACATGGGAGCTGACCACTGCATTGGACCTGGCCGAGAAATACGAAGAGAGACGGCAGCTATAGGATCCTCAATACAAATCAGCGGCACCTCCTTCATGCCGGGAACTGCGGAGCGTACTGAAGGAGCATACAGATCGAGAGAGCTAAGCGAAACGATGTCCTACAATACCGATGAACACACAAAATGTAAATCTATGACCCATGTGGAAGAAAGTGTTCATACTAAGCAGCACTATTGCATAGATGTACCACGGATTATTGGGACATGGTACCGAGTGATGACGTGGATCACACATTCGCTGGGAGACCCCAAGAGGAAGGTATGATGCAGCAAACCAGCAGTTTCTCTTGATTACAAAACCAAGGTTATCGAACCAGTAGGACTTGAAGAAGCCTTAGCAAGGTGTCAACGGCGCCAGAAAAGAGGTGTTGACGGGCGACTGACATGGACCTGCACACAATCACAAATAAACTACTTTGCCTCAACGAAACAGAGAGGTTGTCAATCTCTCCGGCTTGCTGAACACAAAGAATTAAATGTGTGGATGTAAAATATGATGATAGTGAAATATGACCCGCGAGCAAATGATGATGATGAAAAGCTATGAAAATGGTTGTAAGCAATATAGGAAAATAGGACCGGGATCCACACCTCACTAGAGGTGTCTCTCTAAAAGATATACATGATGGGTAAACAAATTACAGTATGGCAATTGACAGAATTGTGGGCGCACAACAAGGCTATCATAAAACAATATAGTTCACCGTTTCATCTAATATGGGCATTACGTCAAAATACATAGACCGTCTTCCAACTGCATCTATGACTAATGATCCAACCTAGGATCGCTATCCAGCATGTCACCCAAAAGTATTAAGTTGCAAGCAATAGATCATTGCAATAAGCAAAGTGCATAATGTAAGCAATGTAAATAACAGAAGGAAATCACACCGTTGTTTTCTCCCTAGTGGCAACAACACATCTCTCGTCTTAATCGTTTATGTTAGCCCGATCTCAGACAAGAGAGGCATGAACCCACTATCTAGCATAAATACTCCCTTATACAACACTAATAATTACTTGGCCAAATCATCCACTAGCATCGGAGATCATGCAAGATCATAGATAAAACACAACACATGGATGAAAAAAAAGCAATGACTTCCACAATTTATCGGATCCATGCAAACACAATCATGTAGCAGTTACAGATAATATGATTTTGATCATGATAGGCAGCTCACAAAATCTAAACAATGGAGTACAAGGAGGAGAGACAACCATCTAGCTACTGCTATGAATCCGTAGTCCAGTGGTGGACTACTCACGCATCACTCCGGAGGCATGCATGGTGATGTAGATGCCTCCGGTGTCAATTCCCCTCTCCGGCAGGGTGCCGGGAAGAGCATCAGAACCCTCCCGAACTAGGGTTGGAGATGGCGGCGGCCTCGGGCGTCTTCTGGGAAATATAATCGGGTCCTTAGGCTTTTTGCATCGAGGGTGATTTTATAGGTGAAGAGGCGATGCGAGGAGGCGAAGGAGCTGCCTAGGTGGGCCCCAGCCGTGGCCTGGGGGGCCATGGCAAGGTGGCGTCTGGATCCCTTGGGGCTCCCCTCCGGGCGTCCTTCGGGTTCCGTCTTTACTCCATGTTGGAAATAATTCCTGTAAATTATGAGCGCAATCCGAGAAACTTTCCATAACAACTTTTCTGAAACAAAAAGTCAGCAGAAAACAAGAACTGGTATTGGGCATCTTGTTAATAGGTTAGTTCCATAAATAATGCCAAAATGATATAAAAACATTATAAAAACATATGGCACTGCTATATTATCAAGCATGGAACATCAAAAATTATAGATACGTCGGAGACGTATCACTGAGCAGTTCAACCTAAGCTTTGGAATGAACCACAGATGTAAGAGAAGAACATGGTGCAGAGTTTCTTACTGCCGGCTTGAAAGGAGAAGACTGGATGCCGACGAGATCCACCACCACCTCCACCGCCTTCGAAGGAGAAGACTGGCTGTCGACGAGATCCACCACCACCGCCGCCGGCTTCGAAGGAGAAGATCCTACCATCGCCGTTACCTCCAAGCTCGAAAGGGGGGAAATGGTGATTTGGATTTTGCCGGTGAGCGCGGAGGCTCTAAATAGAGAGGCAAAATAGCGCGGCGGTGACCGAATTTCTCCTGCCGCAATTTTCGTGCTCGCGCCATCTCCGCCTCTCCGGTGCCTGCAGCGGCGCGCACACGACGCTCCTCGAGCTCGCACGCAGGTAGCCTGGCTCCAGTGGCACGGTCGAATCGACCGTGCGTCTCGGGTCTGTCCCGAGGCTGCTTTAATCTTCGCGCTGGCCAACTTTTGTACCCACACCTACCGGGGCAATCTTCAGGCCACCAAACACGCCCTAAGGCCATGTACATTGCTAGCCTCTTAAATAGGCGCTTAGCTATGCAGTTCCTTTATTTAAATAAGCGCCGGTAGCTTGGCGACTGTTTTTTACACGGATTGTTGAAGCGACGGATGCTTAATCAAGCGCCTGCGCCATTAAAACGACTGGAAACGTACGTAATGGCAGGGATTTAATTCCTAGCGCATGCGCTGTACATGGCCTAAGAGCATATCTAACAGATGCCCTATCCTATATCCACTTTTTGGAGTTATAGGGCACCTGTTTTAGCATTTTAGGGCACCAAATTTTTTCTGCTTTACCAGCTACCCTATAATAGGGCACACACTCTCCAACAACTGCCCTATTTTAGGGCATACATAGCTAATTTCGAACTAAATTTGAGACAAATTTAAGATAGTTCGACGACATTTTATACATAAACTTGAACAAACCGACTCAAATTTAAAAGTTCAACCTAAACTTCTACTACAACATGCTAAAAAGCGAACTAGGGGCTGGACTCCCTCATCAGTGCCTTCCAATCGACACCAGACTCATCGTCGGAATCAAAGTCCGATAATCCGGACTCGTCGGAGTCCTCGATGTTGATCATTGGAGCCGAGGGTCCAACAGTTGTAGAAGGGACGGCCTCCGTCTTCGGCTTCTTCGCGTCCCAGCTCGCGAAGAACTCCTCCTCCGCCTTCACGAGGTCGGGGTTCTCCCGGCGAAGCTTCTCCATCGCCGCCTCGTCCGCCTGCGCGGCCATCAGTTGGCGGCGTGCCTCCCGATCTTCATCCTCGATGGTGCGACAGGCCACACAGAATTCCGGAGCCACGAAGGTGGCATCCTCGGCGGTCTCCACGTCGGAGAAATTCATCTCTGACATCGGCCGGCCGTAGCGCCACGCGATGGCGTCGTAGGCGTGCGCGGCCTCCTCCGCCGTGGCGAATCTGCGGAGCCACATCCGCGTGTGCTCGACCATGATCTCTGCCGCGAACCGGCCGGAGTCACGGAGTCGCACGTCGCGGAAGCCCGTGCCGCTCCGGACCGGCGGCGCGGTGCTCCTCCCATCACAGCGCGGCCACAACGAATCGGCGGAGCCACCACGGCCGGAGCCACTGGAACCGGAGCCACTCGAGCCGCGGTCGGAGCCACCGGGCTTGCGGCGAGGCCACCACATGCGGTCGAATCGCGGCGAATCGCGGTGCGGCGACGGTCGAATCGGTGTCGGCGTGGGGTGGTGAGTGTCAGCGGGGGTGGGGGAGCGTCAGCGGCGGGCGAATCGCGCGCTGGGACGGCGGGGAAAGGGGAAAGTGAAAGGCGGTTGGCTGCGCGCGCGGAAAAGGAAATGATAGGGCAGGGGACGCGCACGGCCCTCTCTGCCCATATTTGGAGCAGAGAGGAGCAAATTTTAGGGCAGACCTATAATAGGACACGTGATAGGGCAGCTGTTGAAGGGTGATTTTTGCCTATTCGTACCCTATAAAACGGTTTTTAGTGCACCATTGCTAATGTAGGGCAGCTGTTAGAGATGCTCACTCTTTCTCCCCCATCCACTCCAAGCAGAGAATCGCCTGGGCCGTGCAGAGGAGGACGAAGCCCACAAGACAACACATTGGGCCATTTCTCACCCACCCACTCCGAGCCGGCCCTGCCTGCGTTCCACCTCACTCCCTCTTCTTTTTCTTCCTCATCACCCCGCACGTTTCCTCTCCATTTCCCTTGGCTCCCACTCCTCCCCCAGCAATCCCACCAGACCCCACCCACACACACTCGCCGTCCCCCCCACCGACCGAACACAGACGCACAGCAAACAGCACGGGCCCGCCGCCCCGCCGCCCGCCATGGCCGGCGTTCCCCCGACGCCCGCCGAGAAGGACGTCCTCGTTTCATCCTTCCTCGAGATCGCCGCCGGCCAGACGCCCCACACCGCCACCCAGTTCCTCGAGGTTCTTCCTCCTCCTCCCCTCCCCTCCCCTCTCTCCCCGCTCCCGATCGGGTTCGATCTCCCGGCCTGACGCGATCCGTTTCCGCAGATGACGAGCTGGCATCTGGAGGAGGCGCTGCAGCTGTTCTACATCAACGGGGAGGCCGCCCTCGCCGCGCACCCGGCCGCTGCGCAGGCGTCCGCCGAGGCGGCGGCGCTGGCGGCCGCCGCCGCCGCTGAGGTGGAGGAGGGGTTCAGGTAGGTCGGCCGGAGCGGCATTTCTAGGGTTTTGCTCCGGCTGCGGTGGACGCCGGGCCCTGGTCTTAAATGGAATGCCTTTGCTTATCTTGTGCTGTTCATGTGCAGATTCCATCCACCTCCGGCGGCTGCGCTCGAAGATGGGATGCTGCAGGGGATGGGGGACGAGGACGATGTCCGTGCGCCGCTTCCCGTCAGGCGGGAGACCCTCTACGGCGACGCCCCTATGATCGTGTAAGTAATGGTGCTCGGTCGTAGCTGCTACTAGTAACTTTGCATGTTACTGTCCTTGGAGCGAAGTTGTAATGAATATGATGTCACGTTTCTGGTATACATCCTCTATTGCTCCACGAAAATGGGGTGTATTCGTAGCACAAAATTGACTTGAACATGCAGCGCATTGTCCTTACTAGAAGTTGAAGGTGGATTACGTGTTAAAGTGCTTAGATCAAACCGGACATGTTTCACAGGGGGGGACTTGTGCTTGCTTTCAAAGCCCCAGTTATTGATTTTACCATTTTTGATGGAGCTTATAGTTCCATTTATTCAAGCTGGTTCTTAGTTCCCCCAAAAAACTTGATTTTTTAAGGTAAAGTTGAAATTAAAGCTGCTTGCAGATGTCCTAAGGGTGTGTTTGGTATCCTAATACTTAGATCCAACAGTTTACAGCTAGATTTCTCACTTTCCCTTCTTATGCCAATTAGACACAATCTTTCTTATCAGTAGGTTGTGACCAATGAACTATCAGGTGACTGATCGTTGAGTTCTTCTGATGCAAGCATATTGCTCATGGCTACAACTTAAATGCTCACTCACCACCGCTGAATGGATGCGATGCCAAATACTGGTGGCACTATTAAAACTTATTGGTTACAAACGCTTAACAAATTCATCGTCTGCCAAACATGACCGAATATAAGTATCCAATTACTGTAGATATGTCATATATTGATTCACATATGGATACAATCGTCATGGTTATAAGACTTATATAATTAGATCATAAACTTCAGGTCCCACCATATAACTCTACGTGCTGCTCACATCACAAATCTCTCTACCTCATTAAAGTAATGCCTTCTAGTTGAATCTAACACTTGGGAACTTTTCATTTGCAAAAACATATAATTAGTTTTCATGCATTTGAGTGCTGTCATGCTCTCTGGAGACCAATGTTGTCGGCATTCGGTTGAGCTCATCCAGCGGGCTACAAGATGGCACCCCCAATCCTCGTAATCTGCCTCATACCTTCCACATGCATATTGGACACACATCTATGTTTCCTGCCCCATTCTCCACTATTCCAATGGTGCCTCAGATACTGACCAAATGCCCTCTAGTTTGTATGCTATTGCAAATCAAATATACACACAAGGATTCTTGATGCTTTCTGCCAAGTATTTATTTTATATGTGAGGACCTTTATTCGTATCAAAATTTTCATTTATGTTGTAGCAGCAACAAGGTTTTCCTTCTTCATGTAGTTAGCTTAAATTAGTGCTGTAAGGAATTGAACATCACCACTTGCAAGTGTGCATGCCGGTGCAAGTTCTATCACACTGACTGACATGCTTTATGAAAGGACCTGTTGGTTTAACTACCGGATGTCTGTGTTTATTCCAGTCTCTTATGATGCCTTGAATATTGCGTTGCAAACACAATATTATTTTATAATCTTTTGGTCTCTTCTTTTCAGAACTCGTCCTAATGCAACAGTTGCATTCCGTAACTTTGAAGAGGAGGCAAGACGATCTGCTTGGGATTCTGAGCAAAATGCCACATCTAGTTCTCGTGACAATCTGGCTTCTTTATATCGCCCACCTTTTGATTTGATGTTCAATGGACCATTTGACAAGGTCAGCCGCATCTCATATAATTGTATTTGTATGTTCTTTGTTTGACAATGTTATCTGTGTCAGCATGGTCATGTTTTGACTATGCTGGCAAAACTGCATCCACACTGTTTGGGCTTCATATCTTGTATGTTTAGAAAACTCTATTAGTGATGTATTAACTGTTATCATGTTACAGTACGTGTAATATATGAAAACTCCTATCTCCGTTGCCTGATCCAACCCCTAACTGTTATACACGTAGTTGTATCTGGTAATTTAGTTAATTTTTCAATAGAAGATCGTCTCCCCTTTTTAATCAGAAATCATGTCAAACATTTTTGGAATGTGTTTGTGGTAGTGTTGTTTCTGAAATGAGGTTAGTCTGAAAGCATAACGGTGTTTGTGATAGGGTTGTTTCAAATTTCTTGCTTAACGACAATTGAACTACTTTTCAGTTGACACTCACGGATTTCATTATATTAATCTGCTAGTCCTCCAAACTTATCTATCTACCTTTTTTTTATTCTTACACTAAATGAATCCCATCAATGTAGGCAAAGTTAGAGGCATCTTGTCTTGACAAGTGGCTGTTGATCAATTTACAGTCAACAGAGGAGTTCAGCTCTCACATGGTAAGCTTTTTTTTTTACTTTTCATGCACACTTATGTAGATCCTTCATTTAGGCCTTGTTAGTGTTCTGACTCTCGAGCTTTTCTTTGTTGAAGCTTAATCGAGACACTTGGGCAAATGAAGCGGTTGCTCAGACAATTCGGTCAAATTTTATTTTCTGGCAGGTTAGTCCTTATATTCTCTTCCCATGTCCGAGCCTCTGATCTAAACCTCCTGATTTATATTTCATCTAACATGGACACTTTTTCCTATTTATTGTTGCAAGTAGCCAAGTATACTCTAAAAAATTAAAATATAACGGTGTGAGCTTTGAAGATAAATCTAATATCATTCACATTTGATAAATCTAAATATGATCGTATTGGGGTGCTTCTACGCTTCCCTCTTCTAAGGTTTCTTTTTGTACAAATACTAACAAACATACGTTGAAGTTCACCAACTTAATCAAGTGCTTCAAGATTTGTGTAAGGAGTAAAGCACATGCGATGTTTTCTGTGTGCATTAGTGGTCAAAGTATTTGGAATTCGACTGCACGGATTCTAAATTGACATCTATTTACATATGTAGCGACTATATTGGCAACAGAGAGTCCAGTTATATGGTAACTCTTGTAGAAGAAACCGTGTACTTTTCTGCTTTATTGATATGCTGTATTGTGTTACACATAGGTTTATCAAGACACCAGTGAGGGGAGGAAGGTATGCACCTACTACAATTTGGTCTCTGTTCCTGCCATTCTCCTAATTGACCCCATCACCGGTCAAAAAATGCGTGCTTGGAATGGAATGGTTTACCCAGACAGTTTGCTGGAGGTATTTTCGTAACCCTGCCTCATCACATGTTCGAATATTAGGTGTGATATAGTGATATGGTTCGAGCATTCCTTACTATTTTCTGCATGTGCACTTTACACAGGATCTGATGTCTTACCTGGAAAAAGGTCCAAAGGAGCACCATGGTGCTCAACCTCAGAAACGCCCAAGAAAAGTCGAGCAGGAAGCTTCTATGGGCAGACAAGGTATTCATTATGTGGATTTAACTAAATCAATGGCAGCAGTGTTGACTGCTTAGAAGTTCTCTTGTTTAAACATTTAAACTTGAAAGACATTTCTGTCATATAGCTTTCTCTGTATGAACTTTATGTGGAAATAAAACAACACAGTTGGATAGTATTTTCGTGACATATCATCTGTCAGTACATGGCTCCAAAAAATCATAATTTCAAATCTTTTGGATAGATGTCTGGTTCTTGAAAATACTAGCAGAGGGGGCATGTGAGGTGCACTTATGTGTTCTTATCCAAGCACTGATGCTTCATCAAATGGGCTGGTCTGTGTTTCCTTGCCTTATTATATCATCCAGGTCCCCACATGGTGTTCTTTCAGTTTGTAGAAATTAGGTTTTGTATGTCTGGTTGGAGATCACAGCTAATTTTAGGTAAGAGTGGTGTCTGTGTCATTCCTGCACAATATGGCAAGTAGGGTGTGCCTTGTTTGTGACTTCTGGTAGGTTCAACAGTACCAAATTTGACCTCTGTTCAGCCATCACCCTGATTAGTTTGTAACCGTAGCATGTGTGATAAAAAGTAGCTAGCCCTCAAACCATAGCACAAACAAACGTACGTATCTCAACAGTTACGAACTTATGAATTATGATTGTTGATGCAGATACTAATACTATTGCAAAAAATTCTTATAATCATTCTGGGCCGTTCATTATTTCTATTTTGAAACAGACGAGTTGATCTTTATGACAGACAGCTAGTATGGTTCTTCTTCTTGTTGGCTTTCCATAAGCATCTGGATACCCGCAATGCAACTTTTACCTTAGCCATCTTGCGGTTACTGAAACCACACGTTCACGACGTTCTCTCTTTGCAGAAGGCAAAACAGCTGTAGAGGATGAAGATGATGAACTAGCACGTGCGGTGGCGGCCTCCTTGGAGGAGAACAAAGGAGTCGGGGGATCAGATGCCAGTGATGACAAGACAGATCCGGAGGAAGAAAACGAACCCAGCTTGAGCGTGAAGCTCGAGTACCCTCCTCTCCCCGAAGAACCCAAAGGAGGCAGGGACCTCCTCTGCCGGGTCGCGGTCCGGCTACCTGATGGCCGAAGGATCCAGCGGAATTTCCTGCATACAGATCCTATCAAGGTCACACACACACACACACACACCGCCGAAACCATTTTCCCCCTTGTAATCTCAAAATTTGGTATCTATTATTACCTGTTCGTTAACCTGATGATGGTTTCTCTCCCTGCAGCTCCTGTGGTCGTTCTGCTCCGCCCAGGTGGAGGACGGCGAGAAGCGGGCTTTCCACTTTGTGCAGCCCATTCCCGGGTCGTCCAACAACAACCTGGAGTTCGAAAGCGAGCAGACTTTCAGAGAGGCCGGGCTGGCCAACTCGATGATCAACCTGTTGTTGGACTAGGCACATCTCATGTGAAAGTTATCCTGTTCCTTTTCCTTCATGTGCTTAGTTCCTGGATTTATTGAATTTATCGCCCTCTTCTTTTTTTTGTTCCTTCTCCCGGTGGTTTGTTGGGCCAAAAGGACAAGAGATCCATGTCCCGAGCTGAAGTGTGAAAAAGTCGGTCGGTCCTGTTTTGTTTATATAGGACTTCATGTAGGAGTGAGTACTGTTTAATGCACATATATTATCTGGTAGTTCTGGTACTGAGTACGAGTAATACTAGCTGTGCTGATGCGTCTTGTGATTTCTTTCTGGTCTTCGTCAAGTGGTGAAACGGAGTGTTGTGCTTACTGGCAGCAGTACTTTATTTGTTTTTAATGTAGTCTGCTTTCGCATGTGGAGAAGACTGACTGCCCATTTTATTTGGCTCTTTGTTCGTTGCATTCGGTTTCCATTTCATGAGCAGCTCAAGCTCTAGTGCGTCTTGTGCTTTTTCGTTGGTACTGATGCGTCTTGTGCTTTCTTTCTGGTCTTGTCATATGCTGAAACGAGTGCAGTACTTTGGCATGTGATGTTCTCCGTATCCATCCCGCTGTTACCGTTTGAACGGTACCGCGACGCGTGCCTGCAGTTTTGGCACAGCACGGATGGTGTCATGTGGGGGATGGGAACGGCGGAGTTCCGTTTGACCGGCCACGGTGGTGGGGCTGGGGCTTATGATTTGCCTGCTCTGCTCTGCTACTCTGCCTGCTGTTGCGTTGGCACCCTGTCACTCACTTGCAAGCCAGCTCGAATTATTGTCTGATTTTCTCACTCCCTCCGGCTTACACGATGGGCAGAGAGAGGGATCGATCGTGGTTGGTTCGGGCTGCATTTATACAAGAGGCGCGCGGCGTCGATCTCCGACCGACCGACGCGCCGCTGCTTGGCCGCTGCCTGCGACGCCATGCTGCCCATTATTTCTCCGGAGAAAGCTCTTCCAGTAATCTTCCCTCGCTTAAAGCCTGAAATTAAACAGATCATGTTGTGGCTAACCTAGCATCTTCATGCAGTAGGGGCCTGACCTCGACCTCGACCTCGACCTGCGTCAATCCATCATGTTTGTCTATGTCGTCCTTGCTCTATCTAGAGAGAGTTACCGACACTATTACAGAGTATAGCAACGCTGCTACGCTGCACTCTGACCAGATGACACGCTGTTTGGGTATCTTAACTTGAGCACACATGCTAGCTAGTAGTCCTACTAGCATAACGGAACGGATTCGAGCCCTTCAAATTTAAGTTGAGCTTCCAATCAGCGTGAGCTGAGATAAGCATAGTGCGCGCGTGGAGGATCGTGCCGGTTTTTTTTCTTCTTCACAATCAGTCTTGCAGTTGCAGGGCAGTGCGTACGCCGGATCCACTGCTTGCAATGCAAGTGCAGCAGCGCCTTTTCCACAGAGCCGGGTGATACTGCTGCTGGTCAGTGGCTTGAGTGGAGCTAGCATCCAATGCTTAAGCTGCTGTGTAGCGTGTAGGGCAGTGCAGTACTAGTAGGATCGTCTAGCTGTAGCTGCTGCCAGTGTTGTAAAAAGTACTACTACTGTACCTGCCTATAGCTGCCTAGCTACTCTCCGTGGCCGTCACTTCCGCTAATCTCTTTTGCACACTCACAGTTTTCCAACTTCATTTTTCGCGATCGTAGCCGATACGGATGGGCACGCAGTAGCCTACTACTGGCAGCCCAGTCCAGTACAGGGAGAGAGATCACTGGAATCTGATTTGTTTTTTTTGTTAATGAGAGTGAAAGTCTAGCTAGGAGAATCAACGGGACTAGTTGGAGGAAGGGTATTTTGGGGACGACGGCGATCAAGTGGCTGGCATCTCGTCTGACGCCTCCGGCCGGTCAAGGGGGCTTTGACTATACGGCCCTGAAAGTGTCAGGCAGGGGTCCTTTTTCTGTTGTGTTCTGACACGTAGTACGTGGTGAAAAGGATGATGAGGAGGCGCCCATACGTGAACGCTCAGTGCCCAACGGCGTGATAGGACAAGCCGCTCACGTGTCGTGAAATCATCGGAGTTCGCCGGGAGGTGAGTTAACTTGGTGGAGCAAAGGGAGGACGTGAACAGCGGCAGTGATGATTGAAGTAGGTGGTCGGCACCCCCGGCACGTACTAGGTAATCGATCAGAGGTGTGTTGTGTTTTGGCAGAATCTGGGAGTGCAAATCATGCATTTTTCACGCGCTTTCTTCTTCTTCACGAGCTACTACTACGGTCCACATATGTCTTTTGATCCTTATTAAATCGATGCACTAGCCAACTAATTCAAAAGTCCGAACTGATAAAAAGGGCTAGGTAATATATTTAACACTCTCCCCTCACGTCTAGGCTGGACAAACGAGAAGACACTAGACGTGGGATAGATGGAAGGCCGCAACTAGTTTTAGATTAAATAGTGCGGAAGCCGGGGTTTGAACTTGAGACTTCCTGACTCTGATACCATATTGAATTGATGCACTACCCAGGGACGGAACCAGTGGGGGGCGAGCTGGGGCCAGGGCTCCCTCCAAGGTTGAAAATTTTGCTTAATACCTCTTATTATCTTGTAGATTTAACCCCTAAATTGACTGAAATTAGCCATATGGCCCCCTCCAATTTATTTTGTATGCAACTGGTCCCGTTATGTTTCATTCCTGGTTCCGTCCCTGGCACTATCCAACTAATCCAAAAGTACGAACTGATGGAAAGAGCTAGATAATATATTTAACAATCCTCGTCAACACATAGTAGGAATAAAAAACTATCGCTGCCCATTACCGAGCACTGGAAGCTAAAACGAATTAAGAGCTACTCCCTCCGTCCGGAAATAAGTGTCTTAGATTTGTCAAAAAATAGATGTATCTATATGTGTTTTATATCTAGATACATTCATAATTGGAAAAATCTAAGACACTTATTTTAGGACGGAGGGAGTACTATATATAGCAGTATATCCGCCGGTAAGTACGTCTAACGACCTTGGACGTAACATGCACCGTAGTACCGTACGCAGGAACCACGGTCCACAGTGTAGCCAAGGCAAGCGTGATGCTGAAGCCGACAACGCAGCGGTCCACCACCCATCTCCCGCCCGTCCAGGCACCCACGCTACGCCGTACTCTCAAGTCTCAACCAAATGAGGGACAAATTAAGGACCGCGCGTGGCAATCCCCCGCGATTCCATCTCCCGTGTGTACGTGCATGCGCCATCGTCCTCCTCTACCCACTGCTCCTGACGTACAACGTCTCCGTCGTCGCCTTTTCATCACAGTTACGAAAAACAAAACATGATCAGCTAGCTAGCTAGCCAATGCTATTTACACGACGTACTGTAGGTACAATACCTTTCTTCGCACGTCCTCTCCTTCTCCTTGTCATCGGTAATTTCTGGACCTTGCATGCTAATTAACACTAACAGTTTGATCTAATCCTCTGCTATCCATCCTATTATATGTACGTAGTGCACTTTCTGTTTCTGAACACGCCGGATATACATACATATATCACGAAACAAGATCGATCTTATGCGAATTGGATTGCGCATAACTACTGCTTGTTTTGTGCCCTTCCCATGTGGCACGTGATCCAAGAAGAATATATGATCATAACATGATTGAAATTTCTACTAGATGCATCCGCCCATCGATCTTCTTCGTTGTCACCTTCCTCCTCTCGCACGCACCTTCTTCCCAATCCAGCATAATCCATCGTTAGATTGTTGGTGTCGTTCATGCTAAGTCAGGGTGGCACACAAACATCTACCAATGTCGGTACGTGACAAATACGTCCATACTGTGGTGGTGGTGGTGGTGTGTGTGTGTGTGTGTGTGAAGGGGTGGCGGGGTTGGAAATAGGAATAGTCACCTCGAGTAGCAAGCTTTACCTATCCTGTATAATCTCGACTGATTGGGATCATCCGATGGGAAGGGCATGTGTGTTATACCGACGAGGCAGATGGCGGTGGGGTCGGGGACCGCTATGTGAAAGGACAAACGATGTCGCTTAGAGGGGGGTGAATATGCGATTAAAACTTTTCCAGTTTAAGGCTTGATAATTGCGGAATAAAAGTAGGTGTTTAAATTAACAAGCCAACAACCTAAATCAACTAGGCTCACCTATGTGCACCAACAACTTATGCTAGGCAAGACAAGCAACATGCTGATAGCAAAATATAAAACTTCAAGCACGAAGGCTATCACAATGTAAATTGCATAAGTAAAGAGCTCGGGTATAGAAATAACCGAGACACGCGGAGATGAGGATGTATTCCCGAGTTACTCCTTGTTAAGGGAGTACGTCTCATTGGAGGGGTGTGAGCTCGCCACAAAAGGCCTACTCAAGATGCCATAAAAGGCCTCACCCTATTCTCCGATGAATCTCACCCCAAGGGTTAGATTCACCTTGCACTATCGGAATCCTTCAAGGCGGAATCCGGAGCCTTTACAACGATATTGGGGAACACACCCACAACTCAATCGGGGGCTCCCAAATCTTGCCCGAAGCTTCACAACTCGAAGTCTTCGCGACACCACCAACCATCTAGGGTACACAATGCACCCAAGAGGAACAAGCTCTTGGGAACACAATGCACCCAAGAGTAACAAGCTTCTCAAACTTTAACTTCCACGAATCTTCGTGGAGAGAGCAAACCGATGCACCAAATGCAATGACAAGAACACACCAAGTGGTCAAGTCCTTCTCTCCGAAATCCAACCAAAGCAACTAATGTTATGGAGGGATTTAAGAGGAAGAACAAAGAAGAAACACAAAGCAACTCCAAGATCTAAATCCAAAGATGTTCCCCTCACTTAGAGGATATATGGTTTGGTGGAATAGTAGATCTAGGCCTTCTCCTTCAATCCCCAAAGATAGGGATCATTTATTTGGCTCCCACCAATATTGATTGATAGGATAGGGTTTTAAATAATAAAAGAAAAGCTCCCCCAAGATTCATGCATTATCTTGATATTTGCATTTGAATACAAAATGCACACACAAGGGATCATTACTCTCCATATGTTATTTACAACACTAAACTATACCAATTGAAAATTAGGATCCATGCAAGAGGCAAGGAAGGCGCGCAATGGGAGTAAAAACAAAACACTTGGCAATAAATAAGACAATTCAACGCAAGAGCCAATATGAAGTGAACAAAATATTCTACCACAAGTGTGAATATCAATTGTCCAAGGACAATGATTATAAGGAAATATTTTCCCGGTGAGTAGAGATATCCAAGGTCATCCTCACAAGATAAATTATATGGCAAGAGATAAGAAATAAACAACATATTTTAATAAAGTTTGTTGGTAGTTTCAACTATTCAAACCAACCGGCAAGGCCATGGTTAGAATAATATGAACCAAATGGTTTCTCAAATAATATATAGAAATGCATATTAGAGAAAAACCACACCAAGCAAACTCACACAAACAATAGCCAAAGGATAACCAAAATGAAAATTGGAACTTGTAGCAAACATGACACATAGGAATAAGATAATTTGCAATATCAACTCCAACTGGCACAACCTCGAATGTTCACATTTCCTAGGATTGTAATATGCACATAGCTTATTACTCCCCCATAATGTGATAAACCATTTATTTTTAAACAAGAGACAAATAAAAACCAACTAGAGAAATTAATGGACAAATTAGAATTTGAATTTCTCATGAATATGACATACCACATAGAGACTAGATAATTTTGATATATCAATACTATGTTGTGTGCATCATGATACTCATTCTTAGGACTGTGAAGTGCACAAAGCATATCACTCCCCCAAAATCGGATAGTCCATTAATATCTCAAGGAGCCAAATGAAATCCACACAAAATCCAATAAGGCTCAACACACAAGTTACACATACATGATACACAACTAACATACACTACCTTGAAGAACAAGACAAGTAAGAAAGTAGCATATCATATACAAGCACATGCTAGGAACAAAACTAACACAAGCAAGGGAGCAAGCAACTTCCAATGTATATATGAATTAAATACAAGTTACCGCAAGGAGGAAGCATTGGATATGAGATAGAATAATATATTCCAATTGACTTGGCTTGAGGAAATATAACCATGAAGATCACTTAATTCTTCAAAAGTACTCAAGTCTCCAATGTCCTCCAACAACACCTATTGATCAAGTTTGAGCTTATTGGTCCCCAACCAAGTTGGGTCCTAAGAGGTCGGTCACACTAGGCTTGGCAACCCAAATGGTTCTTTTCTTGACACCACTTTGAGTACCAACATATCCGGCAAACACATTGCCAACTCTATCCTTCACAAGAGAATAAACATCATCAATTAAGATGGGGTTGGATAGGTTACCGATAGTGCACGAATAAGCAAAGTGACCCTTGGCACGACAAAGGTAGCAACATCGACTCTTCTCTTTCTTCTTAATAGGCTCCTCAACTTGAGGAGCATTGACTTGAGTCTTCTTAGGAGGTGGCCTTTGTTCAACTCGTGGTTGAGCACGAGATTGAACAAGAGGCCGCTTTCCTAGTTGCTTCTCACTAAGAGGCTTCTTCTTCATTGGGCAATCCCTAACATGGTGCCCTTCAATCTTGCACTTGAAGCAAGTAATCTTGGCCAAATTCTTGACTTGTTCATGGCCCTTCTTCTTATCAATCTTGGACTTGTTCTTGGTGTTGGAGTTGAATCCAAGTCCACTCTTCTCATTGGGGGATTGTTGCACACTCAACATGTTGTCAAGTGCACTCTTCCCTTCATGACGCTTTTCCAAGCCTTTCTTCATAGAAGTGGCTTGGGCCTTGGCCTCATTTCTTTCCTCTACATGGTTAGTGACAACACAAGTACTAGAGGAGGTAGAAGCATCATTGTTAGAGCAACAAGGCATGGAAAGTAATTCATCACAAGATGTGCCAACATTACGAGTGGATGAACTACTAGGACTAGCACATGGCATTACAGCATTTTTAGTAGAAGTTGTTGGGGTTATGCCGAACAGGTGTCCTCACAGAGAAGACTAAAAGCCAGCAGACCAGGGTGGCCCAAAGTGGTGGTAAGCCGAATCCGGCTTACCGGGCGGCCCAGTATGCTGAAGCGCAGGGGGCCCATCCGGCTAAGGGAAGACTCTAGAAGCCGGCCCAGACTGCGGAAGATTTAGCCCACAAGGCAGGGCCCAAGCCGGATTAGAGTAGGACTCTGTTCTTAGTCGGTTAGGTTTCCTCCTGTAAGCCCAGGGTCTGGACGCCTTTATAATCCAGCCCCTGGGACGCCTTAGGGCACATACGATCTCAACCTCAATTCACTGTAACTTGGCGATATTGCCTTATAGTGAATTATAGCAGCACATAGGATCTCGCCACCGACGTGAGATCCGAAGCTGGGTAAACTCGTCTCTATGTCGCCGGATCACCCCACGTCTCCAAAACCCCTCTCTCTACCTAGCTCGATGGCACCCCTGCCGCGGCTAGAATCAACAATACCACGACAGTTGGCGCCCACCGTGGGGCAGGAGACCTCCGGGGTTTCGATCTGTCCAGGAGCTGCAGGCGGAGTCGGCGACACCATCGCGGTCGGCATGGTGAGCTACTTCGACGAATCGGGAGCCGGCCACGTCTTCAACGACGGCCTCTGGACGCCGGCAAAGGAGGATCCCGCCGGTTGGTCCACGGTCTCCATCGGCGGTTTCGACATCTTCGTCGGCTTCACCGCCCAGGCCTTGGACGATCTCGGCTTCACCTCGAGCTTGCCCACCACCCATCCAAGCAACCTCGACGAGGAGTCGGATCTGGACTCTGACGAGATCGCCGATCTGGATCTGGCTTTCGACGCTGACGACGAAGACTCTGAAGATGACGCAAGTTCCAACATGGCGGCGCCGGACTTCCACTTCGTCGGCGTCGTAGGAGAATCCGGCTCACATGAGTCGATGACTGAACCCGAGTCTATCCTCCCTGCACTGCAGTCTGGGATTGATTCAGAAGCCGGATCTGGGGACACCGCTCATATGGAGCAGAACCTCGAATCTGAAGGAGAATCTGACGATTTTAGGAAAGTTGCATCCTGCTTAGGACGCCCTGCCGAGGTCTTGATGGGAAACGTCTCGGATCCTAATGACGACACCAACACCTCGAAAGCCGCCAATGGCGAAGAAAAAACTCCTCAAGCCGGAAATCTCAAGGTGGATTTTGTTCCACCACTGGCTCCATTGAAGGGGTCAGCTAGAGTGCCGGCTGAAGGAGACGACATCGATGCTACGGCCAGCGAGGCTGCAGAGGAGCACGAAGAAAGGATGGCGAAGTACAAGCAACTTCTAACGCCACTTCCTCCTAACGCATCGCTGGACGACATTGAGAAACGCCGCATCCTGCTAGAGGAGCAAGCAGCCCATATAGCAGAACGCGAGGTCGAGCTTACAAATAAGGAGACGGAGTTCATCCGAAAGCAGAGAGAAAAAGGGGGCCAACGATGTTTTCCATCCGGCTCGTGATAAGAACCTGCATAAGAGGTTGGATTTCCGCAGCAAGTGGGAAGCCGACCATGTCGATTCAGTCTGGAGGAAGTACCACCACCGACGTGACCCGGTGACAAATCTGTGTTACTTCAATACCCCAGCCAAAAACATGGAGGCTGCCCAAGAGGTCATGTTCGACAAATCGTTGGATCGTGACGCTCGGCTTAAGTATTCGGCTTATCTACTGGAGGTTGCACAGCAGCAGCAGAACTATTCGCAAGTCAAATCAGGACGGCTTGTTGACGATTCTCGCCTTTGCAAATCAACTGTCAACAAGCCAATGGCTGCTGCCCCTGCCGACCCAGACGATGACCCGGCCGGCTCAAGCAGCCACAACAAAGGCGACAAGGACCCGAAGGACAAGCAGCCTAAGGGCGCGGAATCCCAGACAGGTTCTTCATGCCATCGTGAAGCTAGTCAGGATGGACATCGGAGCCGAGAGCGAAAGGAGGACCCTCGCAAGGAAAAGGCGACACCACCCCGTCAGGAGCGACGACGTGAAGGGGAAAATCAACCCCGAAGGGAGGATAACAGAGGTCATATGCCATTGTCCACATGAGATTCACAAGATGTTACCTTTGTAGTGATGGCCTTGTGAGCTAACTTTAGACTAGCATGGGATGCTAGAAGATCATCATTAGAGCTAGAGAGATTTTCATGACTTTCTTCCAATTTCCCATACTTGCTAGTTAGCAACTCAAGTTGAGCCCTTAGCTCAACATTCTCCTTCAAAATAGATGCTTCAGAAGAAGTGGAGTTATTAGCACAGACATCATTAACATTAGGAATGGAAGAACACAACTTGGCAAGCTCATTATTCAACTTAGCATTTTACTTTTTAGTGACTTTATATTTAGCATGAGCATGGTCACGTTCCTTAGTGAGGTTAGCAATAATTTCATTATTAAGCTCCTCAAAAGATTCGAGTTTCTCCTCAAGAGAAGCCCGAGTCTCTTGCTCTTCCTCAAGAGTCACCACTAAAGATGCTTTTTCATCCGCATCCTCTCTTTCAATCCTTCCTTTTTCTACAAGGCTTGCTTCCAAAGCCTTAATTATAAGTCCACGCTCAATTAAGGTTTCCATAATTTCAAAGAGGATAGCATGAGCATTTTTATTTTTAGGAAGGGCATTAAGAACCATTAGACCTTTTTTATGAAAGGATTCATCATCATCATCTTCTTCATCATTATTATCATTATCATCACTACTTGAGGATTTAGCTATAAGTCAAAAGATGGTTGATGAAGAAGAACAATTAATTAAATAACTACACAAGTTCACATCTTGTTCCATAGAAAATTGAGTTTCCTCTACATTATTAATAATACAAGGATTAGAGGGAACACAAGCATTTTTATCATGGCAACAAGATAAAGCAAGCATATCATCAAGAGATTTATCCCAGCAATTTTTGGATAATATGCAAGGACTATCAACACTAGCATGTATGACATTTATAGTGATATGAGTGTTTAGGTGCAAAGAAGAGGCATTGCAACAAGATAGAGATAAAAGATCATCAACAATGAGCTCACTATCATTATTGCACAACCCATCACTACTCACCATCACATTAGTTTGTGGCTTACCACATTTTGGTGAAGTAGATGAAGTTGAGAACTCATTACGTCCGGAGGTGGAGGGAGAACAATCATCCTCAATAGTCATGGACTTGCCGTATTTATCTTGAAGCTTTGTCCATAATTCATAAGCGTTCCGGAGAGGCATGATTGACTCAAAAACTACAACACTCAAAAATTTGCATAACTCATTAGAAGCTAGAGCATCTAGATATAAGTTTTTCTCATCCTCTAAAGTCATACTTTCGTAATCCTTTGGAGGAGAAAAACCTATATCTAAGATACGCTCAATATTGGGGTACAAGACCCGTAAGTGACTAAGCATATGAGTTTTACAAACATTAAAATTTGTGCCATGGAATATAAAAGTGGGATCGTGCACTAATTCTCTCAATGACATCTTTACTCTCTAGGCGGTAAAGCCCAAAAAGAGAGCCGAGGCTCTGATACCAATTGAAAGGACAAATGATGTCGCCTAGAAGGGGGGGGGGGGAGTGAATAGGAGATTAAAACTTTTCCGGTTTAAGGCTTGATAATTGCGGAATAAAACTATGTGTTTAAATTAACAATCCAACAACCTAAATAAACTAGGCTCACCTATGTGCAACAACAACTTATGCTAAACAAGGCAAGCAACAAGGTGATAGCAAAATATAAAAATTCAAGCACGAAGGCTATCACAATGTAAATTGCATAAGTAAAGAGCTCGGGTATAGAAATAACCGAGGCACGCGGAGACGAGGATGTATTCCCGAGTTACTCCTTGTTAAGGGAGTACGTCTCATTGGAGGGGTGTGAGCTCGCCACAAAAGGCCTACTCAAGATGCCACAAAAGGCCTCACCTTATTCTCCGATGAACCTCACCCCAAGGGTTAGGTTCACCTTCCACTATCGGAATCCTTCAGGGCGGAATCCGGAGCCTTTACAACAATCCTGGGGCACACACCCACAACTCAATCGGGGGCTCCCAAATCTTGCCCGAAGCTTCACAACTCGAAGTTTTCGCGACACAACCAACCATCTAGGGTACACAATGCACCCAAGAGGCACAAGCTTTTGGGAACACAATGCATCCAAGAGTAACAAGTTTATCAAACTTCAACTTCCACGAATCTTCATGGAGAGAGCAAACCGATGCACCAAATGCAATGGCAAGAACACACTAAGTGGTCAAGTCCTTCTCTCCGAAATTCATCAAAAGCAACTAATGATATGGAGGGATTTAAGAGGAAGAACAAAGGAGAAACACAAAGCAACTCCAAGATCTAAATCCAAAGATGTTCCCCTCACTTAGAGGAGATATGGTTTAGTAGATCTAGGCCTTCTCCTTCAATCCTCCAAAGATCAATGAGTTTGGGTGGAGGGATTGGGAGATCTATATGATTTGAGCTCTTGCAACAATGGAGGAGAGAGAGAAAAAAGAGCTAACTCAGCTGGAGAAGGTGGAGGGGTATAATGGCCGTTGAAGCGTTTTCCACACACACTGTGAGCCCGGCCTTGCCGGGTCCGAAGCTGGCCTGGAATCTTTGAAGCAAGCAGTGCGTAGGGAGGCCAGCCTTTGGACCGTCCTAGGCCGGCCTTGTAGTGGAGGACGCTGGGCACTGACCCGAGATGGCCGGCCTCGAACCCGGCCATGGGCCGGCCTCGCAGTGGAGGAGGCTGGCCAAACTGCAGGAACACCTAACACGAAAATGAACATATCTTGATCATCCGGACTCCGTTTTCGATGTTCTTGGGCTCGTTGGAATCACCACAACGAGCACTCCAAGATTATAGAGAGAAACATCATAGTCCAATAAGGGAGAATAAAACCAAATGTAGAAAGTTAAACCTTCTCTAAAAATAACAACCGGTAAATCCTCCAATATCAAAAACCAACAAGTTTTTCATCAATACTCCATTTTCTATGATCTTGGGCTTGTTTCGAAGATAATCACAAACCCTACAAGATCATACATATACACATCATAGTCCATCATGTGAGGAGGAAACCACAAGGGGAGAGTTTGACCTCTCTAGAAAGGATAAGCCGGTAAAACCTCCAACATCAAAAACGCAATAAGATATGCATATGAAATCCGTTTTTGATGAACTAGAGATTGGTATGGAGATGAACACAAGCTCTAAATTCTCACAAGGATAAAATCCAAATAACAACCAAGAAAGATGATTGCAAGGATTCAAAGGTTTGAGCTCTCCACGAACGATGTGATCAAGATACTCGGTCGAGAGCCCCTCTTGATAGTACAGTTAACTATACTATAATCCGGTCTCTCACTAACATCATGAGACCGGTAAAATAGAAACTCTATCAAGATCGTATCTTTGCCTTGCGCATAATCCACTTGAGCTAGATGATGACGATCTTTGCCTTCTCAAGTTAGACCACATTTCTTGATTGCGCTCCGCTTGGTGAAGACTCGCTAATAGCTCCCCCATACACCAATATGGGAGAGCCACTCTTCGGCATATCTTCACTTGGACTTGAGTGTTGATCAACCCGCACTTAGCCTTGATCATCATATAATCTTCTTCCCTTAGCCTTGACTCCAACATATGGATATCAAGCAATGCATATGGACACAACCTAGAAGTAGCTCAATACAAACATTAGCCCATAGAGGTTGTCATTAATTACCAAAACCACACATGGGGTCAACCATGCACTTTCACCATGGACGGCGTCACAACTTCTCCAAGGTGCGAGGATAGTTCAAATACTTTATGGTCAACTGGCCAAGGAAGAAACACCTTTCCAAGGCCCTCCTATCCAAGTATTCCAAACCCATTCGGTTCATTTCAAAGTTTGCATAAACAATGGCTGGGTGGAGATCTCTATGGTTTCTGAGGTGAGCGAGGAGGTGGCGTAGGTGGCAGAGCGAAGAACGAGGTAGGGGTTTTAGTTATGTTGGTACATGGTCGGGTGATCGGTGAGGAGATTGACGTGAGGGTGGATGAGGCGGCTTCAACTCGACGCGTTGGCGAGGGTGGGGTGATGCATGCGTGGGTTAAGAACCATGGTCATTGTGACTTTCAGACTAGCCTCACAAAGTTGAACGAAAAATGTATAGATCTTGTTACTCTCCTTGCAACTCTCTAGGTTCCTCAGACTAGACTCCTTGAACCAATTACCCCCCAACTTTCCTGGTGCAAATTTCAACAATCCGTCGTGAGGTTTTTATCAAGGTCATGCACCTGGTATGTTTCCTCTTGCTGATCATGCCTAAATAGTTTTTTTCCAAGGCTTCCAGATCGGAGGTCAATTTTAAGAGAGAACAAACTCTACTAGGTCATAAGGTAGTGATCTGGTGTAACACCCCAGCCCACCAGGGGGGGCTGGCAGTCGTTACTCCCGGTAGATCTCGTCACTCCTTGGTGCTCTCTAGATTCCTTAGACTAGCCCAATAAACCAACACACATCTCTCCACCGCCTTTTGTGGTCATTCGTGCCCACATTGGAAATTTCCCGGGAGGTCACCTATTGCCAAGTTGCTCCCGAGCGAAAACGCTTAACCTAGGGACTCTTTGAAGATGATTTTCCGAAAATTTGGTATGTGATTATATGGTTTTGTATAGTTAACAATGGATCCAAGTGGCCTCAATCGCCTTTTTCCCACATACTAAGTTCTTACTAACAACCTAATATGCTACCAAAATATAATCTTGTTTTCTCAAGGGAAAAAATCGACATAAAATATATCAACAATGGATTATATGGTTTTGTATAGTTAACAATGGATCCAAGTGGCCTCAATCGCCTTTTTCCCACATACTAAGTTCTTACTAACAACCTAATATGCTACCAAAATATAATCTTTTTTCTCAAGGAAAAAAATCGACATAAAATATATCAAGCATAATGTAGTTAACTAAATCTATTAGAGCAAGGAGCAAACAAGTCATCATGTTCATGCACATATACTTAATTATCTTGACAGTTTACTTTAGAAATTTTTCTATACAATGAATTGTGTAAAAAAATTAAGGAACAAATAATGACATATGATATATCAAATACAATAATACATGACCGTCAAAGCCACCTAGGTAGTAAACCCAGAATTACACTTAGCAAAGTCAGTGGCGGAGGCAGGAATAAATTTGAGGTGTGGCGGAACCGAGAAAGGAAAAAAATGCAAAACTCTACTCAATAAATTGACCGTGCATTAAATAGATACAACTTAATTTCATAATGTTAAAATAAAGTATAGCACTCAAATACCCCCACTAAATGAAAATTACATGAGTAACCAATCAACAATTTTAACTAATTGAAAAAACAAATGATCTGCAAAATAGAGAAATAATAGACAATGCATGAATCAGTAACTAGTAGTGTCATATTAGAAGGCATGTTACACGGTGAAGATGAAATACATACCCATAATACGTTTTTACTTCCGTGGTGGCAGTGGCATTCTTCTACATTTTGATTGAAATTCTTTCTTAATTTCTTCAAGATCAAGTCCTTTGAATATCCCTCGTTCGATGTAGCACACCATCAAATCATTAAGCCAACCATCGGACATCTTATTGCGTACCTCGGTCTTGATAATCTTCATGGCTGAGAATGCTCTTTCAACAGATGCCGTCGCCACTGGTAGTAGCAGCGCTAACTCAATAAGACGATAAACCAATGGGAACATGGTATGTCTTTGAAGTTCGTACATCTTTTTTGATAGGCTTGCAAGATCATAACATACTCTAAACTGATCGTGTCTTCTCATGTGGGCAATGAATAATTGCAGATCAACTTTTATTCTCTTACGATCATCAAAGGAGAAATCAGCATCATAGATTTCCGTAAGCTTAGCAATTTTGTCCACATCAAACTTAGAAAATGAGTCTGTTGGATCAAAACAAGCAAAGCCACACAACAATTCTGAAGTTGTGTCATTAAAGCGATGATCCAACTCTGTGATGATAGCATCTATAGCTGCATAGAATATATCAACACGGTAAAAATGGTCTTGAGTGATGTTGTTTCTCCCCCCTTTTCTAGATCGGCCCCATCTTGGTACAGCTTCATCCATATTTGCTACTGGAATGTCATTTGCATTGCAAAAGGTTTTGACTTCTTCAAATAGTGGTTCCCAACCATGGTTCCTCAGGTCCATCAAACATGATCTCACGTCGGTGAGCAAAGACATGGCTTGGACAATATTCTGATCCTTCTTTTGCAAGATAAGTGACAACTCATTTGTTATGCGAAGAATCTTTAGCATCAACTTCATGATGAACACAAAACTAAAAGACTCCATTATATGCACCAAACCTCCTGCCCTGGATGGATTACGCTCATCCTCATGCACAATACCAAGCACTTCTATGACTGCCTCCCAAACTTCTATGACTGCCTCCCACATTGATTCAATACGAGCTAAAGTTGTGTAGTGAGATCCCCATCTTGTATCCCCCGGTCTCGCCAATGAAGTTTCTTGATTTTTTCCTCTTCCTGAGAAAATGTCTCCACTCTCCAACTTGGCCAAGAGAATTCTCCGCTGCTTGTCAAGCAATAAATCTTTCCTCTTGCAAGATGCACTAGTGCTGTTAACAATCAATGATATATATTCAAAAAAATCCTCTGTAGATGAACAACATCTTGAGACAGCTACAACTACTAACTGCAACCGGTGAGCAAAACAATGCATATAGAAAGCATATGGGTTCTCATCACGGACGAGTTTCTGAACGCCATTGAATTCTCCTCTCATATTAGAAGCCCCATCATACCCTTGCCCTCGTAAATTTGCAATAAGTAGCCCATGTTTACCAAATACTTCACTTAATGCTTTCTTCAATGCTTCTGCTGTCGTTTCTGTGACATGTTTAATACAAAGAAATCTTTCAATGACTTCTCCCTTGTTTATATACCTACAGAAATTAGAAAAATAGTACAATTAGTTAAATAGAACAATGGTAATTCTGAATCAAAATCTAAAATACATAAGTAATTAGAATGACATACCTCACAACAACGGCCATTTGTTCCTTGATTGATATATCACGAGATTCATCAATAAGAACCGAAAAGAGACCATCCCCCATCTCTTGCCTTATTGCTTTAGAGACCCCTTCCGCACAACTTTTTGCAAGTTCTTTTTGAATTGTTGGAGAAGTCATCTTGGCGTTTTTATGACACAACTCATCAAATGCAATCCTCACTTCCTCCTTTCTTTCTTTGTACCAATCAAGCATCTCTAGAAAATTACCTTTATTTAAGGAAATGGCAGATTCATCATGGCCACGGAATGGTTCACCTTGCAATGCAAGATGACTTACAATGCCCAAAGATGTTTCCAAACGGGTCTCATACTTGACTAGTGATTCCTTGGTATAGGTTGTAACCTTATGTTTCACACTTGAGCATTGATTTTTAAAATCCTCATATGCTGTCCTTGCTTGATTGTGGATGCTCCCTGCGCCACCAATATGAAGAGGAAATGCTTTATATGCATTCTTCCAAGTAGTAAACCCTTCTTTGGTGAAAGTAGTGAATTTCTCATCAACTGGATCTTGTCTAAAAAGAAAACAATAGAAGCAATACGCTGCATTCTTCCCCACACTATATTCCAACCAAGGATTTTTCTTATACCATGCTTCACAAAAGGTCCTGTCAAAATGATCTTGAGGATAATCATGACCAACTAGCTGAGTTGGACCCTTCGCCACATAAGCCAATCTAATTTCATCTCTAATGTTTGGATGAAACTTGTCAATTGGAATTCGAAGCCCTGGATCAGCCTCAATGTGGTCTGAGTTCCACTCTTCAATGACATCCATTTCCCCTTGACTAGCTACCGTATCATGAACATGAATGTGTTCTTCATTCTCTGCCTCTTGCACACGTACTGGAACATCAATATCCACATCCTCTCTGTATTGAGGCTGTTCTTCTTCACCTAGTCCAGCAAAAATATCAACATGCGGAGCTGGGTTCGAGCCAGTCCCCTGGTTCGAGCTGATACTGCCACATGCTTTGGCATTGACAAAAAGGCTCTTTATATCTGTACAAAAAATCAAGACAGCCAAGAGAAAAATAACTAATTAATCATTGAACAATGGATGGTATTGGTAGAGTCATGGATTGAACAATTATAGAGGCGTAGAGTAATATAGTAGAGATCCTACTCGAGCTTATTTCAGCTAACAACAAGATTGGTTTAAGAATTCAAAGTGCAATTTCAGTTCTGAAGTCAATTACCTTTCTGTACGTACTTGCTGTTCTTCTTCGGCGCCATATCGTAGTCGTCCTTCCGGCCTTGCCGGTCGGCGGTCGCGGCTCCGTCTCGTCGCTCGTCGGCCAGCGGCCGCGGTTCTGTTTGTACTGCCTGCTGCTGCGCCGGCCGCTGTCCGCCTTCGCTTCGCCAATCACGACTTCGCGAGGGTTTCCGGAAAGATCGAGGAAGTTGCCAGGATCGTGTATTCGTGTGTTGATACTGTGAGCTTACGGCCCAATTACATCACCGATCACGATCAGGCCCAATGCCCAAGAGTCACCAGGCCCAGCAAGGGAGTCCCGCACGATACCCTTTCGTGCTCGTTTAACTGCAGCGATGCCCATCGTGACGGCAGATAACCTGAACCTGAATACGTGAAACATATATACCTAGTATTATTGCTAAAGTTTAAGTATGGCGGGTGCCAAAACCTTGCCAGATAGCTAGCTCCGCCCCTGAGCAAAGTTAACTACATTTTTTTATTTCTTTATAACTCATTTTATCCACATACGATCTTAACATTTATATTTTTCTACAACACTTAGCAAAATTAATAGCATTTTTTACTTATTTATAACTTACTCCGCTTGAGAGGTATCATGATTTGTGCATCTTTCTATTACACTTAGCAAAATTAACCACACAATAGTTACACTAAATAGTAAGCTAACATGTTCTTCGTTGTGCAGATATTTAGCATCTATTACTACAAATATATTTGCATTAACTTAGTTTACATTTTCAAGGAAATAAAATTAGTTATTTTGGCTTCGAAACAATGCCCATAAGAATCTTCCTTTACAAAAGTGACCAGGTGGAGAGAGTTCTTATTATTTGATTATAGATGATACAAGAAACTCGATTGAAATGTTCGCTTCCACACGCGTGGTCGGACCCAGATAAAATTGAGCAGTGGACAGCGCCCCTACTAGTTTAGCACTAATCTGGTGCTTGATATAAGGAAGATAAAAAGGACAAAATTGCATTGCTCCACGCATTAATTTACGCCACTTAGATGAATTATGTTGTATGTATGTTTGTGTATGTCTGGGTATTCTTTATAGTATACCTAAATATCTTGACAAAGATCCGTAAAGGGAATGATCTAACAAATATCATGATAAAGGTTTTTGGAGTGAACACTTTTAATTCTATCCTTGATGCAACGAATAGAAAATTTTAGATTTTATGACATGCTTACACTGGATTGTCCTGGAATCAATAGCTTTGCTGTTTTTTTTTTTTGTAATAATCCAACGGGCTAGCTACAGAGGCATGCATAAATAGCATGCAGCCATGCACGCACGCGCATATGTCTCGTGTCGGCTTGTGGGGTTGGACCGGGCTACGGCCGGTGCTCGCGTTCAATTGGATCATCCCACGCTGCATTGGCGTGCATGCATCGAGCTGTACGTTTTACCTGGACTGGAGGCTACTCCAGTTTCCGGCACATCACGCCGAGAAAAACATGCAGACCCACCGGCCGCATGCCAGCTATAATCACTATAATCACAGGTATGTGTGGGCTTGCTAAAACGTCTTATATTGTACTCCCTCCATATCAAAATATAAAATGTTTTAGCATTTTTGTTTCTATAAAATTTTATACTAAAACATGTCTACATACGTATGAAAATAGAAATACTAAAACATATTATATTTTAATACGGAGGGAGTAGATTGGAGAGAGAGCAGTACAATAGCTCCGTCCGGTCTGTGAGGTAAGCTCAGGCCGTAGACACGATCGACAACTATATTGAGTTACCGACAAGCTTAGCTGCAACGTTTTGGACCGCCCGTCTCACTGTTTCGGCGCATCCATTCGGCACCGGTTTTGGAATTACAAAATTACCTAGTTATACAAAATTACACAATACAGAATTTCTGATCCCAATTTGAAATATTTGATTTCAATTTTACTAAGATTTGTAGAATATATATAGCGGATAGTGTGTCTCCCCAGAGTGCAGCGATATGGCTTCCGGGCTCTAGGCAGCCCGTTTTTCAAAATTACAAAAACATCAAATTTAAGACTTCAAAAAATACCAAGATCTAGTTAATGCTTTATTCTACCCTTATGTAATATTCTACACTAATGGGCTTCAAAGTTGAGCAGACATGCAGGATGCAGCGGTATACTCGACCGACGATGGAAGATAGTACTACTCTCGCGGTGGAAGACGACAACACACACTCTCCCGGTGTCCCGACCGAGTATACGTATAATGCGACCGGCGACAATGGAGCGTGGCTATAAGATACGTACGTACGGTACGCTCAGATATACGTAGTACCTGAGGTGGTGAAGTCGACCCAGTACTAGCTAGCTAGTCCACGCGACGGCCTAGCCAGCCACGTAGCACGGCAGGTGAGTAGCATTGAGTACACTCGTTGAACAATCATACATACTACACGCCGAGATCCAATCCAATACCAGTAGCAGCTAGCGTAGGTGCCATGCATGGTACTAGTACGATCATATGCATGCAGCACGAGGGTCCATCACATGGCCGGAGACGATCACGTGACGGCAGTGAGGCTTAGCATGCAACACTCATCATCACCGTCCACCACAAACCCAAACCCCAAGAAACAACAACGCTACACCACCACCACCGTCCCAGCTCAGTCGCGATCATAATGCCAACACACGACCAGAATAAGTTCTACTGCTACTCGATCTCCTGCCCAACAATTTCCCTATCTACATCCTGGTCCCTCGAGATCGCGTTTCCGTCGATCGATCAGCTGGTTCCAAGTCTTGCAAAAAGAATCACATCTTCATAATGAATGCATGCAACGGCGAGCTCCGAGGAGTGGATAGATCACGACCGCCTGGAGGAGTCGGCGCTGCGGGGGTCGGAGGAGACGAGGGCGTGGATGGCGCCGGAGAGCCCGTTGACGGCGGCGACGAGGCCGGCGAAGCCCTGGCGCCGCGTCTCGTTCCGCTCCGCCTCCAGGCGCAGCCGCCGCTCCTCCAGCTCCAGCACCTCCCGGTGCCGCCGCTCCCGCTTGTCCTCGCACGCCACCAGCGTCCGCGCCAGCACCGTCGCGCTCCGCACCACGCTCGAACCCAGCCGCTCCACCCGCCGCCGCCGCTTCGCCTCCGGCTCGTCCGCCGCGTCTCCAGCCGACCCGGACTCCGACGACGACGACGACCCCGTCATCTCCTCCTCCTCGGCTGCGTACGTACACATGGAAGAAACAAGATCACGATGATCAGTTGATCACAACAGCAAATTAGCTTCTTGACAAAGTTGACATGACTGCACAGTAGCACTACAGTACAACTGGATTAAAACAAAACATACCGGCATGGCAAACTAAAAACCAAAGTGCATACGATTGGAAACCGAAACCATCGAAATGTGCTTTCTTTCTCGCATGCTCGATCGCGCCAAAAGATTCAGGCTTTTTACCAAATGGGATCTCATCTTTAAAAAGCGGTTCCAAGGCTGCATTAGCATGCGTTTGTTTATGAGTTGCATGCAGTGCAAAGTTGATGGCTGGCAGTAGCATCAGGCCTAGCTAGCTAGTACGTAGATGCCAGAAATACAGAGCAATACAATACTGTGCTACTCATGTACAGCATTGTATTTTGCAGCTCGACATAGTTGGATTCAGTCCAGCTTTCCTCCCATGCATGGACTGCATTATCTTATCACCGTGCCACCGGCTGCCGGGAGGAATCACCAGCGGTGAAAAGGTTAAAAAGGCGACCGACGCACACCACGGCGCGCAAGGCATGAGGTAAATAATTACGCCAACGCAACGCAGCGTGCCCAATCATAACGCGCGGGCCCACGTGGCAGTTAATTAAACAGTAAGTAGTAACGGATGCTGTGAGATTAAGATGGGAACGGGCGCGCGGCGCCGCGAGGATTACCGGAAACGGACGACGCCGGCGGCAGCGGCACGGGCGGCGGGAGCTGCAGCAGTGGCGGAGGTTGATGAGGGTGCTGCGGGTGATGATGGTGCTGCTGCTGCTGCTGCGCGAGGAGAGGCAGAGGCTGATGCTGGGGTTTCGGCGGCGATGGCGGTGCCGGCGGGGGTGGAGGAGGCAGGGCGAGCATGGGCGGAGCCGTGGCCGTGGGCGCGATCGCGTTGCCGCCGCGGCGCGCGGCGCGGCGGGAGAGGACGTCGACGAGCGCGTCGTAGACCTCGGGGGCGAGGTTGGTGGGGAGGTTGCGCTCCTTGCGGTCGAGCCGCTCCATGGTCCAGTAGGACGGGAGCGGCTGCTGCTGCTGCGGGGGCGCCACGCCGGCGCCGGGGGCGTCGGGGAGGGCGGCGGGAGGGGCGGGAGCAGCCTGAAGGGAGGCGCGGCGGCACTCGTGGTCGCGCACCTTCTTGTAGTCGCGGAGGAGGTTGTCCCACTTGTCGTTGCACTGGTTCTGGCTGCGGAGGCAGCCGTTCATCCAGCAGTAGTTCTCCACCCACTTCCAGCGCTGCTCCGCCGACCGCGGCGTCAGCGGCGAGGACGGGCCGGTGGGCATGGCGCCGCCGCCGGCGCGTCGGTCGTCGTCGAGGCGCTTGGCGGTGATGAGGATGAGCGTCTCGTGGAGCGTCCAGTTGCCCTTGCGGTACTCCCTGGGCGCGGACGCCGGGGACGGGGGCGGCGCGGCGGGCGGGTACGCGTGCGCCAGGGCCACCGGCTGGTGCGGAGGCGGGGTGGAGAGGTGAAGGTGGTGCGGATGGTGCGGGTGGTGCGCGCGGAGGATGCCCAGCGGGGACGCCGCCGCCGCCGAGGACGACGGCGACGGGTCCGACGACGCCGACATGGCTGGCCTAGCTAGCTCGGCACCCACAGATCGAGGACCAGGCTACGCTGAAGCCAGAGGCAGGGCGTGACTGGGTTCGGGCATCGGGAACGCGATGTGCGAACTGCGTTGCGGTGGGCTGCGGCTGTATTTACATGGGCACGGCGTTTGGTGCGTGCGGTACGGTACGCCTGTCCCGTCTCGTCTCCCCCACACTTCCCCGCCGTTTCCATGGTTTCGTGGGTGCGTTAAGCGTGATAACAGGGGGCGTTTTGTTAAAACGAGTGGCAGTATCAGTGGTGTGAGTGTACTGGGAGAGTGGCAGGGTGTGGCATGTGAGTGGGCAGTGCCATGGCATCGCCTATCTCTCATGTGAAGAGATCAGGTGTTCAGTGCCATGGCAGAGCCACAGGCAGGAGGAGGCTTGACTCGTCTCACACTGAAAGCATCTGCATGCTCGCTCGTGTTCGTCTTCTTCTTCTTGATTGGCGGCTCCATCTCTTCTGTAACTTTCGTCCGGCCAGCTAAGCTTCGTGACGCCGCAAATTGACCTGGCCTTCTTAATCACGAGGCTTAACTTAATTTACTAATCACTCTAGCTGTAAAAGCTGCGGGCACGAGATGGTGTCCTTGCCGTCGTCGAACCACCGTGGGTGTGTCCGTAGCAAGCAGCGGCTGCCTCGTTCCCGGGCACGAGCTGCGCAGTGGCGGTGGCCCGGGGCCATTCATCCGGTTCCACCGAGGCACTTTGACCAGATTTCGTACGCACACTCCTCTGCATAGGACGGCAGGGACCAGCCATATATAGCTGTTGCCATGAGTGAATGTGCTTGGGGATAGAGGTACACTAAATAGTGCCGAGATCAGATCGATCCTAGCTAGCATAAAGGATACTCCTACATAGTTACAAAAATAAATCATCTTCGATGCATACATTTTGTTACACGCAACATTTATCGCTACTCCTACCAACTTGAAACCCCTAGCCTTGTATCGAATCGGTACACATAGCTTTATTTATATTAATTATTCAACAAACTGTACAAAGTAATATATCAATAAGTCTGAAGCCACCATCCTGCAACATCTGTCGCTACTCCAACCAACTTGATGAAGAGTGGACATGATCGCGTCCGTCTACCTGATCTCACACCAACGCACATCATCTAAATTCGGAGGCCTCAACCAAACCGTCCAACGACGGATCGGAAGCACACCAGTCCAGCAGACTCTCAACATGCACCACATGCGCACATTACGAAACGAAGTTGTTACATCAGGCCGGCACAGGATCACAAAGTGGGTTGTACGGCAAATGTGGCAAAGGTAACCAAATTGGTGCGGACCTCGCAACGATTGTCTTTGCCGGTACTACGTCGACTTAGAACATGAGAATGAGAAAGAGCGCTTGTGGTCGTGTCCTAGGATGTTGACATTTAAGGTTTAATCTCGTTAACACATATCGTCTTATTCATGTGTTTCGGCCATCCACTTTATTTTATGTTTTGTATCGGCTTCTACTTAGCAAAACCACCCTACAGATTGAAGGAATGATCGAGCACCATGTCGGCCTTGGAGGGATGTAAGCGGAGACCTTACTTCTTTCTTTACTTTGCGCGTTGGCACCGGCCAGTCCGTTCTTCCGTCGAGACCTGGCCGCTACTTACTGTGCCAGTTCGTCCGACTTCATCTCATTTATTGTATCGTCGGTTCTTTCACCATGTAATTGTGTATAAATTTACTCATTTTAGTCCTTAAATAGTTAATATTAAAAATACTAAAACATCTTATAATTCGGGACGGTGGGAGTATATACATGGCACTTTGCTCCATGCATCGTGTACACTACTACTGTTGCAACTGCAAGTACTTCTGTTTCTATTTAACCAATAACGACACAAAATGAGGACGGATGAATGATCAGTTTCTACCTAGCAAAATCATCTTACCCTACCAAGTTTTCTTTGTAGTTGAGGGGTACCCTACTACCCTAGGTAGAGTTTGTTATTGTGAGAACTCCCTACCCTAGCTAGTGAGCACTACCAAGAACATTCCTCACAAATTATGGCTTTCAATCCCTCGGACGTAGCGTAGGCCATGTACTGCGATGTCGGTGTCGATGTCCGTCCTTGTGCGTGGCCTAAAAGTAAACGGAGATAGCTGTTTGTGTTTTTTTCTAACTGGAACGCATCTCGATATTTTTGTGAGTCGATATCTCGATCAATCTTTCCAACGGAGGAGGGGAGCGTTAGGGAAACCGCAGGAAGATGGGCTGTTTTTGCGAGGCAGTCGGGCTCCGGAGAGCAGAATAGAACGAGGAAAAGCCCAATACAAACAGTAGCGACCCCGTTGCACCACCGAATGATGAAGAAACTTTTCTCAAAAAAAAAAGAATGATGAAGAAACTACGGACTTGGAGAAAAAAATTGGAGGTGCGGGGAATCGAACCCCGTGCCTCTCGCATGCGAAGCGAGCGCTCTACCATATGAGCTACACCCCCGTACTGATCGTGGAGCGAAGTTGAGCTTATATGTTCCTTGGTCCACAAAATGTAACCATTTTTTTGCTGCATCAATATACAGCTTTGCTCATCGCTTTTTTTTTTTTTTTTTGCTGGTAGCTTTGCTTATCGCTTGTGAGTTTGAGATCTGTCGTCGGTAATTTGACCTTATATATACTTTTCTCCGAATGTAACCATTTATAGCTCCATCAAGATAAAGCTTGGCCTTATCGTTTGTGAGTTTTGAGTCCTTTCGTCGGTTCCTAACGATTTGTATCAACGTAGGGCAAGACCACGGGATTAATTGTGGCGCAATGGGAGAATACAGTCAGCATCACGAGATTTGGAGCAAACACGAGTAGCAGAAAACTCAACGGGTGCATAAAGGTTCGTACGAATGCAGTATCAAATAATCTTTTAGTTTTGCGCAACACCAGATGAATTAATCAAGACGCCAGCCCGATTGAGCTATTTTTAGCTGAGTGCAGACAGCAAAACATGGATAATGAACAGGACAATGAAACAGAGACAAATATTTTACTTCTCAATCTCAGCCATGCCACAAGAATCATCTGCTTGCATAATGTTTCAACAAGAATGTCTGCAGCAAGCTTCTGTCAAAAGAAGCTGCTTTATCTGCAGACCACAAACTCGAAATGTCGGTTATTTATCACCTGCCCTTAAAACATTATAAGAGGCTGTACATTGAAAGAATACAACCAGCACGCATATCGAACTTGCACTGTCGATGATCAATCAGCTATACAAATTTGAGTGCCAGATCAAATAATGGCGGCCCCGAATGAACTACTTGTAGAGATGCTATGAATGCTTATCGGGTGACTACTTTTTGACATAGGCTACAAAATACATAATATGCGTCCCTAACACAATTTTTTTTATGCTGCTGCAGATCTTTTATTGTCAGGGTCTTCTATATTCAAAGCCTGAAGTAGCTTCGGCCATGATTCGGGTATTCCTCCTGGTAAATTGAACTCCAAGAGTTTTCCCCGTGCCCTGTAGAATCCCTCCACTGGTTCACACTGCAAAGATAACAAGGAAATATTCTGAGCATATGCTAATATAACGAGGGAAGATTGCTATATCAGTTCCATAATAATATAGTTTCAAGTTCGGCAGATGAAGTGTGCTCATTGCTGAATTTGGGACATACACATAATTTCTGAAGTTCCAATTGGCTGAATGATAGTGAACATTTATCATATAATCAACCAGAATGACAAAGTTCAATAAATCATGTCTCGGTATTTCACACATGCAAATCTAAGCATCCATTTTTTATACCGGCAATTCAATAATTGACCTCATACATATACAGACATAGCTTCATACACCCTACTGGTGCAAATTGATCTGTCAGATCTGAGATCTCACGGAATAGAAATATCAGACGAGATAAAGCACCAAAAATGCAATCTAAGGTTACTGGTACGTACCAAGTCATGGTAAATACGCAATCGCTCTTTTACCACCTCCTCGGTATCATCTGCTCTAGTAATTAACTTGGATTCGCACTGTGGAGGAGGTAGTAGTGGAGGCATATACATTCGAGCCCCACCATTCTGACCCTCAATATCAATGGACGCCACGTTGAAGTTTCCTCCACACTGGCTGCACTTCCTTCTACCAATGCATTTGGCAAGCAGAGCTTCTTCTCGGAGTTTGAGGTTGATCACCAAATCAATATCTGTGACCCCCTCCAGTATTTCCTAACAAAGCACACAATATAATCATTTTGGGAACTATTATACGGTATCAACAGATAAGTTTGAAGACTTAGTTGAAGTTTGTTGGTCTAAATTAAATGATACTAAAACTGAACTACCATACATAAGACTCTTACTAGAATAAAGTTCGAAAATATTGTTGAAACTGTACACAATTTCCATGAGTCCATCCCAAAAGTGCAACTGAGATGCAAGAGTATGTCTTGCATACTTACGGGTCAGGTCAAATAACTAGCTCACCGCTTGTCTTATAGTTCTTGGAAAACCATCAAGTATGAACCCCAATTCACCCTTTTCTTCTCCCTCCTCAAGGCGCTTTGACAACAGATTTATGATTATCTCATCAGACACCAGCTTTCCATGATTGACAATCTCAGCAAGCTGTAAACAAAGAAGACATAAATCGATCAACAAAATGGGAGGTGCACAACAGAGTCGAAATAGAAAGGCACGCCGCACAACACTCAATGTTCATAAAAGTTTCCAATGGTATATGCAGAAAAAGCTACAAGCATCGACTGTAGAACATCTAAACCCATGCACCAGGCCTTATGACCACTTTTAAATCCCTTTTGATGGAGTGTATTATAGACATGTGAGGTTTTAAAGGCTTTGTTTATGGAAGTATTTTGTTCCAGGACTTATTTCATAGGACGACCAATTCGGGTTATTTGCTATAACCCTGACGAAGAGCCGGAACGGGAACAGTCAGTCAGCAACCGTTTGTTCTGACTGGTGACCAAATCTCAACAGTTCGTGCAGCTGTGATCCTTCCAGATTGTGCAACTGGATATTTGGATGTGCGTGCTTCATCCTTCACCTGACCAACCTGTGCTGGTTTGTTCTACTGGATGCGTCGTGTATAATTTCTTTTAGACTGAAGGATCGGAGAGAGCCCGGCTTTAACTCAATGAAACCAACAACGTGTCTAATTTCTGGTACAATGACGTGACAAGCTGGTTACCGAGGATGGTACAAGAATGGCGCAACCATGAGCTTGGACTGGTCTACTACCAGAAGAGTTGAACCATCTTCCTGGGTCTGCACATCGATGATTGTTCGTTTCCTGGTGATAAATTGGCACCGGATGTAGGGAACGCATCAACTAAAATAGATTCAGCTTTCTGAAATCTGAACAGCTGCGATATTTGTCCAACCTCTACTAACTACTACAAGTCACGTCGCACAATCGACCGGGAGGGGATTGGAACTTTTCCACATGGAGATCAACCAGGGATACCTGTTTGGAGAGGGGGCCCTGGGAGGCGAGGGCGTCGCGGACGAGGTCGCCGGTGGCGATGTGCGGCACGCCGAGGAGCCGCGAGAGGCGGCCGGCGTAGGTGCCCTTGCCCACCCCGGGGCACCCCAGGAACACCCACTGCACGCGCTTCCCGTCCTCCCCCGGATCCCGCCCGCCCCTGCGTCCCGCCACCGCCGCTGCCGCCGCCGCGGACGCCTCCTTCGACGACGCCGCAGCCGCCACCGACAGGTTCCTCCGCGACGAAGCGGCGGCGCAGGCCCGGATCGCGCGGGACATCGCCGACATCTCTGGCCGGCTCCGGGAGATCAGACGGGCCGCCGAGAGAGATATTTTTTGCTCGCCTATTTCGTGTTCGACTTCGTGACGGACGACGAGCAGTAGCGTAGCTTCGCTGCTTCCGGGCGATGACGATTTTGGGCTGACACGTGGTGGGGCCCAAAACGGTGGGCCCGGGCCGTTGAAGCGGTGGGCGCACGTGCGAGAATTGAAAAGTGGACCGGTGGTTTCGGAGCAAGATCCAGATTCTGCTGGCGCAAAACCGCTCCCGTCGCCGTCGACGTCGCCACCGGCGACAATCTGGCAGCACGGGTGAGCACCGGCAACGTCATCGAACAGCCACGGTCAAAGCCACGTCATCCAGGAGAACAAACGTGACACGTCTACGTGCACTTGTCTTTCAAGACTTTGCAAGCAAGTTGCCATCACAATGGAGACAGACGAAGAACAAAAGTTTCTAACCAAAGTACACATCAAAAAAAAAAAAAATCACACACAAAAATCATGTAGAGTAAATAATTCGCACAGATTCAGTCCCAAGCTCTTCTCTGAAATTCCTGCGAATGATAGATAAATCGATAACCATAATGATAGTAATAATGATCAAAACTTCCAGTAATACAGTGTACGAGTACATCAATCTTGATTCAAAAATCAACACGAGAAAACGGGACATGTAAAATAACTTCAATTCTTGCAATCTGCCGACACGGACTGATCGACTACACATCGACCATCTTTCGCCAATCATCAGATCAATCGGGCATCGCAGAACGGAGCTTCGCTTCGTTGCAACACATTCCACTAGGTCCGGCAAATCTGGAGAGGCGCAACGACGTCGGCCATCTCCTCACAGGCGGCGGCGACCTGGACCAGGTCCGGTACGCCCTTCCGCAACAGCAGCCTCCCTCGGCACTCCTCCGCGGCGTCCATGCCTGAGGAGTAAGCTCCGTGCACGGCGCCAGAGTGCTCTGCGCTGGCTGCCTCCCCGGCGAAGTACAGCAGGCTGTCCACCGGCGCCGAGAACCTCTCGCACACGTCCGCCGGCTTCCCGACCAGGTCGCACGAGTAGGAGCCCAGCGAGTTCGGGTCCGAGCCCCAGCGGGATACCAGGTACTGCGTCTGCAACACACAACATCATGCCAATGGTTAGTTCAACTAATCAAGCAATCACAAAGTGCAGATAAAATTTTCCAGTCTGTGACAAGAATGTTTGTTCAGTGTTCAGACTTCAGAAAAAAATTGCTTACGGGTTCAGTGGCGTCGGGTATCATCGTCTTCAGGTGAGCCATGACGAGGGCCACGGCCTCCGCGTCCGAGAGCTTCTCCACCTCCTGGGCGAACCGGCCGGCGGCCATGTACACAAGGACCGGGTTGCCGGTTGCCTTGTGCAGGTTCAGGAAGTAGCCGCAGGTTTTCGGCGTTGGGCCAACAATTCCTAGCACCTGGATGTTGGGCCAGAAGGCCTTGTCGAAGTGCATCGCGACCTTGTTCTCTATGCCGACTCCAAGGTCGGCGATGGCGGAGCTCTTCCATGGGGGGAGCTCGGGCTCAAACTTGATTATGTTCGCCTTGAGCACGCCGAGCGGCACAGTGATTATGCAGGCGTCAGCGGAGTATTGTGTGCCATCCTCGATGGTGACAGTCACTCCGTTGTACTGGCGGGCGATTTTGGTCACTCTGAATACGTAGGAATAGCACAGTAAGTAAAAGTATCTAGCAAAATTACTATGTTTCTACTCATGTTTAACTTGGTATTTTAAACACTTGCCATGATCATAACAGTAGTTTAAAAGAACATGTGGGACAGTCATACTGAAATAATTCCTTGCATAATAATGTTCGGAATGAACAAAATACACACCTCTGATTAAGACGGATGTCGAGACCTTGGGAGAGAGCCTGAATTACAGGATAGTACCCATCAACCATCAGACCATGACCACCAGTAAGAACATGTTCCTGCAGATAGGAAGATAATTCAGCGACGAGTAACAAAGTAAACACCTGGTGAGATTTTTCTTCAAAACAAATCAGTCATCATAGGATCCTATATAGTATAATAAATCCTTGATGGCACCCAATGATCTGCGCTAACCTGATCCCAGTTTTTCAGAGATATTGCATCTGCATCTGCAGCAAACCATGCCTCCAGCCGGCAAACACACCATTGCAGGACCCGGTCGTCAAGTCCTTCTAGCCTAAAAATTGGCAACAATATCAGTCAAGCTATTATGCTGCAACTGACCAATTTATGATTCGTATGAAAACAAAGAATCACATGGAAGCTTGTTATAATAGTAGACATACTTTAGATCGGGGTGCCTCTCAAGCACCATTGAGATTGCCTGTTGAAGGGGCATGTCATATTCCTGCTCATCACGGAGTTTCACAGTCTGCAGCAGAACAAAAATTAAGAGTATTACAGTCAGCTAAGAATGCTCTCAAATAAGATAAAAATATGGCGTATGAATGTTAATAATTACGTACCTCCTTGAGAATTTTCTCAAATATTTCTCCGACTTTAGCAGCGGTCTCCTTTGGCACTTGAAGGCCATTCTTATCGAAGAGCGAACAGCTGGGAAGAATCAATTAACACAATGAGATGTAAGAATAAGAAAGAGAATGGTGCCAAAGAAAAAGGTAAGTACAAGTGCTAAAATTCACCTTTCTAAATCATGATCATAGAGAACAGAGTTGTCGCCACTAGTTTGATATAGCCTTAGCCCAAGATGGCCAATCAATGGTGCTAACGAGTTCTCATTACTGACACCGTGCAGCCTGAATTTTTTCATCAACGCCACCACAGTTAGTAAACACTATGCAGATAAATCTACAAAGGATGGTTTCTGTAAATCAATTTCACTGAAGACTAACCATGAGGCCCCCATATCAATGGGGCATCCGAAGGAGTAGTCGGTGTGAACGCGGCCACCGATACGATCTCTCGACTCAAGAACAGTCACCTCAAAAGAGGAATTGGAGAGGACACGGGCCGCCGCGATCCCCGAGATGCCACCGCCGATCACGATGACCGATGGGGGCGAAGCGCACCGCCTCTCGATTGTTGGAAGCAGAAGGCCTAAAATACATCAATGCACAGGAATGGTTCCTAATCAGCGCCCATGTAAGGGGGTCGAAAGGGGGCAAATTCTATGTGAGCGTAGCGACCAAATTACAGTTTTTTCCCTCAATTATGAGCGCAATTGAATGTTTAGATTCGGAAATACTGTTCTAAATCCCCATTCAGCATGCAAAATTTCCCCTTTATTCAAGATCTAAAACAGGGAACACTGAAACTGAAGGACAGAAATACAGAAATCAGCATACCTCCAGTTTTGAAGCTGTTGGAATCCATAGCCGCAAACGCCGCGGCCGTCGTCGCCGAACGAGAAGAAGAAGATTGAGGTTGAAACGAAGCAGCAGGAGATCCCTCCGTCCGCGCACACGCAGCCGCGAGCACGAACGCCGTCTACAAGAGATCGCTGGTACTAGCAATACTACTACTAGAATTACTGCTACGATTACTCAGACTACGTATGGGAATCGAGATGAAGAAGACGAAGACGAGGAGGCCGTCCTGGAGGCGGCTGGCGTCCGAGGAGCGGCGGAGCGTGAGGCAGCTCATAACCCTGTCTGGCTCCAAACCGGCAACGCGAGGGTGGATCCCTTCCTTTCCTTCCCTGCCCCGATTCGATCAGATCGCGGCGACAAGAAGACGATTTTCGCTTCTTCTTCTCCGGCGACGGTGTGTGGTGTGGCGTGGCGTGATCTGATTTTGGTATGGCGTTTGCGTTGTGAGAGGCGGGGGCAGGGGTGGCCTTATATGGACGGACGGAGGAGCAGAGGAGGTCGGCCGCGACACGGAGACGGACGGGGGGCTCTGGTCTGGTGGGAAGCTGGCTGGCTCTTTCGGTTTGCAAGCTTGCGTTGCGTTGCAGGTGGGATATTTTCCGCGGAATATCCCGGGCGTATGTAGAGGCGGGCCACCAACAACTGCCTGGTGCCCGTTTTTTCTAGTCTCGCACGGATACACCTGCATGGGTATTTTATATTCTGGAAATAAAATACAAGTAGCGTGTACGACTAAATTTGTATCAAATTTCCCTAAAAAAATTGTAGAATTTTGTCCCCATGTGGCTGCACAAAAAGACAATTTTTGAAAGCAAATATGAGTTATTCGTAGCTACTTAGAGCCACGATTTTGTGGATTTTTTTTGTTTGTTTGTTCTGATTGCTTATCAAGCATATCTGGAAATAAAATACAAGTAGCATGTACGACTAAATTTGTATCAATTTTTTTATTGTATAATTTTGTCCCCATGTGGCTGCACAAAAAGACAATTTTTGAAAGCAAATATGAGTTATTCGTAGCTACTTAGAGCCACGATTTTGTGGATTTTTTTTTGTTTGTTTGTTCTGATTGCTTATCAAGCATATCGCTTGACATTTTGGGTGTATTTGGTAGCCTGGGTGAACTCCCACATTCCCACCTCAGTCTGGCTGAGCTGCCTAGTTCTTGTTTAGTAGCCTGGGTCGGGTCACATGGGCAGTGCTGGCTTTGTACGAAAAAGGCCTCCGGGCACTGCCCGGTTGGGAAGTGGAAATCGAGCTTCTCAGCTCGCCCGGGCTAGGCTAGGCTCGTACCCGCAAAACACTGTTGCAGATCGATTCCCGTACGCGGTCGGCCACCCCGGGACGAAACGAGCAAAACACTGTTTCACTTTCCCCCGAAAGAGGAAGTGGCGGACGGCAGAACGCGCGGGGCCGCACATCACCGGAAGCCGGACCGCCCATCCCGTCGGCATCGGAGGTCCTTTCTGTAAGATTTCGGACCTGTTTGTAATTTCTGTTACTTGATAATACTCTCAGCATGGCTAGGTGGAACCGGGACAACCAAACAACATCTCATTCTAACCTACCCCAGGTCATACGGGACACCAAACATAGGAAAAATCTCATCCCAACCCGGCCCACTTTAGCATGTATGGACTGAGAAAGTTGTGCCAGGGTGATACAGCCTACCAAACACACCCTTTGTATATATTGTGCAGCCTACCGTATTATCTAGCAAAAACTCTACAAATATGTACTTTCATAGATAACACGTATATGCATACACTATTTTTTTTTAGAAAATTTCAAACCTTTAAAACACCTTTTTACCAAAAAAAAAAGGGGTACCAAGATCACAGGAAGTCGTGAGGCAAAACACCTCACTCTTATAGGAGTGAATAAGTTGGACAAAGTGTCACTTAAACATGATTTCTCAGCTTTGATATTATAGATTGGAAAATGAAATGATAATATCATTGTCCTTTCAATTTATTCCTGCCACATGAAATAAAATGAGAGGTGTCAAACGAGCTCTTCGAGTTTGGTTCAACAGGGGAGCTAGATAGTACATCATGGACAGAAACATTTTTTCCGTTCCGTGATATTATATAAAGATGGGTGTTGATTTTGTATTGGGCTATCGCCTAGCCAAATATCCTCCTAAATTTTTAAAATGGAGAATCAGTTGGTTTGGCCACCACTTAAGCCAGAGTTTTAGTAGATAGATAATCGGTGTGTAACAACTCCTTTCGCACCCCTTCCTCATTTAATAATTTAAACAACCATTTGCTGAATAAACACTTGTTTTTCAAATCTAATACCCCGTACTTCAACTCCTAAACCTTCCTAATATTTTGGTCTGGAAATAATATTTCATTTCGGTAACCGATATTTTTCATTTATTCTCATCACTTTGTCAAAAAAAAAAACGAGATCGGTAAACGTCCAAGTCTTTTTCTTACCCCTTTAGGTATTTTTAGAAAAGACAACATAAACATGGCTAGGCTAGTTAAAGCAGAATTAACTAGGACAAGACGATCACCGTACGAGCCCTTCTAACAATTGAGTTTACCTTCGAAACAACATTCGACTGGATACCACTCTGACTTGAGAAGTTTTCTAATGAATAGGTACACCTAAGTACTTAAAAGGAAGAGAACCGGACTAGCAACCGAATATTTATCCTGATTCTCCTCCTCTTTTGCCTTCCCCCCCCCCCCCCCCACACCCAAATTCACTCTTCTAAAATTTTATTTCGAGCCTAGAAATTTGCTCAGAAATACAGAGAATTAATTTCATGTTAACTGCTTTGGCCATATCATGCCCCGTAAAAAATTATCATGGAAACACAAGTGTACACATAATGGAGAAAAGGAACAATGTCCATGGAATAAGAGAGATTTAATAAGTCTGCATGTTATTCAGAGATACAACAAAGATCAAACTGCGAGATTGTACAGTTCTGGTAGCAAATAGAACGGAAGGATCAGCTAGGATGTTAACAGAACAACACAGTGGTAAATACTAATAGACAAGTTTGTTCTTTCTTTCACAGCCTGGATATCTGGAGGGGCACCATGACTTCAGCCATCTCCTCCCTCATGGCAATCTTGCCGACCTGGAACAGATCGGAGATACCTAGCTGCGTCGAGAGGCGCCTTCGGCAGTCCTCTGCAGCGTCGATACCTGAGGAATACGCTCCGTGCACGGACCCAGAGTGGTCGATGCAGGCGGCCTCCCCGGCAAAAAACAGGTTGCCCACAGGAGCGCAGAATCTTTCATACAAGTCAGCTGGTTTTCCGACCAAGTCGCAAGAGTAGGAGCCGAGCGAATTTGGGTCAGTTCCCCACCGTGAAACTAAATACTGAACCTGGAAATGTGTAGCAGAAAAGCAGTTAGAACCTTGAAGCTACTGTGCACATTCTGAAATTTACATCATTAATAGTACTTCAATCACTTTAGAGAGTGAAAATAAGCATCTAAGGTTTTACCGGTTCAGTGGCCCCTGGTAGCATTTTCTTGAGCTGTGACATGACAAAGCTAACGGATTCTTCGTCCGACAGCTTCTCCATTTCGTACGCGAATCTGCCTGCCACCATGCATACAAGGACTGGATGTCCTGTGGCTTTGTGAAGGTTAAGAAAGTAACCACAGGCATTCGATGTTTGGGCAACCCTACCCAGTACTTCCACATTGGGCCAAAATATTGTGTCGAACCGGAGGGCTATTTTGTTCTCGAGGCCAACACCAAGATCAGCGATTGCTGATAGTTTCCAGTCTGGGAGCTGCGGTTCAAATTTGATAATGTTTGCCTTGAGTACACCAAGAGGGACAGTTATTATAGCAGCATCTGCAACGAAGCTTGTCCCATCTTCCACACAAACGATGACTTTATTATACAGCTGGATGATTTTGGTAACCCTGATCACGAAAAGGATGAGATAAGAAACCATTTATTTGGGAACTGGGATTATACCTGAAAACAGTTAATCAATGTATCCATTTGAATTACTGGATCATAAGGATATGTTACTGTGCGTACCTGTGGTTCAGGTGAATATCAAGATCTCGAGCAAGAGCTTTGATAACAGGATCATATCCATTCACCATAAGCCCATGTCCACCAGTTAGAACATGTTCCTGTAAATTTGCAAACCTCAGTACACCATCATAGTATAAATGAGCATCCGTGCATTTGTCAGCTGACCTGGAAAGTCGGGGCTCGACTAATGAGTATTGAAAATAGTCCTCTTGCATACCTGATCCCAGTTTTGCAAAGATATATTATCCACGTCTGTGGCGAACCATGCTTCCAATCTACAAATGCACCACTGCAATACTTCATACTGCAAACCCTCAAGCCTGTAAAGATAAGTGAGCATATTTTAATCATTTCACAGTTGCGTTAAGATTTCATCATTCCAGAACTATAAACTCTACTGGTACGCTCCACTTACTTTAGATGTGCATTCCTGTCAAGCACAATTGAGATGGCTTGAACAAGCGGCATGTCATTTACATATGCATCTCTAACTTTCACTGTCTGCGGTATTAACATGATGCTTATGAATTACAACTGATTCATCGAAACAAAAGGCATATGCCATGTAAATGAAAATGGTTGCAGTACCTCCTTAAGAATTTCCTCAAATATTTCCCCGACTTTGGTTACTATCTCCTGGGGGACTTGACGACCATCCTTGTCAAACAGAGCATAGCTAGTAAAAGAACAAGAAACTGTAAGAAAAAAAATACCAATCAAGTTGAAGGGGGAGGATACACACAGAACATTATGGATAATAAATCACCTCTCCAAATCATGGTCATACAGCACAGAGTTATCACCACTGGTGCGATATAATCTAAGCCCAAGAAGCCTAATCATTGGCGCCAAAGAATTCTCATTGCATACACCATGCAACCTGAATCACATGATAAAGCCATGAGAAGGCTCTGTATAAACTCAATACAAGGTGGAAAAACACAACTAATTGACTAAATACTAGCTCTAGGATGCAACTAACCAAGATGCTCCCATGTCAATTGGGCAGCCAAAAGAATAGTCAGTATGCACACGGCCACCAAGCCGGTCCCGGGACTCTAACAATGTGACCTGTAGGGGTGTAACTATATATAAGTAAAATAGTCTAGAATCTGGAACAGAAAGGTTTCATCTTTTCATCCTTCATTGACAATTTACCGTAAACGAAGCATTAGACAGCGCACGAGCAGATGCAATGCCTGAAATCCCTCCACCAATGACAATTACAGAAGGGGGCGAAGCGTTTTGCTGAGCAAAAAGACCTAGAATCATGAAGAAAGTAAGCGTTGAAAATTTTACATTATCTGAGTTTGGTATTTCCCAACCATCAATAAAACATTAGATTCGCCGTGTATAGGTATTCAATGTTTCTCAACCATCCAATAACTGAATAAGCACACACCAAATTTCCACTTATGTGTGTTAATTACTTAATTTATAATGAAATTTGCTTGTTAAATCTCCAGATGGACATAGTTGTCTGTTCTAGCATATGAAAAGCCACCTGAACAAGACTGTCTTCTAGGGAGTGACAGAACACTAAAGTGAATTTATTCTGTCCAGTTGATTAGTAACACTAAAGTGTTATGTCAGAACTAGATCAGCCTGAACGACTCCTTGAATTATTCGATGTGCAGCAATATGGATTAACCGTTGCAGCAGTATATTCTACAAAAAGAAGGCAAGCAAGAATAAGGGGCAAACAGGGCTTGGATGTGGTTCCCCCTTTTTGTCTACTTTGAAATGCAAAAACACTTTTTTTTCCACCGTTTTAGTGGCCTCAATTTTTGGAACCTTGTTCTACATCCCTTTCAAAGATTCAACTGTGATTCGCTATCACACTCCCTCTCTTTACATGTAATATTCTCTGTTCCTATCACAATTCCTTGCTTCCTTGTACTATTTATTGTTCCAGATTCTCATCGACCGACAGTCGCTTTTCTATGTCTACCTTAAGGTGATTCAGTTGAGGTCAACCAAAATACTTCCTTGTTTCATTAATATATAAGCTATCTCCTTGCTTTAAAAAAAATATCTCGGCTCATCAATCATATTAAGACCCATCATTGGTACACTATTTTTTTTTCCTTCATGACCCCAGGCATGAGTGGTGGTCCCCTGTCAACATCAAATGGATCGAAACAATAATTCAGGCCCAATGATATTTTTCGCCCTTTTAGCGTCTGAAAAGACAGTAAACTGTCACAAGAGTCAATTATGATCGAGACGCCAGTCCAGACAGCAACATTTCGCTCGATAAACATTCGTATTTCAGAGGGTTAGTACCAGAAATAGTTACCCTTACGCCTCTTGAATGAAACAATAAAAAACAGTACAATTAGTACTAGTAGTAATAATTACCCACACGCCACCTGAAATAAGGTTTACGTAGTGGATTTAAATTTAACGCAGTGAAGAAAGCTAATTTGTCATCACTGAACGCAACGTCGAATTGAAAAAAAAAGAGAAATGCGCAGCAACACGATACGTTTCGAGGAAGGAAACAAAAGAGGGGCGAGGTTCTGCGATCGGGCACGCACCTCCGGCGGCGAAGCCATTCGGCGGGTGGTCCATATCCTCCGGCGCGCGCGGTCAAACTGCAGGTCGACGGAGGATCGAGTCGAGGCGAATCGAATCGGAACAGAGTTCACAGAGATTACAGAGGGATCGGAGAGTGCGGTGCGTGGAGGGACCGATCCGGGCCGGCGGGGGGCTAGCAATTAGAGGAGTGGACGCGGGCGCCACGTATAGGAAGCGAGAGGTGGAAGACGAAGACGAGGAGGCCGTCCATGGAGCCGCTGCAGTAACAGGGGCCGACGCTGGGCGCCGCGTGGGGAAAGCCTCTCATGCCCAAAACGGCCCGTCGCCGGCGACCCCCTCCCGCGGAGCCACGCCGCCCGCCGCGCCGAGCCGAGCCGGAACGGTTCAGGTGGAGGAGAGAGTGCGTGCGGAACAGGGGGAGACAGTGGGCCCACGGTTGATGAGTTGGTCGTGACGGGGTTTGGGTTGGGTTCGGTTGCTTTGGTTGGTGGTGCGGTGCGGGTCGGATGCGAGGATGGCGCGGCGCTTTTATAGAGCTGGCTGTTTTGCGTGTGCGTGCCCGGGGATTTTGGTTATTGCTGGGATGGCACGATGCGTGTCGTCTGCGTGGCCAAGACTTCCTTCTTTACTCTTGTTTTAGCACTCTCGGAGCGTCTTCACTCGGACTGGACAAATTTGACTCACTATACATCCACGGATATGTATATGTATATGTATGGATGTGTCCGCGGACAGGATACTTGTCCCCTCCTGCAACCGCACCCCTCATATTCATACCCTTATTTTTATGTAATTAGTAAATCACATAGCACAATTCACGAATTCAACATGTGGATCACATAGCTATATCGCATAGCAAAAACACAAACTCTTCAACTGTGAACCTAAATAAATCACAATTCAACAATTCAGCGTTAACCTAAATAGATCACAGTCTCGATAGTTTATCATACACGAATGTGAATCAATCGTCCCCTCGCCTATCTCCTTGTCATCACCGTCTTATCGATTTGACTAGTCCTTCTCCTTGTCATCGGAGCGGATACCCCATTAAATATGCGCGAACAATGTGCCATGTTGAATGGATCTCTCTCAAGGCGATGATGCAAATTGAAGGCCAACTCAATCTACCAATTAAGAATCACTCAACATATTGAAAGTGCATGGTTGCTCCCATGCATGGTTTTGATAATTAATGACAATCTCTATGGACTAATGTTTGCATTGAGCTATATTTGTAGGTGTTGTCCATTTGCATTGCTTGATCTCCATATGTTGGAATCAAGGCTAAGAGAAGAAAAAGAAGAAAGAGTATGTGTTGATCAAGGCTAAGTGCGCATTGATCAACACTCAAGTCCAAATGAAGATATGCCGAAGTGTGCTTCTCCCATCTTGGTGTATGGGGGAGCGTCATGTGAATCTTCACCGAAGCGCAATCGAGGAAGGTGGTGCATCTTGAGGAGATGAAGATCGTCTTCATCGACCTCAAGTGGATTAATGCGCAAGGCAAAGGTATGATCTTGATAGGGTTTTTATTTTACCGGTCTCATGTTGTTTAGTGGAGAGACCGGGTTCTAGGATAGATAGCCGTCCTATTAAGAGGGGCTCTCGACCGAATATCGTGATCGTATCATCGTAGAGAGCACAAACCTTTGCATCCATGCAATCATCTCTATTGGTTCTTATTTGCCTCTTATCGTGGTGTGATCTTGGTGCTTGTCGTGCTCGTCATGACAAGGCTAAGTTCACCGAAAACGGTTTTCATATGCGTCTTCTATTGCGTTTTCGGTATTGGAGATTTTGCCGGTTCATCCGTGCGGAAGATTTATCTCTTCCATTTCTTTGCAAAATCTCCATTGCTTGTTTGCCATTTCCAAGGGTAGCTTTTGTCGTCCCCTTTCCAACAAAATTGGTTTCACGTTGTTCGGACTTCAATTGCAAAAGATACGGCATTTCCGGTTTTCAAAAAGGAGGTTTTCCCGGCGTGTCCTTTTTAGAGAGGTCAAACTCTCTCCTTGTGACCTCCTCCTCACATGATGGACAATGATGTTTCTCTGCATGATCTTGTAGATCTTTTCGTTGCGAGTCCAACGAGCCCAAGATCATCGAAAACGGAGTCCGGATGCAAAAGATATGCCCGTTTTCGTTATGCTCATTCTGCAGTTTTTCTGAGGGGCGGAAATTCCGGCCCGGGGTCCGGAAATTCCGGCCGTTGCCCCGGAAGTTCCGGCCCTATTTTTCATCTGAGCTTTTCTGCTAAGTCTTTTCGGCTTTTCTCTCTGGAGGGGTTCCGGAAATTTGCTCCGGAAGTTTCCTCGGAAATTTCCGGGGGTCCGGAATTTCCGGTACTTGGTCCGGAATATCCGGCCTAGGAAAAATTTGGCTAAGTCTTTTGCATTTTTCTCTCGGGTGGGGGTCCGGAACTTTGCCCGGAAGTTTTCTCCGGAAATTTCCGGGGCACCGGAAGTTCCGGTGTAAGCCCCGGAATATCCGGCCCCCGGCCGGAAGTTCCGGCCCTTAAACCCGGAATATCCGGCCCCACGTTTTTCCAACGGCTAGTTTTTGGGGGAGGCTATAAAAAGCCTCCTTCTTCCCCAAAACCTGGTTGCTCACTTTTCTCAGCTCACTCACTCTCTCTCCTCCATTGTTGCAAACTTGTGAGCTTGATTCCTCTCAATCCCTCCAATGATTCTTGCCCAAATTTAGGGATTCAAGAGAGGAGATCTAGATCTACCATTCCACCAATCAAAATCTCCTCTAAGTGAGGGGAACCTAGTGGATCTAGATTTGGGGTTGCTTTGTGTTCATCCCCTTTATTATTCCTCTCTTATTCCCTCCATAGCATTAGTTGCTTTGGTTGGAATTTGGGAGTGAAGGATTTGACCACTTTGTGTGCTCTTGCCTTTTGCATTAGTTGCATCGGGTTGCTCTCTCCACGGTGATACGTAAAGTTGAAGGTTGAGAAGCTTGTTACTCTTGGGTGCATTGTGTTCCCAAGAGCTTTGTGCCTCTTGGGTGCATTGTGTACCCTAGACGGTTTGGAGGTGCCGCGAAGACTTCGGTTGTGAAGCTTCGGCACGAATTTGGGAGCCCCCAATTGAATTGTTGATGCACATAGGTGAGCCTAGTAATTAGGTTGTTGGCTTGTTAATTTAAACACATAGTTTTATTCCGCAATTATCAAGCCCCTAAATATAAAAGGTGTTAATCGCCTATTCACCCCCCCCCCCCCCCCTCTAGGCGACATCCGGGACATCGTTTGTTCTTTCAATTGGTATCAGAGCCTCGTCTCTCTTGTTTGGCTTTACCGCCTAGAGAGTAAAGATGTCGTTTAGAGGATTAGTGCACGATCACATGTTTATATTCAATGGCACAAATTTTAATGTTTGGAAAACTCATATGCTTAGTCACTTACGGGGCTTGGACCCCAATATTGAGCGTATCTTAGATATAGGTTTTTCTCCTCCAAAGGATTACGAAAGTACGACTTTAGAGGATGAGAAAAACTTATATCTAGATGCTCTAGCTTCTAATGAGTTTTGTAAATTTGTGAGTGTTGTAGTTTTCGAGTCAATCATGCCTCTCCGGGATGCTCATGAGCTTTGGACCAAGCTTCAAGAAAAATATGGAGTGTCCAACTCTTTTGAGGATGATTTCTCTCCCTCCACCTCCGGCCGTGACGAGCTCTCGTCTTCATCTACTTCACCAAAATGTGGTAAGCCACAAACTAATGTGATGGTGAGTAGTGATAGGTTTTGCAATATTGATAGTGATCTCATTTTTTATGATCTTTTGTCTCTATCTTGTCGCAATGCCTCATCTTTGGACCAAAACACACATAGCACTATAAATGTCATACATGCTAGTGTTGATAGTCCTTGCATATCATCCAAAAATTGCTTAGATAAATCTAATGATGATATGCTTGCTTTGTCTTGTTGCCATGATAAAAATGCTTGTGTTCCCTCTAACTCTTGCATGAATAATAATATAGAGGAAACCCAATTTGCTATGCAACAAGATGTGAACTTGAGTAGTTCAAAAATTAATTGTTCTTCTTCATCCATCACTCATTGCCTTATGGCTAAATCTTCTAGTAGTGATGATAATAATAATGATAATGATAATAATGATGAAGAAGATGATATGGAAAAGGTTAATGCTCTCCTTCAAAATAAAGGTCTAATGATTCTTAAAGCCCTCCCTAAAAATAAAAATGCTCAAGCTATCCTATTTGAAATTATGGAAACGCTAATTGAGCGCGGGGAAACTATTGAGGCCTTGGAAGCAAGCCTTGAAGAAAAGGGTAAGATCGAAAGAGATGATGCTATGGAGAAGGCATCGTTAGAAGATGCTCTTGAGGAAGAGCATGAGGCTCGTGCTTCTCTAGAGGAGAAACTAGAATCTATCGAGGAGTCTCATAATGAAATAATTGCTAAAATCATTAAAGAACGTGATCATGCTCATGCAAAATATAAAGTGTTTAAAATGGAAAATGCTAGATTAAATAATGAGCTTGACAAGTTGTCTTCTTCTATTCCTAAGGTCAATGATGCTTGTGCTACTAACTCTATTTCTTGTGAAGCATCCACTTTGAAGGAGAATGTTGAGCTAAGGGCTCAACTTGACTTGCTAACAAGCAAGTATAGGGTGTTGGAAGAAAGTCATGAAAAGCTATCTAGCTCTAATGATGATCTTCTAGCATCCTATGCTAGTCTTAAGTTAGCTCATGAGGCAATCACTACCAAGGTAACATCTTGTGAGCCTCATGTGGATATTAGCACAACTTTACCTAAAAATGCTATATTGCCATGTGCTAGTCCTAGTAGTTCATCAACTAAAAATATTGGTACATCTTGTGATGAATTACTTGCTTTGCCTTGTTGTCGTAACAATGAAGCCTCTACTTCCTCTAGTGCATTTGTTACCACTAACCATGTAGAGGAAATAAAAGACCTCAAGGCCCAAGTCACTTCTTTGAAGAATGACTTGGAAAAGCGTCATGAAGGGAAGCGTGCACTTGACAACATGTTGAGTGTGCAACAATCCCCTAATGACAAGAGTGGACTTGGATTCAACTCCAACAACAAGATCAAGTCCAAGGTTGAGAAGAAGAAGGGCCAAGTACAAGTCAAGAATCCGGCCAAGATCACTTGCTTCAAGTGCAGGATTGAAGGACACCATGTTCGTGATTGCCCAATGAAGAAGAAGAAGCCTCTTAGTGAGAAGCAACTAGGGAAGCGGCCTCTTGTTCAATCTCGTGCTCAACCACGAGTTGAACAAAGGCCACCTCCTAAGAAGACTCAAGTTATTGCTCCTCAAGTTGAGGAGCCTATTAAGAAGAAGAAGAGTCGGTGTTGCTACCTTTGCCGTGGCAAAGGTCATTTTGCTTCGTCATGCACTAACGGTACCCCATCCAACCCTACCATAATTGATGATGTTTATTCTCTTGGGAAGGATAGAGTTGGCAATGTGTTTGCCAAGTATGTGGGAGCTCAAAGTGGTGGCAAGAAAAGCACCATTTGGGTTCCCAAGCCTATTGTAACTAACCACTTAGGACCCAACTTGGTTGGGGACCAACAAGCTTCAACTTGATCAATAGGTGATTGTGGAGGACATTGGTGACTTGGTTATCTTTGAAGAATTAAGGGATCTTCATGGTTATATTTCCTCAAGCCAAGTCAATTGGAATATATTGCTCTATCTCATATCCAATGCTTCCTCCTCGCGGTAACTTGTATTTAAATCATATACACATTGAAAGTTGCTTGCTCCCTTGCATGTGTTAGTTTTGTTCCTAGCATGTGCTTATATATGATATGCTACTTTCCTACTTGTCTTGTCATCCAAGGTTGTGTATGATAGTTTTGTACCATGTATGTGTAAATTTATGTTGAGCTTTATTGGATCTTGTGTGGATTTTATTTGGCTCTTTGAGATATTAATGGACTATCCCATTTTGGGGGAGTGATGTGCTTAGTGCACCTCACAAACCTAAAAATGTGTGTACATGAGGCACACCACCTAGTATTGATATTTCAATATTATCTAGTTATTATGTGGTATGTCATATTCATGAGAAATTCAAATTCTACAATGTCCATTAATTTCTCTAGTTGGTCTTTTTGCCTCTTGTTTAAAAATAAATGATTTATCACATTATGGGGGAGTAATAAGCTATGTGCATATTACAATCTCATAAAAATGTGAACATTTGAGGTTTTCCACTTAGATTTGATATTGTAAATTATCTTATTCCTATGTGGCATGTTTGCTCGAACAAGTTCCAATTCTCCTTGTGATTGTCTTTTGGCTCTTGTTTGTGTGAGTTTTCTTGGTGTGGTTTTTCTCTAATATGCATTTCCATATATTATTTGAGAAACCATTTGTTTCATATTATTCTAACCATGGTTTTGCCGGTTGGTTCGAATAGTTGAAACTACCAACAAACCTTTTTCCAAAATATGGTGTTTTATTTCTTATCTCTTGCCATATGCTTGTTTGTTGTGAAGTTGGTCTTGGACATCATTCCTATATACCACCGAGAAATTTCTCTATATACTCCTTGTCCATGACAAGTGATACTAGTAATTGTGGTGGATTTTGTAGACCATCTTCATAATGGCTCTTGCGTTGAATTGACTTATGTATTGCCTTCCTTGCCTCTTGCATGGATCCTAATCTTCAATCGGTAGTGTTTAGTGTTGTAAATAAAATATGGAGAGTAATGATCCCTTGTGTGAGCATTTTGTATTCAAATGCAAATATCTAAAATAATGCATTAATCTTGGGGGAGCATTCCTTTTTATTTAGAACACTATTCTATCTATCAATATTTGATCCTTTCAATTGGCATTTGATTCTTTATCTTTTGTTTTGATATCTTCAATTGGTATTAATTGGGATTTAATATCTCCTCCATAGATATTTGTCTCAATTGATATTTATTGTGGGAGTCTTGATACCTTATTTGCTTTAGCTTACTTTACTTGGTTTCGGTCAAGTATTATCCTCTACTTGGTATCTTTTCTCCTAGTGGTATCTTACTTTCAATTGGTGTCTTTTCAATCATATGTTGTTTTGATTTGATTCCTTTTGATATCATTCATGTGTTGATTTGATTTTTTCCTCAATCATGTGTTGATTTGGATTTTGATATATTTTGGACAACCTTTTTGTGTCACACCTTGGTGTGCTCAATTCTTGGTTTACTTGGTGTTTTTGTCCAAAGTGTATCTCGTTTGGTTCTTGAAAGACCTTGTATGTATATCCTTTAACTTATACATTATATGGCATGCTAGTCTTTCTTGATCCAATATATAGGGGATGCCCCACCGAATCCTAAATCGGCTAAGATGTGCATGAAATTCAATTTCATATCTATATGCACATATTTATGTGGAGTGTTTCCTATATATTGTAGTTCATCTAACTACTATGGGACCCAATGAGTTTGGGAACCATTTTGTACTCTAATTGTGTTTTAGGTACAATGGATATGCATTGGATGCTTGCCTCATCCATAAGGAAGGTGTTCTCACCATGTGATTTTTGGAGTCAAGCTATGATGACTAACAAAGGATCATCTTCGTCGTCACCAATGCATCTCGGTAACAAGTATCTATCCCATGCATAATTTTCTAGATCCAACCTTGTGTAGGTTGCCTCTTGGCATGAAAGCTTTCATATGCAATTGTTGTGGTTTTGGCCTATTTCCTTCACTTAATATATCTTTGTGATATGTGTGATGAAGTTGCAAAAACCTTTTCTTCAATTGATATTATTTTCTTGTGATACTTGTTGCCTATCTCAAAGCATCTACACTATCTCTTGTTCCCTTAGGGATTTGTGTGATGTATTTGATATATTTGAAGTTCATTTATATACAACGAGATAAATTTGAGCTATGTGCTATGCTTTTAAGCAATAATCTTGTTTGTATATTTATGACTTCCTTTTCGATACCTTGTTCTCTACTTTATCAACCATTTCATATGTGCAAGTTTCTTTGTGGATGTATATCATCAATGATTTGTCTACTTAGAAACCTATACATATGAGAAAGGTCACCCTTTAGTTGGTATTCTAATTCCTTGAGCTACCTTGTTTTCATCTATAATTCTTTGGTGGCTCCAAATTTATCTCATGAGTGCTTGTCTCATTGTTTATTGGTATCTTTGCACACTCATATTTTTGTTGAGGATCTTTTACCTCATGCTTACCATGGTGAGCATGTTGTTTTTCATTTGACTAAATAATCTCACTAGCTTTTGGCATTTTCAATTGGTTTTAGTTTCCAATTGGTATTCCTAAGATTGTGAAAATATTTCTTTAAAAGATCGTCCGTTTATCTCGGTTGGGCCTATCTTATGTTGATTTTTTGAAAATTGGTATCTTCTTATGGCTCAACCACATCTTTGGTGCAAGTGCTATGATTTGCTTTTGCATTATGCACTCTTGCACTTGTTGAGTGTTCTCGATGATTTTGGGGGAGCGAGGATACCATATTTGTGCACTCCTCAATAGTGCATGAACATTGGGAAGCTTCTCCGTTTTTATTTAGAACTCTCGCTTTGGATCTTTTTGATTGCTTTTCTCCTTTGTGGAGATGTTTAAAATAATTTCATCCTTTTTGCAATCTTTTGATCCTCAATATAGTTTGATTTCCTCTAATTTTCCGTTAAAAGGGATTGTCATCACCTTTATGGAGGAACTCATATTATATTGGCTCTCTAAATTTTTCTTCCCATTTCGGCAATCGATGCCAATGGGGGAGAAGTTTCGAGGGTTTAAGGGAATTTGGGTTTTACGCTTTTGTTGCATTTGCCCTTAATGCGCTTTGCATTCTTGCTTGTTTGTCTTGCAAGGATGCTTTATTCGTTATATAAACCCTCTTAAAAAGGGATTGTCATCAATTACCAAAATGGGGGAGATTGAAAGTGCATGGTTGCTCCCATGCATGGTTTTGGTAATTAATGACAATCTCTATGGACTAATGTTTGCATTGAGCTATATTTGTAGGTGTTGTCCATTTGCATTGCTTGATCTCCATATGTTGGAATCAAGGCTAAGAGAAGAAAAAGAAGAAAGAGTATGTGTTGATCAAGGCTAAGTGCGCATTGATCAACACTCAAGTCCAAGTGAAGATATGCCGAATATGTGCTTCTCCCATCTTGGTGTATGGGGGAGCATCATGTGAATCTTCACCGAAGTGCAATCGAGGAAGGTGGTGCGTCTTGAGGAGATGAAGATCGTCTTCATCGACCTCAAGTGGATTAATGCGCAAGGCAAAGGTATGATCTTGATAGGGTTTTTATTTTACCGGTCTCATGTTGTTTAGTGGAGAGACCGGGTTATAGGATAGATAGCCGTACTATCAAGAGGGGCTCTCGACCGAATATCGTGATCGTATCATCGTAGAGAGCACAAACCTTTGCATCCATGCAATCATCTCTATTGGTTCTTATTTGCCTCTTATCGTGGTGTGATCTTGGTGCTTGTCGTGCTCGTCATGACAAGGCTAAGTTCACCGAAAACGGTTTTCATATGCGTCTTCTATTGCATTTTCGGTATTGGAGATTTTGCCGGTTCATCCGTGCGGAAGATTTATCTCTTCCATTTCTTTGCAAAATCTCCATTGCTTGTTTGCCATTTCCAAGGGTAGCTTTTGTCGTCCCCTTTCCAACAAAATTGGTTTCACGTTGTTCGGACTTCAATTGCAAAAGATACGGCATTTCCGGTTTTCAAAAAGGAGGTTTTCCCGGCGTGTCCTTTTTAGAGAGGTCAAACTCTCTCCTTGTGACCTCCTCCTCACATGATGGACAATGATGTTTCTCTGCATGATCTTGTAGAGCTTTTCGTTGCGAGTCCAACGAGCCCAAGATCATCGAAAACGGAGTCCGGATGCAAAAGATATGCCCGTTTTCGTTATGCTCATTCTGCAGTTTTTCTGAGGGGCGGAAATTCCGGCCCGGGGTCCGGAAATTCCGGCCGTTGCCCCGGAAGTTCCGGCCCTATTTTTCATCTGAGCTTTTCTGCTAAGTCTTTTCGGCTTTTCTCTCTGGAGGGGTTCCGGAAATTTGCTCCGGAAGTTTCCTCGGAAATTTCTGGGGGTCCGGAATTTCCGGTACTTGGTCCGGAATATCTGGCTAAGTCTTTTGCGTTTTTCTCTCGGGTGGGGGTCCGGAACTTTGCCCGGAAGTTTTCTCCGGAAATTTCCGGGGCACCGGAAGTTCCGGTGTAAGCCCCGGAATATCCGGCCCCCGGCCGGAAGTTCCGGCCCTTAAACCCGGAATATCCGGCCCCACGTTTTTCCAACGGCTAGTTTTTGGGGGAGGCTATAAAAGCCTCCTTCTTCCCCAAAACCTGGTTGCTCACTTTGCTCAGCTCACTCACTCTCTCTCCTCCATTGTTGCAAACTTGTGAACTTGATTCCTCTCAATCCCTCCAATGATTCTTGCCCAAATTTAGGGATTCAAGAGAGGAGATCTAGATCTACCTTTCCACCAATCAAAATCTCCTCTAAGTGAGGGGAACCTAGTGGATCTAGATTTGGGGTTGCTTTGTGTTCATCCCCTTTATTCTTCCTCTCTTATTCTCTCCATAGCATTAGTTGCTTTGGTTGGAATTTGGGAGTGAAGGATTTGACCACTTTGTGTGCTCTTGCCTTTTGCATTAGTTGCATCGGGTTGCTCTCTCCACGGTGATACGTGAAGTTGAAAGTTGAGAATCTTGTTACTCTTGGGTGCATTGTGTTCCCAAGAGCTTTGTGTCTCTTGGGTGCATTCTGTACCCTAGACGGTTTGGAGGTGCCGCGAAGACTTCGGTTGTGAAGATTCGGCACGAATTTGGGAGCCCCCAATTGAGTTGTGGGTGTGTGCCCCAAGAGAAGTTGTAAAAGGGCTCCGGAATCCGCCTTGAAGGATTCCGATAGTGGAAGGTGAACCAATCCCTTGGGTGAGGTTCATCGGAGAATAGGGTGAGGCCTTTGTGGCATCTTGAGTAGGCCTCTTGTGGCGAGTTCACACCCCTCCAACGAGACGTACTCCCTTAACAAGGAGGAACTCGGGAATACATCCTCGTCTCCACGTGCCTCGGTTATTTCTATACCCGAGCTTTTACTTATGCAATTTACATTGTGATAGCCATCGTGCTTGAAGTTCATATCTAGCTATCACCTTGTCGCTTAAATTGCTTAGCATAAATTGTTGATGCACATAGGTGAGTCTAGTAATTAGGTTGTTGGCTTGTTAATTTAAACACATAGTTTTATTCCGCAATTATCAAGCCCCTAAATAGAAAAAGTGTTAATCGCCTATTCACCCCCCCTCTAGGCGACATCCGGGACATCGTTTGTTCTTTCACATATGCAATAAAAGCAACGGAAACAGAGTAGCCATGTTTCTGTCTGGGTCGTGTCCGGACGATCCGCCCTGGAGTATAGAGGGTGGGGGTCCGATTGGAGATGCTCTCACATTTGTGACTTAAGTCATGCAGCGACGTTATGTAAGATGATCCTTAATCCCCACCAAATAGGATAATGATTATTTTCTTTAGAAACACAGAGAATTTTTGCTAATCTGGAAGCCTCTATGTTGTTCCTCCTAACTAGACCAGACGGACCATACCCCGACATGTTATGGGGGCTCGTTGGATCATCCTTTCCTTCTCACCTTAGCTTTCATGGAGGTTGTGCACTGCGATGTTGACAATGGCTAGCGAGTTGGTGTGGAACTAGTGCTTCGGGTCATCTGCCTGTTTGGTTCGTGTGTCATGGGGGTACCCATTTTGGTGACGCTCGTGATCAGGAGTCCTTCCTAGATTTTTCTGGATCTGCCATCTTTAGCGGCCCTAGCCAACGTGTTTGAGGCCCTCCACTTTTCTTTTCCATCTTCTGATCGGTGCGATTCGTGTGCCTTATTTGTTAGTGTGGTTGGGACGGCAGTTCCAAGGTGAAAAACCATGTCAACACACTAGTAGAAAACAGGGCTTCGGTTCAGAGCATTAGTCTCGGTACCAATTGGAACCGGGACTAATGCTCCGATTCCAATGGTCAGAAACGGCCATTTCGTGCGGCCAAACTCTAGTCCCGGTCCGAACGGGACCTTTAGTCCCAGTTCGTGTCACGGACCGGGACTAAAGTTTTTGCGCTAGGCTGCGGCAGGCTCCAGCCACCCGGGACTAAAGGTCCATCTGTATAAAATGGGCTTCGTCCTGCCCGAGCCAGACGACCTCTCCCTCTCTCTCCGCGCGCCACCACCTCTCCGCCGCCGTCGCCCTCGTCCTCGCCCTCGACCGCACCGGCGAAATCCTAGGTGAGAAATTGGTGCAATTTTAATGCGCACAATTGTTGAATTGGGAGAATTTTGTGTAGAATTGGTATAATTTTTGTGTAGAATTGTTAGAATTTTTGTGTAGAATTTTGTGTATAATTGATAGAAATTTTGTGTAGATTTTTATAGAATTTTTGTTTAGAATTTGTGTAAAAATGTGTTATATTTGTGAACATACTAAGTAATAGAAGTGAAATGATGCCGAAATAGAAATAGATGTAGATTTGTTTAGTTTCATAGGAATTTGTTTTCGGCGACGATGCGTCCACATCTTCGACTCGGCGGCAACGACCAAGGACTGGGCTCCGCGGGGCATGTCCGGGAGTGGGCTCCACCGGGATGGCACTGGGAGGTGCTACCTTCCGGGATGCGCAGTTTGGTGAAGAATCAGGGTTCCGTCGTCGACCCAGAGCTTATTTGGTGGCGTTCGCGTGGGCCACGATTGGTGCAGAGGGAGCCGGGCCCCGAGGAGGTGGTACGTCGCCGTGTCAGGGAGGAGGACGAGCACGTCCGTCGATATATGGTTGTGTTGGAAACCAGGTTCTCTAATACCTGGCAGTTTCTTCAGGGATCTCACCCGAGCTATGATCATGTGATGGTTCCTTCTCTTTGGGTGTTCAGCACCCGCGGCCGAGGGTCGACGCCCAGTTTGATTGGGCGAGATGTAATATTCGAGATGTATAAGTGATATTATCTGATATTATTGTTTTATTATCTGGATTATTTGAGATGTATTAGGGTTAACGAGGGACAACGAGGTCTCGCGGACACGCCCAGTTAAGTAAAAAAGCAATAAAATTGAAGCTGCGATTTTGTTCAGCCCAACGCGCGCTACCATTAGTGTTTTGCTGTGTTTATAGCATTAAAATAACTTATGATTATTTAAAGCAATTACTAATTTTAGCATCGTGATTGCGTTTGATATATACTTATACAATAATGTAGATGCCCCGGCAATGGATGTACGGTACCGACCGACGCTCTGGCGAGTTCATTAATGGCGTGCATGATTTCCTCCGTGTGGCTGATGCGAACAAGCGAAATGGTTTTGTATTCTGTCCATGTAGTGTCTCTAACAATCAGAAGGATTACTCTGATTCAAAAATCCTTCACAGCCACCTGTTTCGGTCCGGTTTCATGCCCAGCGATAATTGTTGGACCAAGCACGGAGAGAGAGAGAGAGGGGTTTATAACGGAAGACAATGAAGAAGAGGATGATGACAACTATCTCCCTGAATACGGTGATACTTTTACGGGGGAAGCTGAAGGGGAAGATGAAGAAGAGGCACACCGCTGATGATCTTGGTCAGACCATTGCTGATGCATGGAGAGACTGCGGAAGTGAAAAGGAGAGGGAGAAGTTGGATCACACGTTAGAGGATCACAAAAAGTCGTTATACCCAAATTGCGAAAATGGTTTGAAAAAGCTGGGTAGCACACTGGAATTGCTGCGATGGAAGGCAGAGTGTGGTCTATCTGACTCCGGATTTGAAAAGTTGCTGAAAATGATGAAGAATATGCTTCCAAAGGATAACGTATTGCCCGCCAGTACGTACGAAGCAAAGAAGGTTGTCTGCCCTCTAAGTTTAGAGGTTCAGAAGATACATGCATGCCCTAATGACTGCATCCTGTACCACGGTCAGGAGTACGAGAATTTGAATGCATGCCCGGTATGCACTGCATTGCGGTATAAGATCAGACGAGATGACCCTGGTGATGTTGAGGGCGATCCCCCCGGAAGAGGGTTCCTGCCAAGGTGATGTGGTATGCTCCTATAATACCACGGTTGAAACGTTTGTTCAGAAACAAAGAGCATGCCAAGTTGTTGCGATGGCACAAAGAGGAACGTAAGTCAGACGGGATGTTGAGACACCCCGCTGATGGGTCGCAGTGGAGAAAGATCGACAGAGAGTTCGAAGATTTTGCAGGTGACGCAAGGAACTTAAGGTTTGGTCTAAGTACAGATGGCATGAATCCTTTTGGGGAGTAGAGCTCCAGTCATAGCACCTGGCCCGTGACTCTATGCATCTATAACCTTCCTCCTTGGTTGTGCATGAAGCGGAAGTTCATTATGATGCCAGTGCTCATCCAAGGCCTGAAGCAACCCAGCGACGACATTGATGTGTACCTGAGGCCATTAGTTGTTAAACTTTTACAGTTGTGGGACAAACTTGGTGTACGTGTGTGGGATGAGCACGAATAGACGGAATTTGACCTACGAGCATTGTTGTTCGTAACCATTAATGATTGGCCTGCTCTTAGTAACCTTTCAGGACAGACAAATAAGGGATACAATGCATGTACACACTGTTTAGATGAGATGAAAGTATATATTTGGAACATTGTAAGAAGAATGTAAACCCGGGGCATTGTCAATTTCTTTTGGCCAGGCATTCCTTAAGAAAGAAAAGCAAGCATTTCAACGGTCAGGCAGATCACCGGCCGAAGCCTATGAAACATACTAGTGATGATATATTTGGTATGGTCAAGGACCTAGAAGTAATATTTGGAAAGGGTCCTGGTGGCCAATCTGTTCCAAATGACGCTTCTACCGGACACGCGCCCATGTGGAAAAAGAAATCTATATTTTGTGAGCTACCCTATTGGAAAGTCCTAGAGGTCTGCTCTGCAATTTACGTGATGCATGTGACGAAGAATCTTTGCATGAACCTGCTAGGCTTCTTGGGCGTGTATGGGAAGAAAAAAGATACACCGGAAGCACGACAGGACCAGCAACGTATGAAAGACCTAGAAGGCCTGCATCCAAAACGGTTTCGAGGTCCTGCCAGCTACGCTCTTACCAAAGCAGAGAAGGAAATCTTTTTTGAATGCCTGAGCAGTATCAAGGTCCCGTCTGGCTTCTCGTCGAATATAAAGGAAATAATAAATATGGCAGAGAAAAAGTTCCAAAACCTAAAGTCTCATGACTGCCACGTGATTATGACGCAATTTCTTCCGGTTGCATTGAGGGGGCTTCTACCAGATAATGTTGGAGTACCCATTGTGAAGCTATGTGCATTCCTCAATGCAATCTCTCAGAAGTTAATCAATCCAGAAGATCTACCACGGTTACAGAATGATGTGGTCCAATATCTTGTCAGTTTCGAGTTGGTGTTCCCACCATCCTCCTTCAATATTATGACGCACCTCCTGGTTCGCCTAGTCGAAGAGATTTACATTGTTGGTCCTGTATTTCTACACAATATGTTCCCCTTTGAGAGGTTCATGGGAGCCTTAAAAAAATATGTTCGTAACCGTGCTAGGCCAGAAGGAAGCATCGCCAAGGGCTATGGAACATAGGAGGTCATTGAGTTTTGTGTTGACTTTGTTCCTGACCTTAAGCCGATTGGTCTTCCTCAATCGCGGCATGAGGGGAGACTGAGTGGAAAAGGCACGCTCGGAAAGAAATCAATGATATGTAGGGACGGGCATTCTTTCACTCAAGCACACTACACAATTCTACAAAATTCGATCTTGGTGGCTCCGTACATCGAGGAACACAAGAATATTGTACACTCCAAAAACCCAGGGCAGACTAACTCCTTTGTTTTACGGCTCCACATGGCGACTTTCGGCTATTGGTTGCAATCGCATCTAATGAATGACAACGATGTTGGAGATGAGCTGTACTGGTTGGCCAGGTCACCATCTTCGACTATATTGACTTTCCAAGGATACGAGATAAATAAAAATATATTTTACACGGTCGTCCAAGATAAAAAGAGCACCAACCAAAACAGTGGTGTCCGCTTTGATGCAACAAACAATAATGGGCAAAAGGACACATATTATGGTTACATAGAGCAGATATGGGAACTTGACTATGTACCTTCTTTTAAAGTCCCTTGTTTCGGTGCCAGTGGGTCAAGCAGACAGGCGGCAGGGTAAAGATAGACAAGCTGTACGGGATGACAACAGTGGATCTCAACAATCTTGGGTACAGAGAAGAACCATTCGTCCTAGCCAAAGATGTGGCTCAGGTTTTCTATGTGAAGGACATGTCTACCAAACCGAGAAAAAGAAAAGATAAGAAAACGAATACATCATGCGATGAGCCAAAGTGCCACATAGTTCTTTCAGGGAAAAGAAACATCGTGGGGTGGAGGACAAGACAGACATGTCAGAAGATTATAACAAGTTTGATGAAATTCCGCCCTTCACAGTGAACATTGACCCAAGCATCCTGTTAAATGATGAAGATGCTCCATGGTTACGGCCGGCGCGTTCATAAGCAAGGGACATATGCTAGATGGGGATGTTGGTTATGTGTAATAATATATTAAACAATTTATGTATGAGTGTTCTCAAACTTGGCACACATGTGTATCTCATTTTGTTGACATCTTTGCACTAAGAGAACACTTCTATGCCGAGCCCCTCGAAGATGTCCTAGGTCACTGCCAAAGGACATCTTCGAGAAGCTCGGGCATAGAGATGTCCTCTGTCTTTGCCTTCCGGATTAGCTTGACTACAGTATGAACCCTCTTTGCACTAAGAGAACACTTCTATGCCGAGCCCCTCGAAGATGTCCTTGAAGATTTCCTAGGTCACTGCCCAAGGACATCTTCGAGAAACTCAGGCATAGAGATGTCCTCTGTCTTTGCCTTCCGTACTAGCTTGACTACAGTATGAACCATCTTTGCACTAAGAGAACACTTCTAAGCCGAGCCCCTCGAAGATGTCCTAGGTCACTGCCCAAGGACATCTTCGAGAAGCTCGAGCATAGAGGAGTCCTCTGTCTTCTCTTTCTGCTGTTGTCGTGCTCTTGTTCTTCATCTTCCTCCTCATGGTGGTACTTATAGGTAAAAGATTAGGTCAACTCTTCACCTTTAGTCCCGGTTGGTAGCTGGAACCGGGACTAAAGGAGCGTTGATATGTGTGCCTTATCTTCACCTTTAGTCCCGGTTGGTAGCTGGAACCGGGACTAAAGGAGCGTTGATATGTGTGCCTTATCTTCACCTTTAGTCCCGGTTGGTAGCTGGAACCGGGACTAAAGGAGCGTTGATATGTGTGCCTTATCTTCACCTTTAGTCCCGGTTGGTAGCTGTCAAATTATTTATAGTGGGTATGTTTCTTCCCGCCTTATTTCTTCCCGTGCTTTCCACCGCTTCCCGCCTCCGTCTTCCCGTCTTATTTCTTCCCGCCTTATTTATTCCCGCGCCACCGCGTTCCCGCCTTATTTCTTCCCGCGCTTTCCACCGCTTCCTGCCTCCGTCTTCCCGCCATTTCTCACTATATATATGTAGGCTTGGCCGCCATTGCCATAGCACATCTAAACTCATATCTGCAACCTCATCACTCTCCCATGGCTTCCACCGTACCCACTCTAACCTACCCGGAGGCGGAGGCGCTTTGTGCCTCGAACTACCCCTGCCCGCCCGGCTACCGCGTCCCCGCCGGCTGGAGGCTGAGCGCCGGAGGCGTGCCGGTCCCTCCTGTCCCTCAAGGTTTGGCGCGCCGAGCGGCCATCACGAACCACTACTACCTCGAGCTCACTCCGGAGCAGCGGATGGATCCCCGCTGGGATCCCGACTACTGCTCGACTTGGCACGTGATACGTCTCCGACGTATCTATAATTTTTTGATGTTCCATGCTCGTTTTATATCAAATGCCACATGTGTTTATTATGTTTTCATATCATTTTGGAATATTTTATTGGACTAACCTATTGACAAGATGCCCAGTGCCAATTTCTGTTTATTATGTCTGTGCATTACAGAAAAGGTCCAAAATCCAAAGTGCTCAGAAAAATCCGAAAAAATTACAGAAATTCTAATTCGCCAGAAAACCCCGGGAGCCAGAAGGACAAGTCCAGGAGGGGGCCACAGCCCCCAGGAGACCTCCCAGTTGCTGCCCAGGCTTGGCCGCACGTGGGCCCCACCTCGACGACTCGTCCACCGCCTCGCGTCGCCTCTTCGCCTATATATTTGCTCCTGACCTAAAAACGCGAGATCATCGAAGGTTTTCTCCAGAAACGCATCTGAGCTCCGCCGCCACCAAAAACCCTAATCCGGGGGACAGAAGTACTTGTTCCGACACCCTGCCGGGATTGGGAATTTGAAAGAACAAACGATGTCCTGGATGTCGCCTAGAGTGGGGTGAATAGGCGATTAACACTTTTTCTATTTAGGGGCTTGATAATTGCGGAATAAAACTATGTGTTTAAATTAACAAGCCAACAACCTAATATACTAGGTTTGCCTAATGTGCACCAACAACTTATGCTAAGCAAGGCAAGCAACAAGGTGATAGCAAGATATGAACTTCAAGCACGAAGGCTATCACAATATAAATTGCATAAGTAAAAGCTCGGGTATAGAAATAACCGAGGCACACGGAGACAAGGATGTATTCCCGAGTTCCTCCTTGTTAAGGGAGTACGTCTCGTTGGAGGGGTGTGAGCTCGCCACAAGAGGCCTACTCAAGATGCCACAAAGGCCTCACCCTATTCTCCGATGAACCTCACCCAAGGGATTGGTTCACCTTCCACTATCGGAATCCTTCGAGGCGGATTCCGGAGCCCTTTTACACCGTTCTTGGGGCACACACCCACAACTCAATTGGGGGCTCCCAAATTCGTGCCGAAGCTTCACAACTCGAAGACTTCGCGGCACCTCCAAACCGTCTAGGGTACACAATGCACCCAAGAGGCACAAGCTCTTGGGAACACAATGCACCCAAGAGTAACAAGCTTCTCAACGTCAATCTTCACGTATCACCGTAGGGAGAGCAACCCGATGCAACAAATGCAAGAGGCAAGAACACACAAAGTGGTCAAGTCCTTCACTCTCAAATTCCAACCAAGCAACAAATGCTTTGGGGGGAATAAGAGAGGAAGAACAAAGGGGATGAACACAAAGCAACCCCAAATCTAGATCCATTAGGTTCCCCTCACTTAGAGAAGAATTTGATTGGTGGAATGGTAGATCTAGATCTCCTCTCTTGAATCCCTAAGTTTGGGCAAGAATCATTGGAGGGATTGAGAGGAATCAACCTCATAAGTTTGCAACAATGGAGGAGAGAGGAAAACAAGTGAGCAAGGTGAGCAACGCCCTTTTGGGGAAGAAGGGGGCTATTTATAGCCTCCCCCAAAAATTAGTCGTTGGAGCAGCGCAGGGCCGGAATTTCCGGGGTTAAGTACCAGAACTTCCGGCCTGGGGCCGGAACTTCCGGTGCCCCGGAAATTTCTGGAGGAAACCCCCGGTGCAAAGTTCCGGACCCCCACCCGAGAGAAAAACGCAAAAGACTTAGCCAAATTTTTCCTAGACCGGATATTCCGAACCAAGGCCGGAATTTCCGGACCCCCGGAAATTTCCGAGGAAACTTCCGGAGCAAATTTCCGGAACCCCTCCAGAGAGAAACGCCGAAAAGACTTAGCAAAAAAGCTTAGATGAAAATATGGGCCGGAACTTCCGGTGCATGGGCCGGAACTTCCGGGGGGCGGAACTTCCGCTCCACTGAAAACTGCAGAAAACGCAATACGAAAGCGGGCATATATTTCGCATCCGGACTCCGTTTTCGATGATCTTGGGCTAGTTGGACCCGCAACGAAAAGCTCTACAAGATCATGCAGAGAAACATCATTGTCCATCATGTGAGGAGGAGGTCATAAGGAGAGAGTTTGACCTCTCCAAAAAGGACACGCCGGGAAAACCTCCTTTTTTGAAAACTGGAAATGCCGTATCTTTTGCAATTGAAGTCCGAACAACGTGAAACCAATTTTGTTGGAAAGGGGATGAAAAAAGCTACCCTTGGAAATGGCAAACAAGCAATGGAGATTTTGCAAAGAAATGGAAGAGATAAATCTTCCGCACGGATGAACCGGCAAAATCTCCAATACCGAAAACGCAATAGAAGACGCATATGAAAACCGTTTTCGGTGAACTTAGCCTTGTCATGACGAGCACGACAAGCACCAAGATCACACCACGATAAGAGGCAAATAAGAACCAATAGAGATGATTGCATGGATGCAAAGGTTTGTGCTCTCTACGATGATACGATCACGATATTCGGTCGAGAGCCCCTCTTGATAGTACGGTTATCTATCCTATAATCCGGTCTCTCACTAAACAATATGAGACCGGTAAAATAGAAACCCTATCAAGATCATACCTTTGCCTTGCGCATAAATCCACTTGAGGTCGATGAAGACGATCTTCATCTCCTCAAGACGCACCACCTTCCTCGATTGCGCTTCAGTGAAGATTCACTTGATGCTCCCCCATACACCAAGATGGGAGACGCACTCTTTTGCATATCTTCACTTGGCCTTGAGTGATGATCAACCCGCACAAAGCCTTGATCAACACAAACTTTTCTTCTTCCCTTAACCTTGACTCCAACAAATGGAGAACAAGAAAGCTAATGGACAACCTACAAATATAGCTAAACACAAATATTAGTCCATAGAGATTGTCATTAATTACCAAAACCATGCATGGGGTCAACCATGCACTTTCAGAATTGCCACCGGAGCCATCTCCTTCGACTACGCCGTCTCTATGATGCTCCATGAGTAGTTCCCCATGGACTACGGGTTCTAGCTGTAGCTAGAAGGTACTCTCTCTCTCCCATGTTGATCAATACAATAGTCTCATGAGATGCCTTACATGATTGAGATTCATCTGATGTAATCGGTGTTGTGTTTGTTGGGATCCAATGAATTGTGGAATTATGATCAAGTTTGTTCATCACTTATATCTATGTTTTATTTAAGATCTTGCATGCTCTCCGATCCTTGTGGTTGCCTTGATCACATAATTACTTGTGTATCTCCAAGAGGGAGTATTTATGCTAGATAGTAGTTTCATGCCTCTTTTTGTCAGAGCTCGGGTTGATAGAAACGATTAAGACTAAAGATGTGCTGTTGCTACTAGGGGTAAAACAGCGGTGTTTACTTCCTTGTGTGGCTGAATTGACAACTTTACTGTTATTATTGCTCTCATATTATTGTTGCTTTCACATCACTTGTATTACTAGTGCTTTTCCAGGTGTGGCTGAATTGACAACTCAGCTGCTAAGACTTATAAGTATTCTTTGGCTCCCCTTGTGTCGAATCAATAAATTTGGGTTTTACTTCCCTCGAAGATACTCTACGATCCCCTACACTTGTGGGTCATCAGGATGCCTTCTTCATCAATCCGCGTGAGAGGGCGCTCGCCAGGTACGACGAGGACGGCCCGCCTCCTTCGAACTTCAACGAGGCCAGCCGTCGGCTGTGGTGGGGCGGCCGAACTCTCCAGAGCGTCATGGACTACATCACGACCGGCGATAACCTCCGCCTGCGCTACCCACACTTCCAGTCCAAGCGAGCGCCGTCCGGCGACAGCGACGACGACGATGGCGACTACGACGAGTACGAGGACGAGTATTATAGAACTAGCCAGGAGTATGACTAAACCTCAGCCACATCATTGGTTAGGACAAATGGTTCGTCTATGTACCCAAGATTGTTGAGATCCACTGTTGTCATTCCCTACTGCTGGTCTACCTACGACGACGATCGTGTAAAATGTATTTTATCTCCACCAAAAATTCAAAAATAATCAAAAACATTTGTCCAAAAAATGGTTTAATACTTTGAATAGTTAAAATAATTAGTTTAGAAAACAAAAAATGATTTTGGATTAATTATACAAATACTGCTGGTCTACCTACAACGACGATCGTGTAAAATGTATTTTATCTCCACCAAAAATTCAAAAATAATCAAAAACATTTGTCCAAAAAATGGTTTAATACTTTGAATAGTTAAAATAATTAGTTTAGAAAACAGAAAATGATTTTGGATTAATTATACAAATTCAAACACTTTTCATGTTGAAAGTTTTGTCAGATTCAAAAGTATGCAAAAAGTGGTTAATTCAAATGTTCAAATATGCACAAAGTGTTGAAAATATTCCCTCGTGCACGTTCCTCTGCCGAAAATTGACCTTTAGTCCCGGTTGGTATTACGAGCCGGGACTAAAGGCCCCACCTTTTGTCCCGGGTCGTGACACGAACCGGGACTAAACCGCAATATAAATCGCGCGACTCGCGTGGTTCCGATCCAGAAGATGAAGATGACTGAGACGAAGACAAGAGGAGGCGAAGTGCTGCCGAAATTTTCCGTGCCTCCGCCGCCGCGCCGTTCGTCGCCTCCCCCGCCGCCGCCGCTCCACCGCGTACCGCGCGCCGGCCGCGTGCCCTCGACCTCGCCGTCGCGCCCTCATCCTCGCCTCGCGATGGGCCTCGCCGTCGCCCTCGTCCTCGCCGTCGCCTCGACCTCACCGTCGTTGCCCTTGCCCCGGTCGTGGCAAAGGTACCGGTAGTTTTTTAGATAGAGTTTTATAGAATTGTTTAGATAGAATTGTTTAGAATTTTTTAGATAGAGTTACAAAAAAATTAGATAGAGTTTTTTAGAATTGTTAGATAGATTTTTTAGATTTTTTAGATAGAATTTGTTTAGAATTTTTAGAATTTGTTTAGATAGAATTTGTTTAGGTAGAAATTGTTTAGATAGAATTTGTTTAGATAGAATTTGTTTTAGATAGAATTTTAGAATTTTTGTTTAGAATTTTAGATAGAATTTTAGATAATAAATTTTAGATAGAATGTTTGTTTAGCACTAATATAACAGTGTATTAAAAAAAGGTCACCTTTTTTTTCTAACTTGTTTTACCTTTATTTCTGGAAATAGTTAAGTTATGGATCAGGACGATCCTCGCGAAGAGATGATGTGGGACATTATAAGAGAAAATGATGGAAAAAAGTATAGAGAAGACGATGTTGTAGACGATGATGACATATCGTCATATCTAGACCTATCCGGTGAGGGACTGCAGCAAGAACCGGTGGACGAAGGGCAAACAAACAACGATGATGTAGGAAATGTCGTCGTTGATCCCTCGACAACAACTGGCGAGGTATATATATTAAGCCTCTTGTGACTAGATGCATTAATTGATCTGTATATATATATATATTAATCACTCTTTCTTCTTTTAGCCCTCCGGATCGAGGCAATCGTCAGCTACAACACGAGGCCCGAACAAAAAGTTGGATGGTAAAAAAAGGTTCAACATCGACGAAATCGAAGATAATGGACGACCGAGTGCTCCAAATGACCACGCGAGGATGTTTGTAACTCAGTGCGGAGTGATTGTTAGGGACAAACTACCGATCACCATTCAAGAATGGATTAAGCCAAAGAATGTTGGTGATTCAGCTAGTTATGTCGATGAAAGAACCAAAGATTTGCTTTGGGAGAACCTCGAGGAACATTTTAGACTACCTCCAGAGTATGAAGAATTCGGGGCAGATGGTAACCCAATTCCGGGTGGGCTTGAAAGAAGAAAGATAGTCAAGGAATGGGCTCTAAGTAAGATGGCCGAACTGTTCCGGAACCACAAGAAAACCTTATACCGGAAATATGTCGCGAAAAAGATAACTCCTAATTTCACAGGAGCATTTGAGAAATTGAGAGAATAGTGGCCCGAATTTGTGGCGTACAAGGAATCTTCTGTAGCCAAGGAAAGGTCGACAAAAAATAAGGAAAATGCTCAGAAAAAGAAATACCACCATAAATTGGGGTCAGGTGGCTACAAGACTGTCGTGCCTAAATGGGAAGCTATGGAGGCCGAGATGAGGGGTAGAGGGATCACTCTAGGTACAGATGGATGGCCCGAAAGGTCAAAGCACTGGTGGTACGGGCATGGGGGAACGTTGGACCCAGAAACAGGGGCGACAATTTTTCAAGAGAAAATTCTAATACCCTCCAATGCACTTGTTAAAGCAATGGCCGATGCTCAAGCGGGATTGTTCCGGCCCGAGAGAGAGAACGACGAGCTGACACGCGCCCTCGGGAATCCTGAAAAATCAGGACGAACACGAGGCAAAGGCGCCGGTGTTTCGTGGAAGGAAGGGTTTCCCGAATGCAATGACAGTTACAGAAGCCGTAAGAGAAAGAAGGACCGGGAGGCAGACCAGATCGGGAAGATAGAAGCGGACCTAGCTCAGATGAAGAATTTAGTGGAAGCGCTTAGCCAGCAAAGGTCATCTCGGCCGCAGGAAGATCCTGCGGCATTGGATATTAATAATAGCCAGCGGGCGAGAAGCAGCGTGGCTTCCACGGAGGTCCTGGCTGATGATCATGCACTGATGGATGATGCACCGGCGCCTCACTACCCCGTGGATGATGTCGGGGAGATGAAACATTGTGAGCTACATCAGCCAATGAAGAACATGTACTTCAAGGTGGCGGTCGGCATTGCTTTACCTTGTCTACCAGGAGCACTCCACCATGGGAGGCCGATTCCAGCTGGCTATGCTCGTCTAACAGTGGATCACCTAGTGGAGGGGTATGAGGACCTAGAGATTGACATCGCTACACCTGAAGGGGATACGAAACTAGGAGATGTCAAGCGCCATATCATTCTATGGCAAAAGAAATACATCAAGTTTCCAGGCTCGGCACCAAGGCCACCGACGCGTAAGCCAACACCGCCCCCTAGTCCACCTTCGGCGAGTCAGTCGACGCCTCCCCCTAGTCCACCTCCGACGCGTCAGCCGACGCCTCCCCCTAGTCCACCTCCGGCGCGTCAGCCGACGCCTCCCCCTAGTCCACCTCCGGCGCGTCAGCCGACGCCTCCCCCTAATCCACCTCCGGCGCGTCAGCCGACTCCTCCCCCTAATCCACCTCCGGCGCGTCAGCAGGGGCTAAAGCGGAAGAACATGGCCACCCCTGCAACTAGTACTACTCAGAGAAAGACTCCAAATCAGTCGAGGATACCCAACGCGCCAAAGCCTCTTCCCAAGAGACCTTATGACAAGACTGTTGAGGAAAACGAAGCGGAAGTGGCTGCCCAAATGGAGGCCCATTTTGCACTAAAAATGCCCGAGCCAAAGCAAATATTTGATGAAAAAACCAAAAAGTGGGCTAAGGAATTTCTTGAGCAACCAGCTGATGACGGAATTGATGAGAGTGTTTCTCCCTCAACTACGCCAACAAGCACTCTTGATACCCTGAAAGGAAAATAATATATGGGATAGGTTGAGCCTCCAAGTGCAGAGTATGTAGAAGTGGAAGTTTTTTCCCCACGAGGGTGACTCGAGGGTTTAATATCGAACTCTCGGGGAATCAGTAGTGGGGATTTTATCTCCTTGTCCTTCTCTAGATTTCCTGCAAACAAAGTAGATTGCTTTGTGCCCTCAACCTCACCAAGTGGTTGTCAAGCACAAGGTATGAGAATGATATTAAGATAATAATGAATGCAAAACAGTAAATAAATATGCAATGGTGGTAAGTGGTAATGCAAGGATGATAGTAATGATGATGGATGCTATTTTTGGGGTTTTTATATGTGTATGCAATGAATAAAAGTGTTTTTGTATTTTCTGATTTTAAAATGGCTGAATGTAGAAAATGCTTAAAAGTGGTTGGAAAGTTGTTTCTTATGATTAAAAATGGACCGGGGTTCATGGTATCACACATGCACTCTCTTTTTAATATAGTGTGGCAAATAAGTAGACATAGGATTAACATATGAGATTGCAAACAAGTTTAATGACTTGTTACTAATTATATGGGCATCACGTCCTAACATAGAGACCTTTTGATTATTAGTCTCACTTATACTCCACCAAGATGCGAACAAAATCATAACACCTCAGTAATTAAGATGACTCAGAGTATAGCCTTAAGATTAATGACATGAAGTGAAAATAAGAACATGCTGGATCTAGTCATAGGTAGAGGGTTGTCACTCCTAATACCTTGCAACATGGTATTTTGGTTTATCCCTAGTGAGGCAACAAAGTAAGGTAAACACCCAATGGATCGCGGTATTAAGTTGTCAGCTTATCACATCACCACCCCCGTTACTCCAACTAATGCACACGTTCCCCCTCACACGCTCTCATAAACATGCTTGATCAAAAGAAAGGATACAAGAACGGGGTACATAATATGCATCTACTTTCACAACTGAAATAAACATTGCAATCTCAACATATATTAACTCATAAAAAGATCCACCACAAAGGTAATACAATGATGACCGTAATCATGTTCAGCAGCTCATACGGTGCTAATTAGTGAAGCTCAAGAGAGAGAGAGAGATACATATGCTACTGCCACAAACCCATAGTCCAGAGGTGGACTACTCCATCTTCATCATGGAGACGGTGGAGATGTCGATGGAGAAGAAGGAGACCTCTCCGGCAGCGCTCCGCCGGAGTTTCCCCCCTCCAATCTGCAGCCTCCTGGTCTCTGTTTCTTGTTTCTCTCGTGTGGCGGCTCTCTCTCCGAAAAACATCGGGGGGCTCTTTATATAGGCGTTTTTAGGTCACAAGGAAGCTTCAGGAAGAAGGATCGTCGCAAACGGGGCCACGAGGGCCAAAAGAGGTGGGCCCACGCGGCCCTAGTACCTGGCCGCGTGGGGCACCCTCTTTCGCCCCTCCGGCCTCCGTTTGCTTGCTTCCTTCGCTCCTAGGTCTTCCTCCTTCCAAAATAATGATCCCCGTAAATTTGCAGCTCATTATGACGTCGTTAAGGCCCTGAAATAAATAAGGAAAGAAATAGGGGTTTTCTGCCTATGCAGGATTAATTCCATAAAAAGGGGAAATCATCATTAATTACTAAAAATCATTAAATAACATTAATATACCCCTTATATGATGCAAATATGAATGGAATACAAGTATTATAGTGCAAAGTTCATGTATGCATTTTACATGCATCACCAGCCAACTATAAGATGAATCTGAGATCAGACTATGACCGCGAAATTCTTTGGCAAATAGATTCGAAGTCTGAGAACAAAAAAACAAGTGCAAAAAGCGGGAAACAAATTCCCCAGCTCGGAGAACAGAAAAATCAATCGGTCCCCCCGCTCATAGTGAGTTCCGATATCGACAAGGAATTCATAGCCGATATGGATAAGGACTTCCAATTATTGGACCCAGAGCCATAAGTGCTGCTAGAGAAATGGGTATAACTGTAACACATGCCAAAAAAAATGCTGACGCATTGGGTATGTCTCTTGGTCATCTGTTAGGCTATGAAGAAGCGCCAATGTGTGAGATAGCACGGCAATATGTCAAAGGGCAGCCTCTGGTCAGTCCTGAGGACGAAACGCAGCTATCAACAAATATGCGAAGTCTGCACAAATGGTACATGACGGTAACAAAAAAGTACTCGAAAGAATGGTTTTCGACGGACGTTAGAAAGGAGCATCACTTCAAAGCTTACTTGATATATATTCAAATGAACGAATTGTTTCAGTTATACAATCAGCGCGCCCTCGACAAATCTATCCTCGGTTTCTATTGTCTGTAAGTGATTTATTTCTGTAATTAAGTCTCTAGCTCAGCTCGTTCATTGCCTGAAATATATTATCTTGACTAGCTATATTCTTTTATACGCTATTATGCAGAATGAAGATGCTCGAATGCAAAAGAAATAGAATCTATGACGTTGGGTTCATTGACCCATATATCGTCAATGAACATACGTTACAGAAGCACCCCAAAGACGTGGAGCATGACTTGTACACCTTTTTAGTTGAGAATAATTTCTGTAAGGAAATAGTATTTCCTTACAACTTCAAGTGAGTTTTTTTTGTCTTGTACACATTCTTTTTTTCTTACTCAATGTTAAGTGTAATTGATGAGTTATGCAAATGTAAACGTCCGCAGATTCCACTGGATTTTGCTAAGCATTCAACCTGACAAGTCCCGAGTTGAAGTTATGGACTCATTAAATAGGGACCAAGAGCAGTGGAGCGACATGAAAAAAATGCTCCAGAAGTAATTTCAATCATTATCGCATCATATCGGCCTCTTTCGTTCATTTCCTGATATCAAGTAATTAATAAATCCTTTGTTCATTTTCTTTGCCGAGCAAGTGTTGTACACGGTTCAAAAAGAAAGTAAAAGGTCCATCGACGATGTGCTAACTTATAAAACGGTGAAGGGTTTGGAGCAGCCACGGGGGACTCATTTATGTGGATTCTACGTTTGCGAGTACATTCGGTCGTTGACCAGTGAACGGAAAGCTGATACGAACTTACTTCAAGTACGTAAACAATATCCATAGTTTTATTTATTACCATCAATTGTGTTCAGTTTCATTCAACTTATATATATATCCATATTTATCTCCTTCTCAAAGATCATGAATATACGGGAGAAGCTTCTACCAGACGAGCGCATTCGAGCAATTGAAGAGGAATTGGCGGGATTTCTGTTGAAGGAGGTCATTCATAGCAAGGGAGAACATTATGTGGAGGATGATGAACTAATTTAGTGATCTCCATGTAATTAAATAGTTGTATATATCAAATTGTATATATATATGCTCGCAAGAGATCGAATATTATATATATGCATCAACGTGTACTGTGTATGTAGTAGCATAGAATATGTGTACGGAAACATGTTTGAAATTAAAATGAAACACAAATTGAAAAAGAAATGAAATGGAAAACACAAAACGAAAAAAAACACAAACAACTTAGTCCCTGGTCGTGTTACAACCCGGGACTAAAGGTCCTCCAGCCCGCAGCGCTGGGCACGGCCACATGGAGGGCCTTTAGTCCCGGTTCGTAACAGGCCGGGACTAAAGGGGGGGGGGGGGGGGGCTTTAGTCCCGATTGGCTAGTCCCGGATGGAAATCCGGGACTAAAGCCTGTTCCGACCCGGGACTAAAGGCCCGTTCTCCACTAGTGACAGTGACTCATGTGGGCGTCGTGCTCCTCCTTAGAGGTATCATGTTATGGTATTGTGCTCTTCCGATAGTATAACTAGACGAGGGATGACAACGCGTATGTGTTATTATATCTCCTTAGAGGACATGTATTAGAGTATGATCCATGTCGGATGGTTTTTTCCATCACCATCCCTTTTGGCTCTGATCTCGGTGGGGCTAGTTGAATTCATGGCGGCACACACAAGAAGATGTATGGACATCCTGGGGTGGTCTCGGCGGTGTGTTTCCTTTCGACATTTGTGGCGGCATGATGGTGTTGATGGTCTTGGTTATGCACCATATTTTGGATTCGTCCGTGGCACAATTGTGTCATTTGCATTAACGCCTACGTATTTCACTCCTCCGCGTACTTTGTACTTGGTGTCTACGTATTTTGCAAGTCCTTTTGGTGGTCTTCTATTGTTCGGTGTCGTGAAGTCCTTGGCAGAGCTCCTAATCCGGCATCTGCTCGAGGTTCTCAAGGTGTCGACTGATTTGTAGTTATCTTGGGGTCATGCTTGCGTTCATTGTTTCGAATCTTATTTGGTTTATGATGACGTGGACAACACACCCGTGTTTGCGGCATGGTCTAGGCTCTGTAGTTCTTCTTGGTTGTTTGTGCTTCGGCTCTTCAGACCATGATAGACATCTCTCGAGGCTACCTCGGGGTTAGCCCTTTGGCTAGGGTGTTTCTACCATTTGTAATCGTTTTTTCTACTTTTCTACGTCTTGTTTAGGCTTTCTTGTAAACATTTACCCGCAATGGAATTTATTTAGGTGACCGTAGACCCCCACAGACCTATTCACACAAAAAATAGAGGAAAACTCGGACTAACGGTCGACCTATTAATTGATTTTGTTTTTCAAAACGAGAGCCTGAGAGCCCAATTAATGGCACTCTCGGGGATGATGCCCACTATATTTGTTCAGGAGGGTAGGTTTCGTATTCTCAAGATTTCTTCACAGCACGTGCTGGAGGTCTGAAAAGAGAAGAAACAAGGATATATATTGACGTCTCGACGCATTCTCAAGTAGCACGTGAATGGAACCCACTTTACATCACCGTGACACCGAAGTCACCCCAGGACTGGCCAAACGTAGGCTGAAATGTAGTGCGAGTTCCTTTTGTATTCGCGTGGAACTGCAGAAACGCCGATATTTTCTTTGTGCCCGACGACCGGGCGCTATACCTAATTAGCTACTGGTACTACCGCAAAAGGAGGCACATGCAAAGCAGTAATGCTACACCTATGCCCGGGCGTTCGGTCTGTTCGGTTTGCTCGGTCCGGTCTATTCGGTTTTGACAAATTTCGGTTATCTAGAAATACTACCCAAATAACCTTCGGTCTTTTCGGTCTTTCAGTATTCGGTCTTCGGTCATGACCATATAGACCAAATAGATAAAATGTGACAGATTTATAATACAAACATGTTCATCTAAATAGCAGAATTATAATACAGACACAACTAGCAGAATGTGCATAGAATACAGACTAGCAGAATTGTGTACACAAACAAACAGCACAAGTCATAACTTGAAAATCAGAGAGTATGTAGTCTCAGTCTCACATAGTAACCTCCAGGCAGCAGCACACAAATGTACAATAGTACAAGTACAAACGAGTAGCAAAAGTCAAAACTTGACAAATAAGTGCACACATAATTTGACATGGTCTCACACAGATCACGACCACAAGTGCACACATGAATATATGATAAAAATTTGTTGGACAGTGAGCATTCCCTTGGACCTTGGTCACCAAATTCTTCACTTGGCCGTGGACGGGGATGTAACAGGGGTGAACTTGCTTGACTTGGCCGTGGCTGGGGATGTAGCAGCAGCAGCCTTGCGCTTCCCTTTCCCTTGATCATCAAGTTCTTCAAGCAACTCTGCACATGAAGCATAGTAATATGAAACATGGACATGTGGCTGAATCGTATGAAATTGCATGGCTGATTGTAGTAGCAACATAATTATGTAATAACATGGTTGATTGTATATGAACTTACCTTTTTCTAGCTCTTCTAATGCTTCCAAGTTCTCTTGGATGTCAACGGGATCAAAGGACCGTCTCAGCCAGTCTTGTGTACAGACTAAAGCTTGCACCATGAATGGAGTAAGAGAAGTCCAAAAATCATTAAGTATGCGGCCACTTGTGCTAAAGGCAGACTCCGAAGCCATCGTTGAGATGGGAATAGCCAAGATATCACGAGCCATCTTCGCCAAGGTTGGAAACCTTGATGAATTTATAGACCACCATGCTAGGATATCAAGTTTTGTGTCGAGATCTTCACAATCTTCCGCAAGGTATTTAGCAAGCTCGGATTTACTACCGCCATTTGAACTATTACCTTGCCTCAATCTGTTCGTGATTAGTTGCTTCATCATACTTCCTCCTCCTTCTGTTAGTGCTTGGTTAGTGGATGTTGTCACTGCAGGTGAGGAGATTTGCATCCGGTACTCCTTAAACAGCTCACGAACACATTTGATAATAGCAGCCCACACTTTCTCTCCCGTCTCAAGACCATACACTTCCTCTGTAGCAATCTTGGTATAATCAGATAGCTTATACCTCGAATCAAGAGTTGCAGCTACAAATATGAGCAAATTGATATTTTCCTTCTCCTTCTAATCCTTCTTGCCTTTGCCCCTTTCATTTGCAATCAGCCTCATGTCATCCTCCTTCTCCTTCTCATGCCAAGACCCCCAATAGTTGTCAAACTTCTCCTTCATCCGCTTTCCCATAGCAGCTTGCAAATTGTCAGTACTAGCCATCCAGTCCTTAATCAAGATGTGGACCTCACCAATTTCAAACAGGAAGTTGTTGGAAGTGACATGGAGCGAGGAAGACACACGAACAGTAAGATCATAAAAGTGACCAAGGAACTCAGCCATTTTCTTAGCATTTTCCCAATCACTGTCATCTGGATACCCAAACCCTCCTTTTTCTTCAGCCAAGTCAAGTACATACACCTTAGCATAGATGATGGCAGCCTTCAACATTATGTAAGTTGAGTTCCACCTAGTGCATACGTCTAGGTTCAAGAATGCCTTACTTTCAACCTTCTCTTCCACAACCAACTCCTTGAATTTTGTTAACCGAGAAGTCCCATTCTTGACGTATCGCACAGCAGCCCGCACACGCTTGATTGAAATGTCCACCTCTTTTAGTCCATCTTGTACAATAAGGTTGACAATATGTGCCGCACATCTCATATGCAGTAGCTTCCCACTCAATATGCTAGTCTTAGCTTCCACCAAACACTTCCTCAAGTGAACAAGGCAACCATCATTAGCGCTTGCATTGTCAACTGTGACTGTCATAACACTTTGTAGTCCTCATTCTAGCAAACATCGCTGCAAGTTAATCCCCAAATCCTTTCCCTTGTGGCTCTTCACCATGATAAAATTGATGATCTTCTTATGGTACTTCCGGTCAATGCAAATAAAATGGGCAGTCACTGTCATATAGCCATCTTGCAGTTGAGAAGTCCTTCAATCAGTGGTTACACATACACTTGCACAATTCTCTTTGAAAAACTTCATCAACTTGGCCTTCTCACTTAAATAGATTTTGACAACCTCCCTAGCACAAGTCCTTCTAGATGGTGGTTTGAAGCGAGGGCAAGCAATGGACATGAACTTTTTGAAGCCGGACTTCTCGCCAAATGCAAAAGGCAACTCATCCTCAATCACCATGCTAGCAAATGCCTTTCTTAGTAACTCTGAATCAAATTTCCATTTGTTGAGTCTAGCTCCTGGAGTTGCTTGCAAAGTACCTTGTTTTGGATCATGATTCCTATTTGGATTTTTCTTGCAGCTTGTCATGTGTCTGAGCATTGATGATGTGACATTGGTTGATGTAGTAGCTTGTATTGGGCGGTTACAATACTTGCACAAACCTTCTTTCAGTACCCCTTTGCTATCGAAAAATCTGGTGAAATGGTCCCAAGCTTCTGATCTTACAGCCATTGGTCTTCTCGGTCTTGGTTTGACATCATCATCATCTTCAATTTGAATCACTCCTACTCCTGCAGCAGTTTCTATTTGAATCGCTGCTGCTTCTTCTTCTAAAATCGTTGCTTCTTCTTCCAAAATTGCTGCAGCTATTGCTTCATTTGCTTCTGCATCCGCAAGGGCAAGTTCACGTCTGTGCAGCTCAACCTCATGTTCAAGCCTTCTCAGCTCATCCTCAGATTGTGATGTCATCTACAAATAAAGCAGCAAACTTTGCATTCATCACTCTGGACATGTTCCTCAAATTTAATTAAAACATACAGAACTAACTAGCAGTATTACAAATACGGACATATTCATCTAAACAAAAAAACAAAGAAGTAACTTGTAGTCTAGCAGAGCTCATGTTCATCTAAAAAAAAATATACAGAAGTTACTTGAGTAGGATCTAAAATTCGGCTCAAGTAAGAGAAAGAACAAGAACAGCTACACTAATCCAGTACTACCAGAGCAGAATATTGGATCTAAAATTGCTTCTTACCGTGTTGCTTAGGCCGTCGCCGGTTCACCCTGTCACCCGCCGCATCTCCAGTTCACCTTGTGGCGGTGTCGGCCGTCAGGGTGGGCGATGAAGTGGCGTGTCGGCGTCGGCCGTCAGGGTGGGCGTGGCGCAGATGGATGTGGTTGGGGTGGAGATGAGGAGGCGGTCGGGGTTGTCTGGCGGCGGGGCGGCGACGTAGCGGGAGCTGGGAGGCGTGGCGGCCGTGAAGCTGCAGGCGGCGCGGTCGAGATGTGGCGGCGGCCGGGGAAGATGCGGGGCGGGGCGGGGCGCAGCAGCAGGGTCCAAGGATTGCGGCGGCGCAGCTGGAGCCAGGAGGGAATCACGTGGGAATAGACTTGGATTGGGGAAAGAAGAGAAGCAGTACATGACCTAGACACCTTGTGTACGCTGTGCAAGGAAAAGAGTCGGTCTATTCGGTCGTATCGGTTTTCCACTCACGCCAACCGAACAGACCGAGATTATTTCGGTTACCTGAGTCGCAGGACCGATCTGCTAACCGATGCCCGAATTGTTTGGTATTTCGGGTTCGGTCCCGGTTTTTTCGGGTTCGGTCTTCGGTTTCGGTCTTTTATGCCCGGGCATAGCTACACCTACGGATGAGATTTACATAAGGAAATTTCTATTCCTAGAACGGTCGGTAGGTTTTCTTATTCCTAGAACGTGATGCGAACCGTTCAATCGAGCAAGGCATAGTAACGGTAGGGATGCGGAGTCGAGGTGTACGTCATGCGAGCGGAAGCAAAATCCAAACTGAGAGGAAGTCTAGTGCATGTAAGCAATAGGACAAAATTGCTTACGTCACTCAAATTTCATATAAATTCGAAAATTCAAAAAGTCCTACAGCTCAAACCATTTATCCGAATAAACATCCGCTTTCACCGTTGGAATAGTCGCGGCGAGATCTTCAAAACTAGATCCCATGTTGATATGTTTCGGACAACTTTTTTTTGGACTAAAAAGTTACCCGCCGTTAACACTGAAGTTACCCAGCTGTAATACATGAGTTACCCACCTATTGAAAATTAGATTTTGTTTGAAGTTAGCTCTCACTTTTACTTGTTCTGTGTGAACACCTAGTTTTATACGTGATATACCACTTTAGGGTGGTAACTGCATCATGAATAATTAAGTGGGTAAATACATCAATTTTGATGATGGCTCCGGGCTCATAAGTCGATAACTACATGAGTATCATGATGGTTATCGTGATGTGTACATCTAACTTGGCTACAACTATACCTTCAGCAGCTGGGTGAATAATCAGTTTTGATGATGGTTCCGTGCTCACAAGCTCTCGGTAATAGTTACCCATCATGTACTGATGGAGTTAGCCAGCCAGTACAAATGGAGTTACCGACCCTATACTGATGGAGTTACCCATCCAGAATTGATGGAGTTACCCATTTATTCATGAAATACTTATCCACCACGAGATCGATAAAGTTACACTACTCTCTCGGTAATAGTTATCCACGCTATACTGATGAAGTTACCCACCATGTACTGATGGAGTTACCCACCCAATACTGCTGGAGTTACCCACCCACAACTGATGCAGTTACCCACCCACAACTGATGGAGTTATCCATGTGTTCGATATAGTTATCACCATGACATCGACGTAGTTACTCTACTCTTTAAGTAATAGTTATCCACCTAATACTGATAGAATTACCCACATAATATTGATAGAGTTACCTATGTGTTCATGATATAGTTATCAGCACGAAATCGATGTAGTTACCCTAAACTCTCTGTAATAGTTACCCACCTAGTACTGATGAAGTTACCTATTTATTCGTGATATAGTTGTCACTAGAAATTTTAATTTTTTTGATTTCGCATTTAGTACGATGAGATCGGCAATTTTGTCTTTTATGCATGCAAGCAAAAGAACCTATAAAGAGACCGTTCTTAGAGTGGGTAACTTATACACTAAAGCATGGGTAACTTAGGTACCAAGCCCTGGGTAACTCACGTGTGAAGAGTGGGTAACTTTTGGTTAAAATTTTTTTGTTGAAACATATCAACATGAGATATAGTTTCGAAGATCTCGTCATGACACGTGTGAAGAGTGGGTAACTTTTGGTTAAAACAAAGTTGTTGAAACATATCAACATGGATCTAGTTTCGAAGATCTCGTCATGACTAGTATAATGATGACAACGGATTCTAAATCGCATAAACGGTTTGAGCTACAAAACCCTTTAAATTTATAAAACTTCGCATTTATTGCGGATGATGTTACCAATTTTTTCTTTTTTCTATATTCATGCAAAAGAGTCACTGCACATACCCTTTTTATTAGGATGGGTAACTGATATACTATATGGTGGGTACCTTACGTGTTAAACACCGGGTAACTCAGGTGTAATATGCAGGTAACTTTTGGGTCCGAAAAAAAATTCGTCGAAACATACCAACATGAGATCTAGTTTCGAAGATCTCGTCGCGACTAGTCCAATGGACAAAACGGATTTTCAATCAAATAAACGGTTTGAGCTACACAACATTTAAGTTTTCGGATTTTCACATTTAATGTTGCTGACATCAACAACTATGGTTCTATTGGCATGCATGCAAAGATGGTGTGCACGGTGACGTGAATTTGGGAGCGGCTCATCTGGTTTTCGCGCAAATCACTCGGATGGACGCGATTAGGATCATCGCTGTCGGAATCGTTCTACAGATCTGCTTAAACATAGAACGTTCTATGTGTAAATCTTACGGGATTAGGTTGAGGGAACCAGGGGGTGGGCCCCAAAGAAATTCAGGGAGGCATGGTAGGAGGGGGAGACGAATCAGGTGTGACACGTACGACCATAGCAGTTTACGTAAGCCAAACCATCCATAAGTCTAGTATTACTGCATGCATGCAGGGACCACCATGGACATCAATCGATGACAATTCGTCGTAGAATACATGTTATGCTGTACTGTAGGATCCCTAGGGTATATTCCCCCACTTGATTTTTCTTCCATTAGTTGGTATATTTGCAGAAGAGAGAAGGAAAAGAATGAAAAAAAAAACAGGGAAACGCTCTCTCAAGTCTCTACTACTAGTACCAACAAGGCAACAAGCAAAGGCTGTCTTGTCTTGTGTGGATGGGTTAGTTAGGTGACGTGTTAGTTGTTCTGCCCCACGGCACACATCTTGTGTGGATGGATGGCATGGCCACGACCGAAATACTAGCATAACAATCCGGCCGTGACACACACCATGATGATCACAAACAACTCTAAGGAGAGCTGATGAAACAACACGAAAGGATTTTTTGATTTAAAGGAATATTATAAGATTTTTTAAGGATTGGATCCGATAGGAAATTTTTTAGTGGAGGTTGTTTGATTAATAGGATCATATCTCATAGAAAATTTTCCTATATAACTAGTGCAAATCCTATAAAAAAAAACATAAGGTCTAACCTCATGGAAAAATTGCTTCACACAATCAAATAAGGTGGCTCTTTCAATAGTAATCAAATGAGCATGTCATCTCATTTCTACAAGTTTCCTATTCTTATCCTTTTCCTGTCCTATGTATCCAAGGAGCCCGAAGACTCGGTCGGTCCTGTGCTAGTTCCTCAATTATGGATCGCCGCTATGTGTCCACTTATTACAAGTAAACAACATTGCTAAATATAGGCGCACGTGAGTGACGGTGTCAAGTTGCCATGTTGGGCGACGAGATCGATGGAGGACGAAAATGATAATAGGGGGCGGGAAGGTCCTGGTCGAAGCTGGATCGTTTGTGTGCTTCTTCTGTCCTACTGTATGAGCTAGCCCTCGCTGCCTGGATTTGCTTTTTTTTTTTCACAGTCGTCAAGGTTTTAGGTAGCCGCGAAATATCTCCGGGCGTGGGGCCCACCACGTGCAGACCCTGTGAGCAAGTTGTCGCACGTTGGCCTCACCCTCGCGGAAAGGTTCATTCAGGCCCCGGCATGCATCTGCAATTCTGCATCCATCCATCACTGCATGCTGTCGTTTCAGACACCGCCACGCTGGCTCACTGTACAAGTGTACATGCACATCCCCGCACACAAATTAGCTATTGACTTGGAACATCGATCTCCGGTAAATTGCGTGGTCGTTTCTTCGCGAGCAAATTCCGTTTCCGTTTCGGGAGAGTCGTCACATCCGTGCAGATCCTCCCTTCACGACGGATATTTCACTGTCTAGCTAGTACTATGTACGGAGTATATGCGAGTTGGGGACTAGAAACCGAAAAACCAAACAGGAAGATGACGAACGGTGTGCCAAGTATGTCCCCAACCACCAAGGAAAAACGGGGAGAGACATCTGAGGGACGTGTAGGCAGAAATAGCCTATAAACAAATTCGCTCCCGAATATCTAGTCGCCTTATCGGAAAAAAAAAATCTAGCCACAGCCACGTAATCTCAGGATTATATTTCGTACAGATGGCATATCTGAATGTGTGTGTGTGTGTGTTTGATGCTAAGGCTACGATATTGCAATCTGAATTGAAATAATCCTGGGATATGTTGTTGGGTAGGACCGAATTACATCACATTCGTAGGGCTAGTGACGCGCGGCACGCTAGTAGAAAAAAGGCCTTCCGTTCGGACCTTTCGTCCCGGCCATAGTTAAAACCGGGACTAATGTAGCATTAGTCCGGTTCCAACGGGTAGGGTGGCCGCACACCTTTAGTCCCGGTTCAAACAGGACCTTTAGACCTGGTTGGAGATACAAACCGGGACTAAAGGTTGCGGCACCTTTAGTCCCGGTTGGTATCTCCAACCGGGACTAAAGAAAAAATAGATTTTTAGTCCCGGTTGGAGCCATCAACCTGGACTAATGGTTTTCGGAACAAAAAATCAGAATTTTTGCCTCTCATGGCTACCCCCCCCCCCCCCCCCCCGCGGGGCAAAAACGTCCAAAACGAATAAACGAAAATGGTAAAAATTTCAAATTTTAAAATCCTTTGACATGGTTGTACCTCAAGCAACCTACTTTTAGGGAAAATTGAAAACTTTGAATTTTGATTTTTTTTTGTAAATTCTCAGTAAAATGGCAATAACTTTTGCGTACGAACTCAGAAAAATTGTGTAATATATCAAAATGTTCAGCACGAAATTGCGGATTTTTTTTAGATTTTCAAAATTCCAAAGGGAACTATGAAAGCAGGAAGATTTAAGTTTTTGTCGAAAATTTAATTTTTTATTTTTTGTAATTAATAATTGATTTATGCATATAGATTAGTATTATTTAATCATTGTTGTTTATGTTAATATAGGTTTGGAATTCAAAAAATAATATCATGTGCCATCAAAGTATAGGGGATAATAAGATTGATATCATAATATTGTCAAGATGTTATCAATGCAATCTTGAAAGCTAGTTGGGAAGGAACTCAAAAGTTAAGCGTGCTGTGGATGGAGCAGTGTGAGAATGGGCGAGCGATCGGGAAGTTTGCCTACAAGTATGCACGGTGTGGTGAGATTACGGGTGATTCGAGATTAAACTGACAAATAATTCAAAGATTCCAAATATCAAAAAAATTAATTTCTTTTCTTGCAAAAATTCAATAAAAAAATTCGAAAAAATAGGTCCTTTAGTCCAGGTTGGTGTTACCAAATTCAAAAAAATCTGGGTTTTGAAAAATGTATTTTAACATGTCATTTCGGCCATAGATTTGTCTTTTTTGCACAGATCAAAGAAAGTGTCATTTCCTTTCAAAATTATTCACGCATGTTGAAAACTTGTATATGTTTGTGCCCTATTTTTTTCAGATTTTTTAGAAGTGTTTTCACATTTTTTAAATTTTGCACAACATAACAGGAGCATATGCACCCGGGAGCCAATGTGAATTTCTGTTATCTTTGTTCCATCTATCTTTTGTCAAGAGAAACAATTTGCTACCCGCATGGGTAGCTACACACCCATGCGTTATACGGAGATGCAAGCCGTATGTATCTGTTTTAGCTTGTTTTCCTATTAAAATATGGATATTTGTTGTACAAAACTGGTTTCGGAATTTCAAAAAATATTTTTTGGTCGTCAATTTTAGCTTTTCTATAGTTGACTTTTTGGTCAAACTTTACTAAAAAAATCATAATTCTACTAGTGACGTCCCCTGGTCTACTTGAGTAATATCTTTTTACCGTTGCATATACGTTTCGGTCAAACTTAGGGTGTGTAGCTACCCATGGGGGTAGCAGGTCTTTTCCGCTTTTGTCAAATAGGATTTTTTTTTGTTCTTTCATATTTGAACATATTAAAAACAAAAATAGCATTCCACTTACCTAAAATATTTTTATGCTGTGACATAGGCCATCCCCCTGGCTGGACTGCTCCTCCAAATGGACACAGATCGTGCCACTTGTTTATTAGGTGTCACATGTTGTAGCTAAGGCGTGCATAAATAGTATTCTCACCCCACATTTTTCCCAGAACCAAGAGGTTGTACAGAAAGAGTTTAGAGTAAGTTAGATTGGCTGGATGGACTGCTCCTCCCCATGCACCCAGTATTGTAAGTTGCATTGTCTTTGCAGTTTGAAAATTTGAATTTTTGGGCTTGTGGAGGGAAAACGAAAATTTGTTGGCCCATCTCCTTATATAGCACCACTAAGTCAGGACACCTTGTTCACCTCCACACACTCCTTTCTTCCACATAGAACATAGTAGAACCAGTAATGTCTCTCCCTGTGGAGTCTAGTCTTGACATGGACTCAACCTTCTTGAAAGTTTTTTTCAAGATTGTTCATCTGAGCAAGTTGTTCCTGATTCGGTGTGTTTCAAAATCTGGATTTCTTCTCTTTATTTCTTTCTTGGCTCTAGCACTAAATAGATCTTTTTGCATCAACCAGCTTGCAGGTTTGGATTCTGAATACTTGGGAGATGGAGAAGGGAGCGAAAGTTCAGAAGATGCAACATCTCTCACATGCGATCCAGGATATGTTGAAGAGGTTGTTGTTGTTTTCCTAGTAAGTTTCACATTAATCTTGAATAAAGTGCATACCTTGTCCAACCTATTCTCTTCCTGATCCAAAACCCACCATTTCTTTTCCAATTGCTTTCAGAGGAGGAAGGTGTTGGAGATTCTGATGACAAGAACAACCATAGAACAAACCATGTAGTTTTGCTAGGAGATGGGGGTGAGATGTCACATGCGCCAGTGCCAGAGGAGATTCATCAAGACGAAGATGAAGTGGACAGCTTTGAACTAGCCCCAAAGCGTGTTAGGATTATCACATAGGGCACTACATATTTGTATTGGTGGTGTATTTTGCTTTGGAATTTGACCAGTAGAATTAATAGGTGGGGTAGGAAATTTGTAACTGGTTAAACATCAATGAAGCCAACCAGTGGGGAGACTTGCTTATGCAAAAAAAGGAAAATCGTCATGTGTTATTTTTTTGTGGCAGAACAATGTTTTCTGTTCAGTGCCCCTGGCTGTATGTGCACATGTACATGTCCAACATGTCAAAAATTCATCATGTGCATCTTGTTATAAAAATAGATTACTTGCATAGAGTGTTAGTTTCCGCGTCATCCATTTAACTAGATCATATTCCCAATATTTTGTTAATTATCTGAAAATATTACTGGTACTATTATATTCTAATTTGACAGGCTATACATTTTAGGTAATCGTACTGGTAGACGCAGAGTAAAAAAAAGGTACATTCAAACAAAGTTTGGAGAAAAAAGGTTGTATTGGCCATACACGCTACCATTAGAGATAGATCACCCCGAGAAGCTTCATTACTCAATTCTTTAATTAATTCCTAACACATATTATGTCACCCGAAATCCACACGACACCGGTACGCAGCTTATTTCCAAGAAAAGACATATTGCTGTGAAAATCAACATGACACCACTTATAGACATGAACTCAATTGAAAAAAAGTCTTGCAGCGATTTGTATGAAGAAGCATACCGCCGTGGAACAGATGCCGGTGACGAAGCCGACGAATCCTTGGTACAGATGCCGGTGACGAAGACAATTGAAACTTACATTTTAATATAAAAGACTATTTTTTACAGCTTACCATGGGGGGATGGGGCAATTGCCCCCCCCCCCCTCCCCCGTGAAAATGATTTAACTATTCATACCAAAATTTTGGGCCGTCCTTCGCCATTGGTAGAGATGACATATATATATATATATATATATATATATATATATATATATATATATATATATATATATATATATATATATATATATGTGTGTGTGTGTGTGTGTGTGTGTGTGTGTTTGATGCTACGGCTACGATATTGCAATCTAAACTAAAATAATCCTGGGATATGTTGTTGGGTAGGAGTATAAAATATCCAAAATATGATGGGTAACCGAGTTACATCACATTCATAGGGTTGGTGATGCATGGCAGTAACCGAACTGTGCTTGGATAAATGCTAACTATGCTCGGTTTTGTACAATCTCGGTTCTTCTTTTGCCCTTACGTGGTGGTGTCATACTATTTTTTTGTACTAATGTTGGGACAATATATCAGAACAGCTCCTTTTGCGTTTTTTCCGGGTAATGAAGAACTTTTGCATGAGCTCCTATTACTTTTTGTTAGTAGATAATCATCGTATCGACCAACTCTTAGGGCCCTTTTGGCTCAAGGATTTTTTACTGGATTTTGGAGAGTTTTATTTCTTGGTGATTTTTTCCTACGCGGCATGTTTTATTTGCATATAATTAATTGGAAATCTTCGGGATTTTTTTTCCTATATATGATAAACTTTGTAACAATTTTGATTTTACATTGAGTCCAATCTCATGGATTTTCTCCTTTATTTATGTGACCAACACATTATCATTCAAGAAGCGGCTTATTTTCTCTAATGAAACCAAACAACTTTTATAATAATTATATATGTTTTCAGTTCATGTACTACGAATCTTACGCTTTCTATGTTGCAATTTTGAGGAAGTTCTGCCTATGGCTACGACCAAAATAGCCTTTCTTTGTTTAGTCTGGATGTGCTGCTAGCCAGGATATCCTGCCGGTTATCACTCGTCAGGTAGATGATATATAGCTACTACAGTACATAGCAATAATGCATTGGCCGGTGGATCCAAACAATACAGACATGATGGAATCCTCTGATTGATGATGGAACGCTCTGATTGATCCTCGCTTAAAAAAGAAAGCTCTCATAATTGATGAGAGAAATGGAGATGCGTATGGATTCCGGACCATCTTCTCATGGCATGCATGCACCGAAGTCCCACTTGAGGCATGTGTGACGTGCGATGCATCATCAATTCATCATACACATGCAGGCATGTGTGGCTTCATATACAAATGCCAGGATATTCCAAGCGTTAGGTCATGATTGATCACAAATGCCAGGATATTCAAAGAAGCTTAGGTCATGTTGATTTCATGTTCTCTCCGAGTCTTTTCCATCCAGTTTCACACTTGTTTTTTTCTAGACAATTGAAAAGTTGTTATTCTCGGTCTCGTCATCATGAATAAAAAATGAAAAACCTACTCCGTTGGAAATGCACTACAACAGAACCGGTGCCAAAACAAAAACACACGACAAATGCACCACAAGACAATTGCCAATGGTACTTGCATATTATGCGCCATCCATTAAGATAACCCGGTGTCGTTGCGTATTATGCGCCATCCAATAAGATAACCCTGTGTCGTTAACATATACAAGTTCTTTTTTTTAAGTAAAGGTCAGAAAAATAATGTATGCCCAACATCTTACTGTGAACGTACATGAAGCGATCTAGAAATTTCATGATCGACTCTGGTCTTTAGCAGGGGCTGTTTATGTGTGTACGTACATATATGTCGGTGATCTGCATACATGGCATTTATGATTTATTTACAACTCAAGTTACGACGTTGTAATGTGTGTTATATAAATAAAAGCCATCTGTTAACCTAAAAAAAAGCCATCTTTAGCCGAAAATATAAAGTTAGGTGAAAGAGTCGTGTTCGGTAGCGTCTCTGGTTGGTGGATAAGGATTGTCGTGTGAGATGGAATGGATAAAATCGGGCTGAGCCAGCCGGGCCACGCCAGAAAGCCGAGCCTTTTCGGCGAAGTAAACAAGCCATCATCGATCTTTCATCATGGGCGGCGTGTCAGTGTGTGTGCGCCCCTGGCCGGGTAGTGGCATGACCGGAAAAGCTATCGCTGCATGCCGCGGCTTAAAAACCGGCCGGCGGCCGTGACAGAGTCTAAAGGTAGCTAACAAAGCAGCCGGGAACGACACCGCGTCCACGCCAGAAAGCGCCATCTTTTTCGAAGGTGCCGATCTTTTTCACCGGAAGGTAAAGACGCCAGTTGCCGAGTGGTCGACGATCGAGCTTTCATTATGCCGTGTGCACACCGATGAATTGGGTAATCGTGTACGTCGTCGACCTACAAACGACTCGCGCACCACCGTTCCTAGATTATGTTAATCAGACGCGCCGGCCGCCGGCCATTGTTTAACGGTACCACATAATGTGTATTTTTTTTTGGGTGTGCTCTGCTGGAGCACAATTGTAATTTGTTTTCTCTATATACTGTATGGTAATGGTGCATGTGTGGAGTGGAGGAATGCAGGCCGAATTCAGGTTTCAGCAAACCAAGTAGGATAATTTTTCAGCTTTCAGCTTTCAGGAGTTGATTGATCTGGAGAGTGGGATGAAGAATTACTTAGGGATAATTTTTGGGGAGTCGATTGGAACGTATTTTACGGATCCCTCTACCAAGTCACGGACAACCAGATTTCATTGCTTGGCATCTAAACAAATCAGGTTGTTTCTCGGTGAAATCGGCGTACTATATGGAATGGAGATCAGAATACAGGAGGAGAGCTTTACGTTCTGATAGTTCGGATAGATCTTCACCACATGAGGTATGGAGGAAGGTTTGGAAAGCTGGGGTGCCACGTAAGGTGCAAATTTTTACATGGCGTGCTCTACATGGTATTGTACCGTGTTACTGTACATTGGCGAACAAACATACTCAATTGATGCGGAGAATCTCAGACATATGCTATTTTGTTGTCCGCGAGCACAAGAGATATGGCAAGGCTTAGGCCTTGGTGACCTATGTGCGTGCTGCAGCGTCTACTGATCGCTCGGGTTCCATGGTTTTGGAGGAGTTGTTATGTTCAAGCATGCTGGGTGGCTTTTTATGTGCGGTGCAAAAACATCACGGCTACTGTGATGGTAACATGTTGGTATAACTGGTGGTCTAGGAAGCAGATCAAGAATAAAGAACATGTCCCAACCACAGAGAGGACTGTGCTTAATATCAATGGTATTTTGGCCAATTATAGCAAGCTCAAGGGCACTGGAAACACGGTACGAAAAGAAGGTTGGAAGAAACCTGCAACGGGAGTCTACAAGCTGAATGTAGATGTTGCTTATGATCCTAATACTGGTAAAGGAGCAACATGTCCTATCATTAGAGATGTGGGAGGAAACTTCATAGCAGCTTGTTGTGATTTCAATGATTTTGCCATTGATGTTGCCTTAATGGAAGCATCGGCGCTGATTGCAAGACTTATGTTAGCAGAACAATATGGAGGTCATTCTTGGATGGTTGAGTCTGAGTCAATGGATATTGTGGAAGCTATTCTTAACCCTGCAGAATACAGAGGCACTGGAGCGGTGGTTACTAATGATTGCCGACAGCTACTAGCGACGCTCGGCATGGTGACTATTCAGCATTGTCCGCGAGAGGCGAATAAGGCCGCGCATGTGCTTGCTCACCACAGAGCTAGTCAAGGCTTAAGGGAGGTTTGGTTTGTGCATCCTCCTGATTTTCTTCTCTCTCTACTAGTTGATGACCGTATTATTATTCAATAAAGTCGCTGAATTCAAAAAAAAAAAAAAAGGAATTGACCAGCAAATGGGAGGCCAGATCCAGATGTAGTGTCAACCTAATTTCGCCACCTTCATCAGCAGGCGTGTACCATAGCGCAACCTTGTTAGCTCAAATCCGTTTAACTATAATCCTCTTCTAGTACAAGAAGAGACAACTGACTCCTAATTGAGTTGTACTAGTAATAACAGTGTGAAAAAACGTCGGGGAATACCATTAATTAATAGGCCGTGCCATACAGCGGCGCCGCATAATCATCAATCCGTGCGGCCGCTGATAACCCATCCCACTTTTCCGAGTGCCCATGCAGCAGCGGGCAGGTGACATCTCGAAGCAGCATGCAACAGCTATTCGCATACATGCAAAGCTAGGTTATTAATTACAAACGCTACAAGTATAAGTAAAAGTCTAGTACTAACTGTCAGGGGTCTTGACCTTTCTTTGTCTTTCCCCACCTTTCTCGTTTCTTCCACTGCCTTCCCCTTGAGAGTCGCCACCAGATCCCCGGCTTGCTCGGCTCGCCTCTCCGGCGACGCTGCCGTCCGGCGTGGTGGAGAGAGTAAAGTACGGGATGTACAGAGTAGAGTAGGTTTTTTAGTAGTTGTAGCTTTGTGTGCCTTCATGGCGTTGTTCGCCTCTATGGCGTTCCCCTTTCTTACGGCTGGTCGTCGGTGAATCGCAGCAGCACCGGAGCCAGTTCTTCTTCCTTCTGCAGGTGGAATCCGTGGTGGATAGCTTGCAGGGCGGAGGAAGATCAAGGTTGTTTCAATAAATCTGTCTGCCGTATCTCCTACTTCACTAATCGGGAGTGGATCTTTGTTCCTCCGGCCGGCCGTGGCGGCGAGGGGAGGAACTGCTGCTGCTGCTTGGTGGGGTGGCTATCGCTGCATCTTGGAGCTCCACACGCGGTGGCCGTGTTTGCCGTCGCGATCTATGGCCATATGGCTGGCTGTTCTTCAACCTCCACGTCGGAGGCCATCTCGATCCGGAGCCAGTGCTCGGCGGCGCGGTGCTTTCAAGTGGTTCGTCCCCGGAAGCATCTTGTCTGCTGGTGTCCGTGGTCGATCGCCGGAAAGGAGAGTCCGAGCTTCATGTGCTCCAATGATCTTGGTGGTGACGCCTGGAGATCGTCGGCGATTTGTGGCAGAGACGCTGTAGGATCTGATTGCAGTTCATCTTATTGTTCTAGGGTGTTATTTGTAAAAGCGATGCCCTTTTCTTCAAATTCTAGGTCTTTTAGGGTAAGAGTTGTAAAAGGACCTTTTTGTAAACTTTACCTGCCACCTGGTATTAATGAAATGCAGCATCGGGGTCCTTAGACCCCACCCCTTGTACAAAAAAAATAGATTTTCCGTTTGTTTTTCAAAAAAAAAAAAAACTGTCAGGTGTCAGCCTTTGCCTTTCGATCACTGTTTGCATTGACTGGATGTAAGGACGTGACTCCACTCGTATTTGATAACTTTGTCGGAGAAAGGATCTAAAACACACGGTGTGGTAGTTGGGTGTCGATAAAAAAGAGCACTTGGTGCTCCGTATGTTAGTTACAGCTATCAAATTAATTAACGGTGGTTGTCACATTAATTAGTCTCGGATATCAGATTAATCTTGATATTATTTTTCTACACATATACGAAAAACGAAAACTCCACCGCTTCTCTCAATTGTAGTTACCAGATTAATTAGTTGCGGTCACCGTATTAATTACTCAATATTATTTTCTACACGTATACAAAAAGGATCACTCCGCCGCTCATCTCATTTGCAGTTATCAGATTATTTATCTGTGGTTGCCACATTAATTACTCTCGGTCACCAAATTAATCTCGATATTATTTTCTACACATATACGAAAAATGAGCACTCTACAAGTTACAGTTACCAAATTAATTAATCGAGAACACCAGATTAATTAATTTGCTGGTAGATAAAGGTATGTCTTCGCAGCATGCAACCTGTGCAGTACTAAACTATACTAACAATGTAGCATTGGTGTGTAGGATTGTACCTCAGTCTGTATCTAATAGGATTGTAAGACTAGTCACAATGGGGAGTATCATACATGTGGTATCATATATGATACTAGTCTATGTTACTAGTTGCACAATGCATAATAACATATATGTGATATCATATAATCATGCATTTATTAGATTTTAGACTCATTTTGCATTGGAATACGTTATATTACGGTATCTACCTCTGATACCACTACCATCTCTCTCTTCATTAATTACAGTGACACATCAGCTTTTTACCAACATGGCATGTATGATACTACCTATGATACTCGCAGTGTGACTAGTCTAACGTGCATGGCCACTACAATAGAGAAACAACTTAAAAAAATATATGTATCATATAATATTTCAGCATGCACCGAAAGAACACTCGATGCGGACGTCATGCTCACTGCACAGCATCGAAAGACGGGTGGGCCCACTTGCGGTCCCTGTCTGCATCATATGCCCACAGGATGGAGCCGAGGGAATCGTTTTCCAAATCTCCGCACGCCGCCACGTGAGGGAGCGGCGCTTGTAAATAGCTTTTCCCTTAATTAATTAGCAGTCTAGCTTTATTGACCGAACCACAAACGTTGCCAGGAGACAGCACAACACGGTACGGCAGTATTACCCTTGCATCTACAGTATCTGTGTGCAATGTGTGTGATCTGGTCATCTGAAACGCCCGGAGGCCACGAGGACTGGACACAGGGGCGAAGCCAGCCCAGAAGAGTATTGGGGTCATCTCCATTGCGTTGGGGTCATTTTCTAGTTATGAACCACTATTTGTCACTCATTTACCAAGGATTTTCTTTAGATCATTGGGGTCAATTGACCCCACTAATTACACCTAGCTCCGCCCCTGACTGGACAGGACGCTCCCCTCTCACGCGAAGGAGACCTTGATGCCGAGCAGGGCCATGAGTTGGGAGACGAACTCCGGATGCGCCGGCGAGCACCACGTTGAGCTTCCCGGCTGGGTATCAGTTCACTACGTACGTAACCCCGGCAGCGCTGTCCATGGCAAATAATATTGACGCGACCGATCTTTCCTCTGTCCGCATCATGGCCCATTACTGACAGCAATCCCGGTTGACCATCGTCACGTCAGCGTTTTTTCGTGTTAAACGCTCCAGGGTTCGATTTAGACCGGGATTAGAGAGTTGAGTGTGCCAATTTCGGGGATTGAGAGTTGAGGGTTCGATTTAGCTTTTCCCTACGAGTTCAAGGTTGAAAATGGACTTTTTCCATCCCTTGGCCAAGCTAAGCACCTTATCGTTCAGCGCGAGGTGTTCGCGGGCACGCCCACCGGGATCACAAGCGCGTCGTCGGCTCTAAAGCGTCCACGCTGTCAAACAACGTGTTCAAAGCGAAATCATGGCCAGGCTTCTCGCTGTAAGATGTCGGTTGGGCACTTGTCGTCCGTGCTCTTGTTGGGGCAAACTGCAGCCAAGGGCTTGCAGAGACCTCGATCGTAGTCCTCCATATAATCCTATTTACAATTCGACAAAAAGGTTCAGTCGGTCAAAGATTAAGGCCCTGTTTGGTTAGGCTTATTTCTGCCTTTTAGACTTTTGGCTTATAAGCCACAAAAGCCCCTAAATAGATGGATACCTCACCGGAGGGTTTCTGCAAGATCAATGTTGATGGGGCCGTTGCCAAGACAGCAAACAGAGGTGCTGTGGGTGCAGTTTGCCGATCGGCGGATGGAGTATACCTCGGAGCATCGGCAGTCTCTTTTGATGGCATCACACATCCAGCATGCCTTGAAGCGATGGCATGCCGCGAGGCACTAGCCCTGGCAGCGGACTTGAATGTGGCTGCGATCATGGTCGCAACAGATTGTCTGGAAGTCGTCCAGGGGTTGTAGCGGAAGAACCTGGGAGTGTTTAGCAGTGTTCTCCGAGAGATTATGTCCGGAGCTGAGGAGAGGGACGAGACATCTTTTCGTCATGAAGGGCGGCGCTCCAACACAGAAGCTCATGCTCTCGCTCGGTCTGCAACGTCATTGCCTGTAGGCCGTTATATCTGGCTTTCCAACCCGCCTGTGGGTTTAAATTTTCCTGTAACTCTAGTGAATGCTTAATGTAGAAGGTAGGATATTGACTCAAAAAAAAAAAAAAAAAACGCGATTACCGTCAACAACACATTTTTCCATAGTATCAGCTTCTTCCCACTTGGCACCAGCAGCAACCAAAACTGGTTTAACGGCAGGGTACGCGGTGCATGTACGGTTCCGGACCACTCCTACTGCTGCCAGAATCAATTGTCCATGGCAAAATGATGCAATAGGCTTCTTACTTTCTAACCAAGAGTCTAGCACTTTCTCCCTCCATTGCAAGGTATTCTGGTGCACGGCCTTCGGCAATTAATCCAGGGGCGTCAATCTCATCGAATGAAGCATTAAGCGCGATGTTATGAACTTTCGACTCAGCATATGTCCGTGTAGTGTATCCACAAGACAAACTGAATGTCAGACCAAAATTATGTCAGAAATAAGATACCCATGACACAGATAATAAGATCCACCACTAGTCAACTTGCTTTTTTTTGTCCTATTTAGGTGATGAGGTAGGATTAACGACATAGAAGTGGCATAATAAATCAATCGGCTTCAGAATATACAATCTCCAACTCGCTTTTCAGCAGGAGTGGACCCAGACAACAGTTTCAGCAGCGGCACAAAGTTTTACAGAGTCACTTCAAAATTCAAAAGAATTGAGAAATTTGTGTGGGACCAGCTGGATCCCCACTTGGTTCTCTGTGTGCACCATGGCTTATTTCATGCTCGTCATAAACACGATATATATTTCTTATCAAAGAAAGAAACACGATATCCTCGCTGATGAGGGCCCTGTGATTTAGTGGTACACACGAGTTAATGAAATACGTACCCGTGTTCCAGCCTGAGTTATGCTACATCCTACAGCGTAGCAAGAGGCCACGGTAGTGGAAAGTATCAGTCTGAGCAAAGTTAGTGCAAATGCAACATGTTCTACTCATTTTAAACAAATTTAGTCAAATAACATTTGACTTCGAATTCTACTCGATATATATTACATAAAAAAAAGACGCAGCTCAGACAATCCAATAGACACGAGGTGAGTCAGGCGCAAAGAACTCATGATGGTGTTGCTACCGGTTACATGTGGCAACATATACAACTATAACCATGGGTTGATCGATTGGAGCATATATAAGGCGCGACAGACTTGATGTGGCATATATAATCCAAGACTCCATCCTTTACTGATTCTCCAAGCACAACATGGTTCCTCTGTACATCCCAGCAATGTAGCGAACTCCACGCTGAGGAACATCTGTACAAGACTTGGTTCTTGGATCATAAATCCGTGTTCGCCAGTCTGGCTCTGGCCAAGTCCAGTTCCCAGAAGAGCGATTTCCGGAGTAGTAGAAAACGACCCTGCCGTCGTCCAGTACCCTCAAGAGGTGGACGTTTGGTGCAGATGGCCAAATACGCAACACTGGCAGTACGAGTCTTATGCTGTGCTCCTTGACCCAAACACCTTTCTCCAAGTCCGTGGCGAACCACATGTCTACCTCTACCATGGGATGATCATGGAAGTCGTGGGAGTGACGAAGCATAACTAGGCTGCCATTTAACTTTGCTAATTTCAATATGCAATCCTCATCGGCGTTGTTGATTGGCATAGGACCTGGAAGTGTCGCCGGCCTCCACTCCTCGGCTTCGAGGTCAAACGACATGATGCAGTTTGTGTCTATCACGGCGTTGTTGTCGGCACCCACGATGTCAAAGCTAGGGTATTTCTTGTGTGGCAAGAAGTAGACCACACCTTGGATGACAGCGTTGTGAGCGACGACGTGGTGGAGGTCGGCGTGGAACCTGACGCACAGCAGGGCGCTCGCCATTCGCCTCCAGCAGTGGTTGCCGAGGGTGAAGACGTCGCAGTGTTGCTCGACGCGCCGGTTTGCCCGGCGGGAAACCACGCGGAGGACCTTGTGCTGCCCCGTGGAGGCGACCCGCCCTAGCGCGTAGGAGCCCTCGTAGGTAAATCCGACCCTAAGCTGAAGATCGTCGAAGGGCAAGGTGGAGGCGGCTCCGGTGTCCGGGTTAACCACGCTGACGCGATTGTGGTCTTGGAAAAGGTACAACGGGCCGGGGTGCTCGTTGCGGCGGGGCACGCCGAGTTCTTCGGGCACGATGGATATCTGTCGGACGACGTTGCCGGACAGGTCCGTCATGTCGATGCGGTCATTATCACCGGCGAGGGCGAGGACGAGGTCCGGATGCAGGGCTGCGTGTGCCTTGACGAAGGACGGGTCGGAGAGGAGGGAGCACCACAGCCTGCAGGCGGCGCGGAAGCGCCAGAGCGGCCCTGCCGGCACGCGCAGAAGGATCTCCCACAGCACGTCCGGCGGAAGCACGACGCCGGCGGCGGAGACCGTCGGACGCTGCTTGCTCGCTGGTTCCATCGATCGATCGTGCCCTACCCCTCTGCTGCCCTATAGACGATCAGATCGTCGCGATTTTGTGTCACGTACGTAGCAAACAAAAAAATGATTCTTTGGGCCCGTAGCCAAGACCCACTGGCCCAAGGCAAACAGATCCAACAAGGATACACTCAATATAGATTCATGCAATTTTCATTCATAGGCCCAGCAATTTCTCCCAAGATTCACAGAAGATTCATACACGTTTCACCCCCTAATTCACATATTCACAAGATAGATCTTGATAGAACTACGCTGGATTCGTACAGGCAACGTGTACATGCTTTGATCCATACTGGATTTTCTTTTAAACAAACTTGACGGATACATACTAGATTCAACACGATTTGATATGATTCAGCAAAATATTCCATCGGATATTCAAGAGAAAAAAGATTGTAAGAAAAGAAGAATAAGGTGCCGGGGAACAACTTGTTCAGGTTGTCCCCCAATCAAGTAACGGGTCAATAGCTCCTATGCGACGTTTTTCCATGGTATTGGAAGGAAAGTGACATCATTGGTAAGAATAGCTCTCTCGCGACGTTCCAGACGGTCCAAATAGCCAAGGCCCGATCTGGCCCTCTTTCGCCCTTAAACGCAACTGATAGGATCGTTAGAGGTTAGGATCATGTTAGCCGGGCTAGCGTTGGACCCACCACTTATCCACCTCAGCACGGGACCCACCACTTATCCACCTCAACGCGGGACCCACCACTTATCCAACTCAGCGTGGGACCCATAGTTGTATCCATGTCAGCGTCATCAATTTACAAGACGGGATCCCGATCCAGCGCTGCGTCCGTGCCGTTGCCATTGCTTCCCTTTCACCCTGCTTTCCCCAATCTTGCTCTTCTCTGGCGACGGAGTGCGCCATCGCCGGCCGTCGAGAGATGTCTAGCTTCGCTTCCGCCTTGCACCCAACATGGCCGCGGTATGGTGCAGTGCCGATGACAACATGCCCTGACTGTGTACGCCCGGAGCCTCTGAAGCGGTGGGTTAGTAAGACTGATCAGCATGGCAATCTCGGACGCGAATTTGTGAAATGCTTGAGCAAGCCACATGCTGGAGAAGGGGGCAAGGTTAGATTTGAGTTCTTTTTTGCTGAATTTTGCTCTAATTTCTCCATTTCCGTCGAATTTGAGATTTAGGGTTCATATTGCCGTTTTCAGATGGTGTCAAAATGCGGGCATTTCGAGTGGATGGATGAATATATTGCGAGGCTTGAATTCGAGGGATCCATTGATTTGAGCGTAGGCAAAACCCAGGAGCCCAATTTGCCGCTTCCTGTGGAGAATTTGGGCTCGGACAGAGCCTGTGCCGGCGACGGGGAGTGCGCCCAATGCTGAACTGCCCGCCGAACTGAAGGTGGAATTGAAGAAGATAAACAAACATCTAAGGCTGATGATCGATTTGAAGAAGTAAGCAAACATGATGGCTGGAGGGTTTTATAGTTGCATCATTTGTATCTGTTTGTTTTACTTGTTGTCCATCTTTCGTTAGCAGTTCTCCCGTTTGTGTTAACTGAATAAAATCAGTAACTTTCCAAATATTTCTCTGTCGTATACACTTTTCAGTTCTTCAGTTAAACAGAGTGTGCAGAACTTTTCAGTTCTTCAGTGAAACGACCTGAGCCCGTAAAGCCGCCGGAAGTTTACAGGTACCGGAGAGGCTCTGCTAGAGATGCTCTTAGCCATTCCTCCCTCGATCGATGCTGAAGAGGAGACGCACGCATGCATGATCTTGTCCAGCTAACTTGGTACGTAATCTTATTTCAGATCAACTGCTTTAATTTCTGGGTGTTTTCTCTTCGACAACAAGAGAGAACTGACGAAGCGGCCTAATTGAGTTGTAGTAGTAACAGTATGAAAGAACGTCAGGGAGTAACTAATTAATTAACGGTCTAGCTTTATTGATCGAACCACAAACAGCGCCAGGAGACGGTACAGGCAGACTGACTGAAAACTCACGGACAAAGGGTGTGAGGCCAAGTACAGTACAGTACAGCGACGGTACGGTACGGTGTACGACAGTACTGTCTACAGTAGCATCTATCTGAGGGTATGTATGATGTGAAACACCCGTAAGAGGCCGGAGATAATACTACCTCGCCTCGCTCTGTCTCACGCGAAGGAGACCTTGATGCCGAGCAGGGCCATGAGCTGGGAGACGAACTCCGGGTGCGCGGGCCAGGCCGCGCCCGTCACCAGGTTGCCGTCAGTGAAGCAGCGGTGGATCGGGTCCGGCTCCAGCCACGTCGCGCCGGCGAGCACCACGTTGAGCTTCACGGCTGGGTACGCGGTGCATTTCCTCCCCTGCATATTTATCATATATACCAAGATCGAGTCAATGTACAACAAAGACCATTTACGTTTCTCCTGAAACGACATTTGCATCTTTGTTCTGTCACATGTCTCATAACCCGGGAGCCGGGACAGTTGTGTTTTAGTTTTGTTCAAAGCTGAAATTGCTATAACCAGGAAGAGTGAAACTGATGCAGAATCATCAAATGGATATCAGCTTCCTACGTACCTGAAGAACCCCGGCAGCAGACAGTATCTGCTGGCCATGGCAGATCGAAGCAACGGGCTTTCCTCTATCCATGAATCCCTTGGCCAGGCTGAGCACCTTATCGTTCAGCGCCAGGTACTCAGGGGCGCGTCCACCGGGGATCACGAGCGCGTCGTAGCTCTCGGCGTCCACCCCGTCAAACGACGCGTTCAAAGCAAAATCATGGCCAGGTTTCTCGCTGTAAGTCTGGTCACCTTCGAAGTCGTGGATGGCGGTTGGGCACTTGTCCCCGGCAGCCTTGTCGGGGCAAACTGCATCGACATGGCAGCCAAGGGCTTGCAGAGACTGGAACGGGACCATCACCTCGTAATCCTCCATATAATCCTATTTACACTCAACAAAAAGGTTCGGTCAGAGGTTAGGACCTATGAAAATGAGAAGCAACACACAATGAATATGGATCGAACTGAAAAAAAGGTTCAGTCAGAGGTTAAGAGGCCAAAGTTTTCACGAAACATACCCCACAAAGGAACAATATTCTTTTGTTTGATCCTGTTACAGTGCCTCCAAGTGCTTTCACAAACAGGCAGAGGAATTCAGGATGACCATCGTAAGCCGCTGCTGTGACGAGATTACCGTCAACAACACATTTCTTCATAGTATCAGCTTCTTCCCACTTGGCCCCAGCAGCAACTAGAACTGGTTTAACAGCAGGGTACGCGGTGCATGTACGGTTCCGGACTACTCCTGCTGCTGCCAGAATCAACTGCCCATGGCAAACTGATGCAATAGGCTTCTTACTGTCAGAGAACTTTCTAACTAAGTCGAGCACTTTCTCATCCATTGCAAGGTATTCTGGTGCACGGCCTCCAGGTATTACCAGTCCATCATACTCAGCAGCATCGACCTCGTTGAATGAAGCATTAAGTGCAAAGTTATGACCTTTCGACTCCGCATATGTCTGGGTAGTGTACCCATAAGATAAAAAAGGAGTGTCAAAGGCGCCAAAGCAGAGTTATGTCAGAAATAAGAAAGATGGCATGACACCGAGTAATAAGAACCACCAAGAGGCACATACAACCACATTAGCACTAACCATCAATTTAGCAGCAGCTTGGTCTAGACATAACCTGTTGTCATGATTAAACTAGGCTGCGTCTCACCAACTGGCAGCAAGACGACCTCGACAAAGACTTCCCTGCGACACTGCGCCTTATGATTAAATTAACTTTATCAATCAGCTTGCGTCATTTCGTTTGAGCATAGACACGGAGGTGGCTTAATCAATCAATCGGCTTCAAAATACACAATCTCCAACTGGCTTTGCAGCAGGAGTGGATCCAGCCAAAAGATTCAGCAGGGGCACATAGTTTTACTGAGGCACTTCTACTTGTACATTTTTCATCAAAATTCAACAAGGCTCTCTCTAGGTCCGATGTGGCTTTGCTTATACTAAAGTTATATTCGCCATAAACACGATATATGTTCCAGCCTGAATTATGCTACCAGCCGGTATACAATTCAACAACAGCCAATTATCAGACTTATACCGTAGCAGACGGTCACAGTAGTGGAAAGTATCTGCTTGAGCAAAGTTAGTGCAAATGCGACATATCTTACTCATTTTAAACAAAATTAGTCAAATGCTTTTGATTTTGAATTATACCTGATCTAATTAAAAGAATCATTTTCCGATTACAAGTAACCTCCTTTGGTAAATATTTCCATCTGGTAACCTTAATTGTGATTTTATTCGCGTCAGGAAAACAATCGTGATGATCAACCCTCGCTCTTATGATATTTGCTCGGCTGACAGGTGGGCCATCCAAGAGAGACACGAGGTGTGTATCTAGAGCTACGTGCAATGAATTCATGATGTTTTTGCCACAGGTTGCAACTGATACTACTACTACTATTACCATGACTTGACTGGAGTATGAGACGCAACAGACTTGATATGGCACAATTCAACACCCCATCGGACTCCCCAATCACAACATGCTTCCTTTGTACATCCCAGCAATATAGCGAACTCCATGCTGAGGAACATCGGTACAAGACTTGGTTCTTGGATCATAAATCCGTGTTCGCCAGTCTGGCTCTGGCCAACGCCAGTTCCCAGAAGAGCGGTTTCCAGAGTAGTAAAAAACCACCCTGCTGTCTTTCAATACCATCAAGAGCTCGACGTCTGGTGCAAACATGCAAGGCTGCAACATCGACAATTCAAGCCTTATTCTGTGCTCCTTGACCCAAACACCTTTCTCCAAGTCCCTGGCAAACCACATGTCCATCTCTACCGTGGGATGATCGTGGAAGTTGCGGGAGTGACAAAGCATAACTAGGCTGCCATTTAGCTTTGCTAATTTCAGTTCGTAATGCTCATCGGTGTTGTTGATTGAGGAAGGACCTGGAAGTGTCACCGGCCTCCACTCCTCGGCTTCGAGGTCAAACGACATGACGCAGTTTGTGTCTATCAGGAAGTTGTCGGCACCGAAGATGTCGAAGCTGGGGAATTTCCTGTCCGGCAAGAAGTAGACCACACCTTGGATGACAGCATTGTGAGCGACGATGTGGCTGCTCGTGGAGCGAAACTTGACGCACAACTGAGCGGTCGCCATTGGCCTCCAGCACCGCCGGTTGTCGTCACAAAGGGTCAGCACGTCGCAGTGTTGCTCGATGTGCTGGTTGGCTGGGTAGTTGTAACGGGAAACCACGCGGAGGATCTTGTGCTGCCCGGTGGAGGCGACCCGCCCGAGCGCGTAGGAGCCCTCGTAGGAGAGTCCAACTCTACGCTGAAGATCATCAATGGGCAATGTGGAGACGGCGCCGGTGTCCAGGTCAACCATGCTGACGCGGTTGTGGTCTTGGAGAAAGTAGAACGGGCCGGGGTGAGCGCTGTGCCTGTGAGGCACGCCCACGTCTTCAGGCGCGATGCTGATCTGTCGGACGACGTTGCCGGAAAGGTCCGTCATGTCGATGCGGTCATTGTCACCGGCGAGGGCGAGGATGAGGTCCGGATGCATGGCAGCGTGCGCCTTGATGAAGGACGGGTCCGAGAGGAGGGAGTACCACAGCCGGCAGGCGGCGCGGAACTGGCAGAGTGGCCCGGCCGGGACGCGCAGAAGGATCTCCCACAGTACGTCCGGCGGCAGCACGACGCCGGCGTCGGCGGCGGTGACCATCGGACGCTTGCGCGCTGGCTCCATCGATCGTGCCCTACCCCTGCTTTTTTTTTCGGTTTTTTAGAATCCGTGCCCTACCCCTGCTCCTGCTGCCCTATGATCGATCAGAGAGGCCCGTTTTTTTTTTAGGGAAATTAGAGAGGCCCGTGGCCCAAATATGGCATACGAGACCCACTGGCCCGAGACAAAAACTGTTTCTTTGGGGAACTCTTCTTTGGGCACGAACCGACTGTCGGTAACCGACCTACGTTTCCAACCCGGAGTCGGACACGGCAGGCAATCCAGTCGATAAAATCTCTCCCACCCCGACCCAGGGAAACAAGATCCGAGTTTCCTGCCGCCGCCATCGCCATGACCTCCGTGGAACCTTTCAACCGGGTGGTGAGGCTAGCGGCGCGGGCTTTCTACGACGACGCCGTACCATCCACCGCCGGCCAGCAGCAGCCTGGGCAGGCCGGCATGGCCGTGGTCGTCCTCGACGCCCTCACCAGACGGAATGGGCAGTGGATCCGGGAGGACGATCTCGCCGCCTCGCTGAAGCTCCAAGCCAAGTCAGTCCGCCGCGTGCTCCGGTTCCTCGAGGCAGAGATGATGGTGTCGACAGACCAGCGGAAGGAGCCGGCAGCCAAACCTGCTGGCGGTAACCCCAAGGAGGGTGAGGAGAAAGAAAAGCCCAAGCTGCACCTGCACTCCTACTGCTGCCTGGACTACGCGCAGGTCTGCGACGTCCTGCGGTACCGTATGCGCCGCATGAGGAAGAAGATCGACGACGAGCTGACGGCGGACAGCAGGAATACGGTCCAGCAGTACATGTGCCCTGGCTGCGGGAGGAGGTACTCGGCCTTTGACGCGCTGCGGCTCGTCACCGAAGAGGGATTCAGCTGCGAGCACTGCGGCGGTGAACTGGTCGTGCAGAATGATGACAAGATCGCCGCGGCCGAGGAAGATGCCGGTGGCGACGATGATGGTGACGACAGCAAAGCGAGGAAGCGTAGGCGGCGCGAGAAGCTGAATGACATGCTTCGGAGGATGGATGCGCAGCTGGAGCCACTGCGGGCGCAGATCCGGAGGGTGGAAGGACTGCCTGCTCCAGAGTTCATGAGCCTACGGTCATGGCAAAAAGCAAATGCTATTGGTATTGCAGCCGCAGATGTGAATTCATGCCGTCAAAAGACTGAGTTTGAAGTTGCAGTACTGTCGCCAGGCTCTGGTGGTGCGGATCTATCTGGCACAAGTGCTGATTCAGGGTTCAAACCCTTTCCTGTATGGATGATGAGAGAAGGCATGGATCTTACAGAACAACAAAGAGGAGTGACCAGTGGCAGTGCATCATCTAATGTGGGCGAAAAAAAGGAATTCCAGGATGACAAAGAGATGTTACTGCAGAACAATTACACCGAGGCTAGTTTCGGACGGCAGTTGGGCGAGAAATGCAAACGTGAGGATGGAGATGTCGAGGAAGAAGATGAATACGAGTGGGAGGAGGGCTAAGAGGCAGCGGCATATGGCGCAATTTGCCTGCAACCAAGAATTTTAGAATTGAAATGAATTAAGGATTGAATCCCCTTTGTAAAGCGGTCATTAAGCTTTTGTTACTTGCTGTTAGGCTGAACTTTCTGAACACTGGAAAACTGAATGCTTTTGCGACCATAAAGAACCTGATCACATGGTTTCATGTTGAGTGGAACCGGCAGCAGAGATCCATGTTCCTCTAGAAAAATAAATTAATGATTCCGTGCATATTCAAGACTAGATATGTAAAAGAAGCAGAACTGCAGGATTAATGGCACTACAATCAAAGTCATATATTCAAACTGAATCTCTCCTCTTATTTAAATCATGTATACATGAGTATTTAAACTTCACCTAAACAGAAAATATCCTAGCATGTATATTTAGTTTAAGCATTAGCAGTGCATGTTCGCATATTTGCGTACTGAAAAAATCACCAAGTACGAACAGATATCATTCAGGGAAGACCCTTATCTTAAAACTGATTTCCTGTTTAATTTATGCACAGATCAAGCATATTTACGTATTTAGGGAAGCCAACTAGAACTAAAACAGAAGTAAACTGTTGCAAGAGAATCACAAAACCCCAACAAATCATATACTACCACTGATCAAATCCATTACCCATAGCACAAGTGTGCAACTGCTGGTTGAATATATCGCAACACATACGAGCGCCATCAACTACCTGATACGCGAGCATCCAAACCTACAGGTCATCATTTTATACAGCTAGAACTACATGTGTGCCAAAAATGCAGAGGAGCCTGCCCAATCATGTGTCAACTAGAGACACCCAGACAAGTTTTGTCATTAATTCAGTGTTCACACCATTTTATCGACAAGATGGAAGTGTGTAGGCTCACGCTCTGACTGCTGTCACTGTTTTTAACAAGAGCACTGACAGTTCAGCAAATTCAGATGTAAATTTAAGCGGTCTTTCAACAGACCCACGATTCATGGCCACTCTAATTCGCCATTCAGGCGTCTTGACCTTAGAAAAGATGCCTAGTCTATATACAGTTCGGTCAGAAATGCTTAAAAAAATTATATGATCCTCCTGGCCCGGTTCATCTCACTATGCAACCCAGCCAAACCCTATCCACTGGAACATGCGGTAACTGTAGACGGGGGAACAGATCTAAGCACACACGCACGCACCTGGTGGCCGGTGGGCTGGTGGACGGCGGTGCGGCAGGCGTCGCCGGCCTTCTTGCCGGGGCAGGCGGCGTCCACGGACACCCCGTACGCCTGCAGCGCCTGGAACGGTACCATGGCCTGACCACAGCATCCATCCATCGATCCAAGCACAAATCAGAATCAGAAGACACAAGAATAGCATGAAATGAATCGATTGATCGGAAGACTGGAGCAGTGGGGGTGATGGGGAGGAGCGGACCTCGTAGTCCTCCATGTAGTCTCCGCAGAGCAGGAGCACTCTCCTGGCGGCCATGGCTGGTGGCTGACCTCGTGTGCGAGCGAGCTCCCGAGGCGCAGGCGAGATGTTTGGGAATTTGCCGAGCTCGAAATACGGACACTCTGGAAGCCTCCGCTGAAGGAGGGAACGGCCGCAGCGCTATTATATGCCACTAGAGAGTCATCCAGAGAAAAAAACACCTGGCTCTCGTTTTGTTTCTTCCTGTTATTTTCATAACTTTTTCCAGCTTTTATGATGATTTTTCGAATTCGAAAATCTTGAAATATATTTATCTAAAATTCATCCAACTAATTTTTTAACAGACAACTGATTTTCTCTAGAATTCGTCACACGGTGACAAAAATCTACTGTTCGCCGTTCAAGAGCCAGGACCATAGGATTCCACAGATACTATGATATCCATAATGAAATACGTGAGAACATGCAAGCGCGTGATGAGAAGATCTGCCATGGCAGCAGCATCTGAGCTTCTGAGATTTGACGCGATATATTAACAGCCTCGTGGTTAGCGAGGTTGGATAAACTGAGCTGTGATATCTCCCAAACTGCTGATTTGGTGCAGCAAGAACAGCTTAATTTACTCTCGGTACTACTATCATCGACATCGTCTCCAAATTCTGGTCAGAATAGGCAGAATCATTTCAGAAGATCGGGAGAATTAATGATGCATTATCTAAACAGAATCGTACTCAGTTGATGGCTAACTGCAAGCTATACCACCGATCCAGCTTGCCGGTGTGGTGGAAGACTGAAGAGTAAACCACTTCTTCAGATGTGTTCACCCATGATCCCACTCTGTCACTGTCACGGATGTTAAGTCATATAATCCACTGATAAAACAAAACTCTGCCTCAGATTTACATACTCAATCATGCATTAGAGGCCACAAAAGTTACATTCAAGAATCACACAGAAGCAAGCACAAGTTTTTTCCTGTGTAAAGAGTCATCCAAGAGGGGGTTATATTATCCTTCTCAGGCACAAAAATTAATGAAATCGTCATCTTTGATGTTAGTAATGAAACTAATACAATACATGAGTTCCAGGATGGATCAGACACGCTGGACAAAGTGCAGCTGTTTTTACACGTAAAGAGACTTTCTCGTTTATGAAATCTACCTCGCTACTTATCAGTTATCAGCCATGGGAAAGAGCAGGCTTTTTTTTGGCACTCTATGGACTTGACAAGGAAACATGGAGCGCCAGAAGAATGTATCCAAGAGAAAGCAACATATACCCAAGAAAAAGGGCTGGAAGCTTAAGAGAAGACGACCCCTACTTTTCGGGCAAAATCATCCTCGTCGTCATCATCTTCAAACTCTTCGTCGTCTTCTTGGTACGCGTTCTCATCTACAAATTTGTACTCCTGGCCTTCAGTCGCCTCGTAGTCCGACTCCCCCTCCCTCTGCTCGTAGTTATCAGCCTCTTGATTTCCCACTGGCTCCACTTCGATAACATCTTCAGCCTCAGGTTTGTCACCGTGGGAGGAAGATTGCCCATGCCCATCCACGGGGATCTGGCTTTCCTCTTTATATTCCTCATCACCTGATCTGCTCTTGTATTCTTCAGAGCTGGCAAAGTTGTCATAGCCCACCTTCTCAGCTTCAACCAGAGATTCAGGCTGCCTGTGCGAGACTGCAGAAGATTTATCTTCTTTGACACTGTGGGCAGACAAGCCATTGCCGACTGCAGCCTGTCTTTTCCTCTGTAAGATGAGGCTGAGGGGCTTTGGGCCTTCAAAATCAAGAGACGCTTCAGATTCGACGCTTCCGTTAGCCTTCCTAGAGTCTGGACCAAAGTCTCTGCGGGTGGCAAAGTTGAGTGAATCTGTCACATTCCTTCTCAAATGCTGGCCATCTCCATTCCTGCCACTTGAAGCGCGTTCGCTTGATCTCCGCTGGGTCCTCTCCTGATGGTGCAGTGCCTCCTGATGATGCCTGCCACCCTGAATGTCCATATGCGTAACTGGAGACAGCCTGTCCCGGAGTTGTCTTCTATCTCGCTCAGTCTCAGAGCGAGTAACTGCAGACAGCCTGTCCCGGAGTTGTCTTCTATCCCGCTCAGCCTCAGCGCGAGCATCACGTCTATCAGGTGATCTTCCAGGAAGCTTTATTCTGCCTTGCAGACGGGAGCTTAGAGTGCTTCCTCGAGAGCCCTGATGGCGATCTCTGTGCATGTGTTGACCATCATATGCCCTTTCCCTGTAGTGTTCATCCCTCCGGCGCTGATCTCCACTGCGTTCTGGGCTAATGGCCGAAGACCCGTTTATTTTTCTCCGGCGGAGCCGGTGACGTAAATCTGATCCATCTATCTCAACAGGACCACTCTCTCTGTGACGAGACCTTCTTTCTGAATGGGAAGGCCTGTCCATGTTCCTCTCAGATGATGTTCTACGGCGTTTCCTATCATAGCCATCATACATTTGCCCGACCGGGCCTTGCTCGGCCATTCCATTGAATAGCTCCCTTTCATGATGTGGCAGAATTTCAAAATCAGCCGGAGCATATTCATAATCTTCTACTGGATACATATCCCTTCCAAAATCTTCATCCTCATGTAAATAAGCAGCACCATCTGCATCATTGTGCACAAGAACGTCAAAACCAGGAGACTCCCCATTCAATTCATCAGCATCTCCACTGTTCTGGGGCAGGTCATCCTGAGGAGATGTTTGGTAACTTTGATTCCAGTCTTGTGTAGGATCACTTTCCACAAGAAGGTTGTTCTGATATAACTCAGGATGATCCTCTTCTGAAGAGGTCCTGAAACTTTTATTCGCTGCTGGCATACTGTTTTGTACCCTCTCTGACATTGGCAAAGACTTCACTACATTGGAAGCTAGTTCGGCTGGTATTGAAGCTGTAGCTGTCTTGGCAGAATTTGCTGTAGGCCGATTAACTGTCATTTTGGACCCGTCATCGATTATTGGTCCACCTTGCTGAGCTATATGATTTCTCTGCGTAAACTCCTTAATATCCAAAAAATCGTTCTTTTGGGTCTGAGGCTGCTCCAAAGGAAAGGAAGAAGCCTTTACCACCTGCTCTGGTGGATTATTACCAGCGGACTGCGGATGGTAAAAAGGGCATTTGTCACCTTTTATGCAGTTCCCTTTCTGAAAGTAATAGCATGGTACCATCTGCTTGCCCGAGTTATAAGCAGCATAGTTTGAAGAAACTGCAGGTGTTCCAGGAGTTGGAGCACCAAACATACCATCAATTGGCTGAACAAAGTAGAAGAAACAGAAATTAGCTTCAGATAACAACTTCAACTGATAAAATGCAGAACAGTTGTAACAGAAGCATAACAGTAAATACAAGAGATATTATGGTGCATAAGCAGGAAAATGAAGGGAAAGGGAGTATACCGGATGGCGAAATGAACATTTTGGATTCAAGCAATTGCCATTTAACCAGTACCAACAGTCTCTAGGGTTCATCCGGGCACCCTCACTGTGACGAAAATCACATTCATTCCCCTGAAAGAAGGAATAAAGTTCAGTGAAAATATTCTGACTGGAAACCGATGGATATTATACATGATAAATCATGGTATATAATGTGTACTGTAGCACGAACTAAAATATATACAGCCTACAGAAAGTGAAGTGCAGAAACCTAGCAGGTAAACCAAAAAGTAAAGTTGCAACCAAACCACACTTCCAAACACTGTCAATCTTGCAAAATATAGATATTAACTAGCGAGAAACCTAAGCCCATTACAGCATATACAGTGCATAGGGTATTCCAAGGTAAAATAGAGAAGACCTAGGTCAACATAATACATTAAGATCCTACGGACACAAGCACTAAGTGAAGCAAAACAAATGCATAACCGGTACAAAAGAAGTATTAATTTGGTAGTACAACAGTGGTGGACTAGGCTACGCATGCCAGAGTTCAGGGTAATATTATAAAAGGTTTCTTATTACGTCTAAAAAATGATATACACAACTACATACTTGGTACAGGTTCATAAACAGCAAGTATTTATTCTTTTACATATATACAAAGGTAGTTTACAGAGCTGTTATTGACGCTATCTAGACATCTGCTGTTGGATGACATGTTTTTCTTTTCCTTTTCTAGAAATAGGAACAGGAGCAAACAAAAATTTCATACATGAAAGCATATATACCCATTTAGTAATAACAAATTCCTATTAAGTAATATTCCAAATTAATCAAGAAAAAAACAAAGGCTTGGTAAAATTCAGCTTCCCCAGTAAGAAAACAGGCACTATAATTCATATTACCACCTTATCCCCACAGCTAAAAGGCGTCTAACCAACGCAGCAGTCAATCTCTGCAGACATTCATGCTACCTTGTTTTCATCCTCGGGAGTTCCCCCTTTTCATTAAATATAAGCCTATCGCCGTAATTTTCCTCACGTAACAGGGACGCGACTTGATCCGGTCATCTCATCTGGCAACCTTCTCACCAAAGCTAAAAGGTGTATAATCAACGCAACAGGGTCAATCGCTGTGACATGCTACCATGTTTCCATCCTTAGGGAGCTTCTTCTTTCAACTAAATATAAGCCTATTACCATCAGAATTTCCTTAAGGGACAGGAACATGACTTGGCCTGGCCATATCATCGGGGAACCTAAGAAACTAACAATTCATACTACCTACATACGGTATACCATAATAACAAAGAACATTGTGGATGCTCGGACGGACCATCTGAAGCGCTCGATCTTGCAGCGCGGAATTTCTCCGGTACATAGCTCGGACGCGGGATACCCGATCGCCGAACAAGATTACGAGCTCTAATCGCGAAAACCACAACGCCACGAAAGAAACCCCAGCTTGGAGGGAGCAAGAACAGAGCAATCGGCGCGGCGGCGTTTACCTTCTTGCAGGTGAGGGGCGAGGCGAGGAAGTAGACGCAGTCGGTGTTGCGCCGCAGCGCCTCCTCCTCGGGAGTCAGCGGCTTCGCCGCAGCCGCCGCATCCGCCGACGCCGCGGCGGTGCCGGCAGCCTCCATGGCCCCCGTCGCGAGGGATCCTCCTCCTCCGCCGCCGCCGCCCGGGTGGGGTGACGCCGATCGCGCCTAGGACGGCGGAGGGGGGTAGGGTTCGGCGAGGCTGGCGGCGGGGCGATTGGATGGGATCTACGCGTAGGTTAGGGTTGGGGGAGGAAGGCGCTCGTTGCGTTGCGCCCGCGTGTGGGTGGACTGCGTTGGAGCCGGAAAAAACAAGTCGACAATATAACAAGGGAGGGAGCCGAGCCGGGGAAGGAAGGGGACAACGGAGATCGCACACCGTCATAAGCTTTTCTTCCCCCTTTTGTTTTTCTCCCTATTCTTTTTATTTATTTTCCTTTTTTGACACAAAAATCTTCGCCCTGTTGTTTTTCTACTTATTATTTTTTGTTTTCCTTTTTTTGTTGACAAGAAAAGCAGGAAAGGTCCTACTGTGTCATTTTATAAGGAAAGTTATAACAATGAATGGATCTTCTCCCTTGCTCCACTTCAACGTCCACGTCGGTAGCGGTTCCTAGCGAAGGGGAATTGCCGAGACCCATTGATTTTGAATCGGTGCGGTGTTGATCGTGGGTTCAACATGTTATCGGTTACTGCCCGCGGTATTAGGACAGCCCGAATATTTGGGTAGTGAGGCCGTTGTGAATGGGCAAATGGCCGCAACCGCATGCGCTTTCTTATCCTCGTGGCTATTCAAGCCTTGCTCCGTTGCCAACGAATCGAGTTGTGAATCGGTTGTGTCGCGCTTCGCGGCCAACGTACTTGGCATTTCCCCCATCTTTCCGACAATGATTTTTGTTGTTTGTCAGATCAGCTTCGATTTTGGTGAAGGTTTGGTCTAGATGAGGAGTAAAAAAAATGTGTTTTATGGTGTGTATGGTGCTAGATTGGGTCTCATTTTGGATTAATCAAAGATGATTTAAGCACAATAACTATGCCAAGTACTAATTTGACGCAAGGAGATATAGTTGTTGCTTTGTTATTATGGATAACTTTTTTCTTTTGGTGGATTCACCTGATTCGCATTGCTCGATAGGGTTTGGTTCATGTATAGAATTTATTTCGAGTTATAATTTTGTGATGAGCATTTCATATGTGCAAGGTAGCCCATGATGACTATGTATTTTTGTACGAAACCTGATACACATTTTGCATCACTATTTTATATCATAATTTACTTTTTATGAATAATATATTTCACATTATAGCTTCATTCTAATGCAGTTTCCCTTTAAATTGCATATTAACACCCGTTGTCTATTCGATTTCGTTCTTTCAGCCGCCGCGGTGATTGTTGATAGAAAACACATCGTCGTGGAAAAATTAAAGCCACTTGCTGTCGCAGTTTAGCAAGACAGGATTTGCAGTGGGGTAGGTGTCGTCCCAAAATCCTTAGCACCGACTTGACGTCTGAAAACATGATCTCCAGAGCACTAATTGAGGCTTCTTCAGAATAAAGCGGGACTTCCGATGGAAAGTGTCTTTGGCTCCTGACCACCAGATCCTGCTAGTTTAAAAAATTTAAAATAAATATTTACGAGTTTCCAAAAAAATTGAAAAAATCCCAGATGTAGCCAATAGTGTATCCCACAAACATGTAAAATATCAACTTCAAATAGTTTGTAATCCGAGCTACATAAGAATGATAAAATATGATAAATTGGAGATTGAAATTTATGCATACTCAGATCCACATTTTTATCATTTTTGTGTAGCTCAGGCTACAAACTATTTGTAGCTGATGTAACGCCCCAAGATCGGTACTATGCAGAGTTGAGCATTTCAGCCAAATCCGCATAATAACGATCCTAAAGGACGCCCACCAGGCATAACGTGCACGTCGCAACACACACGTTATGCGGGTGGAATTGTGATAACATTACAACAGTTCTCGATGGAACCCACAAAAGAACATATATACAACAACGACTCACAGAGTCAAGAGCAAAGATACAATACAAAGATCCAAAATAACAACGGAAGCGGGTAGCGTCCGGCTACGGACAAGAAACAAATTGGACTAAGAGTCCTGAAGTTAAACGAAGGCACCATATCCCTGCCCAGGCCAAGCCGGAGGGATTCCCAAGCTAACGTCGTCAGACTTCAAACCTGTTTGGCTGCATTGGAATAGCAGCCCCGAAGGGGTCAGTACTATAAACAGTACTGGCAAGTAATACTCACAAGATATCAAAGCTGGAATTCCGGGAAAAGAGGGTTAGCGATTGAGGCGGCAGCAAGCAGCACTAATAACTTATAGAGACACGCTACCACTTTCGTCTAAAGAGACAAGGTAAGAGAGCGCATAGGAACCGACTATACTACACACCAAACAAACCCCGCCCTAAAACAACTCCCTCGTATCCTCAACCCACGAGGAAGAAGTCCGGGCACTCACACGGTGGACAAGTTTTAATCAAATTATTATTCATGTAATCTATCTTACTAGTCAAGTTATTATCATTATAAGGTGCAAGTTGTCTATGATCTTTTTAGCCAGCGCATTTCACCAAGTCGTCCATAACCGCGGACACGGCTTTTCGAAAAGATTTAACCCTGCAGGGATGCACCAATGAACCCACACGCATCGAAACTCTCGCTTAGAGGTGTACCGGTGGAGGTTTCGACGCAATACTTCCCTTCAATACAAACAAGTCCAGGGAGCCACCTAGCTAGGTCTGATCCACCTTGAGAGTCCGGCCGAAGCTTCGAGGTGGGCCTAACCGTTGCGCGCACGGCTTCGGGAGGGTAACACTCATACGATTGCCCCTCCTTCCACATGCGGTAAACGCCCATGCCGCAAGCCCTACCGTAAGTAACCACGTAACCATCTTACCATATCATCCGCGCTTGTAACCGTAGAAACACCCGAACTACTTGTGGCATCCTGGACAAGTTTGAGGATCCGGTAATAGATTGCGGGGAGGCCCATAGAACTCCCACATGTGGTTAGTGCGCTCAGTCTTGGATCAGCGGAAAAGAACTCGGATCCTAGGCGACACTGGCAGAACAAATCACCACGATTGGCCTTCCGCCGGTGTCTTATCTTTATTAAGTTATTCCCATCGCAACAGAAATTAAAGATTGCCATTTTAGTTGAGCCTAGCTATCATATTAAAACAAGACTAGACAAAAAGATAACAGGACTGAAGCAAAGCACCTAAGCATGCACTACGACTCGCAAGGCTAACAAGGTAAACAAGCAACAAGTTAATAGGATGTGGGGTGTGGCTATATCATGGCTGCAAGGTAAACATGCATATAGGATCGGACACAAGCATCGATATATATATGGCTAGCAAGGAACAAAAGATAGGACGAGTGAGAGACAGAAAACAAGCAAAGATAGCAAGGGAGTATCACTTGCCTGCAATCCGGTAGAGGTAGCAGAACCTGTCGTTGCTCACATCAACTCATCGTCCTAATCCCGAAGAAGCAATAAACACTGGAAACAGAAGGATGCATTTTACTTCTATGGCAAAAGAAGCGGCATGTTGATGACATGATGCATGACAAATTAAATGCGATCCAATTTTATTCCCTAACACATGGCAAAGCATTTTAAATGGGATCGATGCAAAATATAAATGCACCGGACAAATCCCATAATTTAATTGATTTAATTCGACTAAATGGATAAAGGTGCGATGTTGATTAAGCATGCATGATTTTATAAGATACGGATATATAAGGTATAGGGTTAGGGTTGGGGTCACACATCGGTTTGGGGAACTTCGGATTTGGGAACCACCGTCTTCGGGTCGTAGTCGAAGTAGTCGTTGTAGTCGAAGTAGTCGAGGTAGTCGAAGTAGACGTCCGTCCGGAGTCGAAGTAGTCGAGGTAGTCGACGTCGGGGAAGTAGTCGTACTCGGGTCGTCGTCGTGGCGGACCTTGGCGTTCCGGGCTTCGGGGTCGACGGTGGTCGGGGATCGGACATCGGAGAACTCGGCGGTTCCGGTCGGAGAAGACCTTGTCGTTTCACGTTTCACGGAGGCGTAGCACTTGGCGGGTCTTCGGCTTCACGGAGTTGTTCACGACGGGGAACCGGGAACGGGGAACTTGCAGGTTCCCGTCGGGAAACATCGGGGAACACGGGAGACGTCGGGGAACACGGGATCGGGAAAACAAGAACCACCGGGAACGGAAACAAGGCATCGGAAACGGAAACACGGAGCCGTCGGGAACTGCCGTCGGGGACACGACGGGAACGTGCACGGAGACGACACGGCACTCCGGGACGGGGACAGCAGCAACACGGGCAGGAGCACAGGCACGCACGGCACGGCGACGGGCAACAGCAGGGCGGAAACGAAGACGGGAAGCACGGGGCAACACCACCACAAGGAGTCAGACAAGTCCCGGACACGGGAGAGCAGCCCGGACTGGAGACATCGGGCCATCACGGACAAACTCAAGGAGGGAAGGCCGGGAGCATCCATGGCCAGGCCGGCCGGGGATGAGGCAGAGCAGGGAGGAGGTGAACCTCGGGCCGGCGCGAGGATGAGAGGAGCAGAGGCGATGACGCGGCCAGGCGACGGGAGCAGGCCGGGCAGCAGCCATGGCCGAAGCGGATGGAAGAAGGGTGCGGGAGACCAGGACGAGGGGCGAGGGTCGAGGGACGGAGGGCGGACGGCGCGGCGGCGGCGTGGACGCAGGCGAGGACGGAGAGGACCGGCGGGAGCAGAGGATGCGCGGGAGGGAGGAGGCGCCGCGAGGAGGGACGGGAAGCAGAGGAGCAGGGGAGCTGCAACGCGCGCGAGCTGGAGGTCGGGACGGCGCAGCTCGGGCGGCCGGTCTCGGGAGGCGGCGCTCGGGCCGGTGGGAGAAGGGAGAGGGGGAGGAGGTCGAGCCGAAGGGGAGGCCTGGCGGCGGCGTCCTGGAGGCGGAGCATGGCGATGGAGAGGAGCTTGGCCGGCGAGGATGCACGGGATCGAGCACGGGGAAGGTGGGGGTCGAGCGGGAGCAGCGGGGGTCGGGGAAGGAGAAGATGCGGGGAAGAGATAAGGGAAGGAGAGGAGAGAAAAAAAAAGAAAAGGAAAAGGAAAAGGACCCGAATGCAAATTCCAGGGGCCTGATTTGGAGGTGGAAGGGCTCGATCGCGAAAAACAGAAAACGGAGGAGGGTGACTGCAAAAAGGCAGGGGGTGGGAACGGAAAAAGGCAGGGGCAGGATTAGGGTTTGCTCTAGGGTTTGCTTAGCTGGGCTGCTCTCTCGCATCTCAAAACATTTATTTTCTTTTGCAAATAAATTTGGCAATTAATTTTAGAAAACGGAGACGACTGTCTCAATAAAATATTTTCTGGCAATTTTAGAAAAATAAAATAGGGTTTAATAAAAATAGTTTTTGCGGTCAAAAACATGCGATGCGATGATGCTGATGTCATGATGATGCAAAAACAAAAACAAACAAAATCTAATTTGGGGAAAACCCCGGGCATTACAACCGACACCACTAACAAGGGATCTCGCCCCGAGATCCACGCTACCGTCAGGGGGGGGAGAAGAGCAAGTTGAACTATCGAAACTTCAGGCGCCATGTTGATCTTCTCGACACCACTAACAAGAGGTTCTTGCCCACGTCAATGGCCATGACCGTCTGTCGAGATTCTTCTGAAAATCGAACCTATTAGGTTAAAGGCAAGAGATCGTCCACCCACGAAGATGCTATAACCGAAAGATAGATAAGAGAGAAGATTTAAATCACATAAGGTAAGAGGAGGAATAGAATAGAGGTAAGGAGTAAACAAGAGTCCTAATGAGATATTTTCAAATAACTTTTAGTAAAATAGTTTGGACACTCTACAAACAACGACCATTAGCTAGGGTATCCTACAGGCAGACTGGACCAGCGGGGTATCGAAAAACCAGAGCTCTGATACCACTTTGTAACGCCCCAAGATCGGTACTATGCAGAGTTGAGCATTTCAGCCAAATCCGCATAATAACGATCCTAAAGGACGCCCACCAGGCATAACGTGCACGTCGCAACACACACGTTATGCGGGTGGAATTGTGATAACATTACAACAGTTCTCGATAGAACCCACAAAAGAACATATATACAACAACGACTCATAGAGTCAAGAGCAAAGATACAATACAAAGATCCAAAATAACAACGGAAGCGGGTAGCGTCCGGCTACGGACAAGAAACAAATTGGACTAAGAGTCCTGAAGATAAACGAAGGCACCATATCCCTGCCCAGGCCAAGCTGGAGGGATTCCCAAGCTAACGTCGTCACACTTCAAACCTGTTTGGCTGCATTGGAATAGCAGCCTCGAAGGGGTCAGTACTATAAACAGTACTGGCAAGTAATACTCACAAGATATCAAAGCTAGAATTCCGGGAAAAGAGGGTTAGCAATTGAGGCGCCAGCAAGCAGCACTAACAACTTATAGAGACACGCTACCACTTTCGTCTAAAGAGACAAGGTAAGAGAGCGCATAGGACAAACCAACTATACTACTCACCAAACAAAAACCCGCCCTAAAACGACTCCCTCGTATCCTCAACCCACGAGGAAGAAGTCCGGGCACTCACACGGTGGACAAGTTTTAATCAAATTATTATTCATGTAATCTATCTTACTAGTCAAGTTATTATCATTATAAGGTGCAAGTTGTCTATGATCTTTTTAGCCAGCGCATTTCACCAAGTCGTCCATAACCGCGGACACGGCTTTTCGAAAAGATTTAACCCTGCAGGGATGCACCAATGAACCCACACACATCGGAACTCTCGCTTAGAGGTGTACCGGTGGAGCTTTCGACGCAATACTTCCCTTCAATACAAACAAGTCCAGGGAGCCACCTAGCTAGGTCTGATCCACCTTGAGAGTCCGGCCGAAGCTTCGAGGTGGGCCTAACCGTTGCGCGCACGGCTTCGGGAGGGTAACACTCATACGATTGCCCCTCCTTCCACATGCGGTAAACGCCCATGCCGCAAGCCCTACCGTAAGTAACCACGTAACTATCTTACCATATCATCCGCGCTTGTAACCGTAGAAACACCCGAACTACTTGTGGCATCCTGGACAAGTTTGAGGATCCGGTAATAGATTGCGGGGAGGCCCATAGAACTCCCACATGTGGTTAGTGCGCTCAGTCTTGGATCAGCGGAAAAGAACTCGGGTCCTAGGCGACACTGGCAGAACAAATCACCACGATTGGCCTTCCGCCGGTGCCTTATCTTTATTAAGTTATTCCCATCGCAACAGAAATTAAAGATTACCATTTTAGTTGAGCCTAGCTATCATATTAAAACAAGACTAGACAAAAAGATAACAGGACTGAAGCAAAGCACCTAAGCATGCACTACGACTCGCAAGGCTAACAAGGTAAACAAGCAACAAGTTAATAGGATGTGGGGGTGTGGCTATATCATGGCTGCAAGGTAAACATGCATATAGGATCGGACACAAGCATCGATATATATATGGCTAGCAAGGAACAAAAGATAGGACGAGTGAGAGACAGAAACAAGCAAAGATAGCAAGGGAGTATCACTTGCATGCAATCCGGTAGAGGTAGCAGAACCTGTCGTTGCTCACATCAACTCATCGTCCTAATCCCGAAGAAGCAATAAACACTGGAAACAGAAGGATGCATTTTACTTCTATGGCAAAAGAAGCGGCATGTTGATGACATGATGCATGACAAATTAAATGCGATCCAATTTTATTCCCTAACACATGGCAAAGCATTTTAAATGGGATCGATGCAAAATATAAATGCACCGGACAAATCCCATAATTTAATTGATTTAATTCGACTAAATGGATAAAGGTGCGATGTTGATTAAGCATGCATGATTTTATAAGATACGGATATATAAGGTATAGGGTTAGGGTTGGGGTCACACATCGGTTTGGGGAACTTCGGATTTGGGAACCACCGTCTTCGGGTCGTAGTCGAAGTAGTCGTTGTAGTCGAAGTAGTCGAGGTAGTCGAAGTAGACGTCCGTCCGGAGTCGAAGTAGTCGAGGTAGTCGACGTCGGGGAAGTAGTCGTACTCGGGTCGTCGTCGTGGCGGACCTTGGCGTTCCGGGCTTCGGGGTCGACGGTGGTCGGGGATCGGACATCGGAGAACTCGGCGGTTCCGGTCGGAGAAGACCTTGTCGTTTCACGTTTCACGGAGGCGTAGCACTTGGCGGGTCTTCGGCTTCACGGAGTTGTTCACGACGGGGAACCGGGAACGGGGAACTTGCAGGTTCCCGTCGGGAAACATCGGGGAACACGGGAGACGTCGGGGAACACGGGATCGGGAAAACAAGAACCACCGGGAACGGAAACAAGGCATCGGAAACGGAAACACGGAGCCGTTGGGAACTGCCGTCGGGGACACGACGGGAACGTGCACGGAGACGACACGGCACTCCGGGACGGGGACAGCAGCAACACGGGCAGGAGCACAGGCACGCACGGCACGGCGACGGGCAACAGCAGGGCGGAAACGAAGACGGGAAGCACGGGGCAACACCACCACAAGGAGTCAGACAAGTCCCGGACACGGGAGAGCAGCCCGGACTGGAGACATCGGGCCATCACGGACAAACTCAAGGAGGGAAGGCCGGGAGCATCCATGGCCAGGCCGGCCGGGGATGAGGCAGAGCAGGGAGGAGGTGAACCTCGGGCCGGCGCGAGGATGAGAGGAGCAGAGGCGATGACGCGGCCAGGCGACGGGAGCAGGCCGGGCAGCAGCCATGGCCGAAGCGGATGGAAGAAGGGCGCGTGAGACCAGGACGAGGGGCGAGGGTCGAGGGACAGAGGGCGGACGGCGCGGCGGCGGCGTGGACGCAGGCGAGGATGTAGAGGACCGGCGGGAGCAGAGGATGCGCGGGAGGGAGGAGGCGCCGCGAGGAGGGACGGGAAGCAGAGGAGCAGGGGAGCTGCAACGCGCGCGAGCTGGAGGTCGGGACGGCGCAGCTCGGGCGGCCGGTCTCGGGAGGGCGGCGCTCGGGCCGGTGGGAGAAGGGAGAGGGGGAGGAGGTCGAGCCGAAGGGGAGGCCTGGCGGCGGCGTCCTGGAGGCGGAGCATGGCGATGGAGAGGAGCTTGGCCGGCGAGGATGCGCGGGATCGAGCACGGGGAAGGTGGGGGTCGAGCGGGAGCAGCGGGGGGTCGGGGAAGGAGAAGATGCGGGGAAGAGATAAGGGAAGGAGAGGAGAGAAAAAAAAGAAAAGGAAAAGGAAAAGGACCCGAATGCAAATTCCAGGGGCCTGATTTGGAGGTGGAAGGGCTCGATCGCGAAAAACAAAAAACGGAGGAGGGTGGCTGCAAAAAGGCAGGGGGTGGGAACGGAAAAAGGCAGGGGCAGGATTAGGGTTTGCTCTAGGGTTTGCTTAGATGGGCTTTTGGGCCTAGCTAGCTGGGCTGCTCTCTCGCATCTCAAAACATTTATTTTCTTTTGCAAATAAATTTGGCAATTAATTTTAGAAACGGAGACGACTGTCTCAATAAAATATTTTCCGGCAATTTTAGAAAAATAAAATAGGGTTTAATAAAATAGTTTTTGCGGTAAAAAACATGCGATGCGATGATGCTGATGTCATGATGATGCAAAAACAAAAACAAACAAAAATCTAATTTGGGGAAAACCCCGGGCATTACAGCTGATTTTTTGCACGTTTGTGAATACACTATTGTCTACATCCAAGATTTGTTTCAATTTTTTAACTTGATATTTTTTTAATTTTTTAAAACTAGCCGGATCACTTGTGCTCGGGACCACGAAATCTCCACTCGACTTCCAATCGGTAATTAAATTTTACCTGGTTTGTCATTAGAGTAGACTTCGCTTCTCAATCCACGCAAGCCAAAATCAGAGAAAAAACAAAGGACTCATTTAAAATAAAAGAATGGTACCATGATCATGAGAGCGCTTGCGGAGCAACAGTTCAGATGGTTGCATTGCGTTGCAACTATTTTAGTGCTTGATAAGTTTTGCATCCAAATTTTATACAAATATTTGATAATTCATTTCGTTTACTGATATTTTTTACTGCATATGAAATTTTTTAGAATTTTGTTTTGTTGATATATGTTTTTTGGTGTTAATTCAATCATTAACAAAAAAAAATTTTGGAAACAATTTTTAATGGATTGAGATAATATAGGTACAAAGTTTATTTTAAGTGTGACATGGATGCACAAATCTAAAAATATATATATATATGGTGGGTGTACGTCCTCCTAGGAGGGGATTTGTGTTTTCGCATTGCATCACCATCTTGGACGCTCATGCAACTAGCTCATTGCAGCTAGGGTCCTTCAATTCCCATTCGGCTCATCCTTTTTTTTTTACATGTCATTTGCCTGCTTAATAGTAGCAGATTTCTTGTATTTCCTACCTACTCAATAATAATGCAACAATTGTGTGTCGTAACCTCGACTGATCACCCCTAGCAATCAGATGATCCTCTTGCGGTTGTTGTAGACGTAGGATCTGGCCAACCAGAGGTAGAGCACGAGCTCGGCGGCGCTGATGCCGGCGAGCAGCCAGTAGAAGTAGTCGAGGTGAGCGCGGTTGAGGTTGTCCGCGAACCAGCTGTCGCCGCCCCCGCTGCTGGTGACGCGGTCGATGAAGGAGATGAGGGCGCTGCTGATGAACCCGCCGATGCCGGTGACGCTGAGGTACAGCGCGAGCCCCAGGCTGCGCAGCTCGCCGGGCATCTGGTCGTAGAAGAACTCCTGCATGCCGACCATGGCGAACACGTCCGCTACCCCCATCATCGCGTACTGCGGCACCAGCCACGCCCAGCTCATCGGCACTGTCGCCGCGGGGTCGTCCACCAGCCCGTACTCCCGCGCAAGCTCCAGCCGCCGACCCTCCACCAGCGCCGCCGTCGACACCGCGGCCAGGGAGACGGCCATGCCCGTTCCCACGCGCTGCAGCAGCGTCAGTCCCGACGGGCTGCCCGTCGTGCAGCGGAGCGCCGGCACCAGCACCCGGTCGTAGATGGGCACGAACAGCAGGATGCTCACCGGGCCGAGCGTCTGCAGCGCGGCCGGCGGCAGCTCCAGCCCGCCGAAGATGCGCCGGTCCAGGGTGCGGCCCTGCTTGTTGAAGAGCGTCATGACCTGCGCGTACACCACGCCGTATGCCAGGCACGCCGACCATATCGGCACCAGCCGCAGCATGCCGCGCGCCTCCTCCGACATGGCCACGGCGTCGTCGTCTCCCTCGTGCCACTCCTGTCGTCTCTTCGCGCCGAAGGAGCTCCTGGCGAGCGCGGCGAGGCTGCGTGCGAGGCGCGCGAAGGGGCTCTCGGCGTCTGGATTGGGAGCGTACATGCGGTAGGTGGGGGTGCCGACGAGGAAGACGGCGAAGGCGCAGAGCATGATTGCGCAGAGCATGCCGAAGCCGACCCCCCAGCCGACGTTCTCCTGGACGTAGCTGACGACGGCGACGGCGACGGAGATCCCGACGGCCATGGAGAAGAACCACCAGTTGAAGAGGGAGCTGCGGGACGCGCGCTCCTTGGGGTGGTCCGGGTCGAACTGGTCGGCGGCGAAGGCAAGGCCGCAGGGCTTGTCGGAGCCCTGCGCGAGGGCGACGAGGTAGAGCGAGGCATAAAAGAAGGCCACATGCAGCGACGAAGGGCCGAGAGAGGAGTCGGTGTTGCTGGCCGGCGATGAGGTGTCCACCGGCAGCGTGGACGCCACAGTGATCATACCGTACCCCTGCACGGACGGGTTTGCAAACCTGTCAGTGTTTGACAGACCATGCAGTATAGTAGATCTGAAAAATATTGAATTCGTAACAACACGGATCATGGTAATTTTACTGAGAGAGTTACAGTAGTAGTTTGTCGCCATAATCTGGCTCTGTTTCGGATATGACAAAGAGACTTCAATTCTGTAATTCCGTCAGACATTTGACATATACGCTGAGATGTAATGTAAAACATTGCCAGAACATTGTCCGAAATTCAGCCACGGCATGAACATTTGTTTACCTGGTCGATTGATAGAAGGGATCGGATCGCGAGCTAGCACAGTGTTTAGTGGACAACCGGGTCATCGTTGACAAACCTGCCACTGGTAGTTATCTGATCGCACAAGCATCATCCTCCAGTTACCCTACCGCGTGTTCCGCGTGCCAACGCACTGTACTTATTATTATGCACCTAGTATCGCGTTGACGCCGGAGCGTAGAGAAGTCATCAACGTAGAAAAAATAAAAATAAAAATCAAACCAAATCTCCGTGGGCTGTGACCCGCTGTTCTTGTCTGATTCGTGATTCTGGTTCCTTTGCCGGAGCCGGCACTGCTATCTTGTTGGGACAGGGCAAGAAAGAAGTCAGGTGGGGCAGGAGGCTTACCAGGACGTAGAGCGTGCAGGCGAGGATGATGGAGCGGTAGCGGCCGAGCCAGGAGTCGGCGACGAAGGCGCCCAGCAGCGGCATCAGGCTGGCCGTGCCCGACCACGCGTTCACGGCCGCGGCGGCAGCGGCGTTGGAGTGGCCCAGAGGGCCCGTCAGGTAGGTGATGAGGTTCGCCGACACGCCGAAGAAGGCGAAGCTGCCGGCGACCTCCACCACTGCATATGCATCCTCGAAGCAGCTACTAGTAATTATATCGATCATCGCTGGTCGATCGATTGGCTAAATCGCGGGACAGGCGTACCGACGACGAAGAGCGCGGAGCGCCAGCCGCCGGAGCCGGCGCGGTGGACGGGGCGGCCGCGGAAGTCGGATACGCCGGCCAGCGGCTCATGATCGTCCCCAGCGAGGAACGGGGCCTCCATTGCTGCCGTTCTAGCTTGCTCTCCCTCTCGCTCGCTCTCTCTCAAATGAATACCGCTACTACTACTAGTTTTCTTGACTCGCTCGCTGTGCGGGCACGCAAGCTGTCGGACTCTGATCTGATGATGGGGTCTCCGTTTCCCTCCACACGCGACACTTTCACGCACCTCAATCACTCTCTACTTGCGGCGCCTCGTGCCCATTTCTTCGACTAAGATATTTTTCGCGGTTTGCTCGTGTGATCGAGTCAGGACGTGTCGATCCAAAGCAGTACGTCCGACTGAGACATAGAACCACCAATAATTCAGGGACCAAGTACTCCGCTCTGCTTAACGTACGGTGCGTGGAATGGTGGAGAAATTCACTTCGGGGACGTTTGGCTCCATTGCGGCGATCGCACCGAAAACCAAGATCTACCTATAACCTATCCATCCATGGGGCGGCGCCTCGGTCCTTGGCCTCCGGGGCTCCTATCTCCACCGGTGACCGTATAAAAGTGTCCGACATATCCAAAACAGAAGCCCTTATGTACAGTTGGACACTTGCCAGACGAATGGGGTTGGACTCCCCCCTAGCATGGAACCTAAAAGGTTTTTCTTAAATGAATGAACACCCGAATTAAACAATGTTTAACACATACATTTAAATTTGTTGAAATTTTACATAGATTTGAACGAGATGAAACACTGATCTAATCCTCGCTGTCGGAGATGTAGAAAATACAGGCGTTCGTCGGGCTAGTTCGGCGGACAATACACGGTGACGACGGTGGCTGCGACGGGCGCAAGTCCAGATAATAACCGGGACAGTTCGGCGACTCAAAGGGATGGGGCGGTGGCGACGCCTCAGGTTGCAGCGTGCTCGATGACTCAAGCATTGCCTGCGTGAGGCCGGGGCAATCCCCATCGCAGCGTCTAGGAATGGCGATGTTATAACGTGGTGACGCGTGGGGAAGCAACACCGCAGCCACGCGAGGAACAAGCGAGGTCGTTGGGCACCATAAATCAAGGTTATCCGACATGTGTCGATGACATGTTAGACCCACCTTTCGGAGTCTACGTGGCAGGTGTGTCTGGCACTCCAGAGCCGGCCCGGGGTTGGGGCGGAGGGGATGTCGGATAGTTTTTGGCCCGTCTATGCATATGAAGGAGCCGCTAGCGGTGTTTTATTCTATTCGACCCCATTAGACCGATGGGGAGTCCGATCGGGGTCGCCAGTGGAGATGCTATCAAGCTCCTTTACATGGCCCGCATTAGGTGTGGTCCACATTTTTTAATAAACATGTTAACTTCTCTATTTTTTGAAAATCAGAAGTACGAAAACACATTATAGAGAAAAA
>QRDG01001467.1:0-47684 GCA_012064385.1 Puccinellia tenuiflora | reverse complement strand
TTTATTATTTGTGGACTTGTCCATCACATCATTACTCCTAATGATATGACTCTGTTATCAAGTGACTATAACAAGTCCATGGTTAGGAAACTCTAACCATCTCTTGACTAACGAACCAGTCTGGTAGAGACTTACTAGGGACAACTGGTTGTTTATATTCCACACATGTATTATGTTTCCGGTTAATACAATTATAGCATGGAGAATAAACTATTGTCATAAACATAAATATGCTAATAAACCATTTTATTATTGCCTCTAGGGCATATTCCCAACACACCCAACTTATCAATATCTACCATCAGATGCCGAGATCGTTTCCTCACCATCACGTGTGTGGAGAGCGATAATGGAAGGAAAGGGTGTCTTGCGATAGGGTTGATACACCAAACTGGCAACAAAGAGGGAACGAATATATGGAATACCAACTGGTTGCCGAGGGATGGCCTTCTACAACCAGTCACATGTGATCATGAGGATCCTCCCCAGCTCGTGAGCGAATTGATCGATGCCCATACGAGATCGTGGGACGAGCAGAGAGTGCGCCGGTGGATTCAGATATTGTGCTCAACATTCCACTTCCATCTCGACAGTAGGAGGACAGACACGGCATCTTCTCAGTACGCTCGGCGTACAGGATGTTGGTCGATACAAAGGAAAGAAGGACCGCATGGTTGTATGAGACTGCCAGAAAATCAGATACGAGGAAAGAAGGACCGCATGGAGGAAAAGGACTGGACGGAAATCTGGTATGTTCGGGTGCCATCAATGCTGCGGGTTTTCCTCTGGAGGCTCGCAAAACAGACCCTACCCTCGGCCAATCTGCTTTATCATCGACACATGGTGGTTCATAGTTCATGTGCGTTGTGTGGGGCGCCGGATTCTTGGAGACATGCGTTGTTGGAGTGCAATATGGCGCAGAGCATCTGGCCCTTGCTTCCTGGAGGTATAGTGGAGGTGGTGGCCAATATTCTGGAGCCAAATGCACGGGACTGGCTAGCGACGGTGATCGGCTCCTTGTCCCAGGAGGAGCTAACTAGGACGGTGGTAGCTCTGTGGGCAATCTGGTACGCGAGGCGGAATGCAATACACGAGGGTATCTTCCAGAGCCCCTCTCGACGCTCAACTTTATTGACAGGTGCATCACGGACTTGGAAGTTCAGAAGACACCTCCGAACCCTCAGCAGGGGAGAGTGGTGGCAGTGCAGAGATGGATTCCGCCTACAACAGGTGAAACGAAGATCAACGTAGATGCGGCTCTATCGAAGAATAGCAAGGTTGCAGCTTTGGCCGCCGTTGCGAGAGACGATGCCAGGAGGTTTCTCGGGGCGTCGGCAGTTGTGATCAAAGGAGCGAATCATCCGGAGATGCTAGAAGCGATAGCATGCAGGGAAGGCATGTCTTTGGCGACCGACCTGTATCTGCGCCGGATTCGACTGTCCAGGGATTGCGCCAATGCTATCAGTAGTATCAAGGCAGGGGACAGGTTGGGACCTTATGGCCAGATAGTGGAAGAAATGGAGATGCGCATGGCCTCGCCAGAAGCTCTCTGTACTTAAGTTTGGGCTGGCATGTGTGGCTTCAAGATCCACCCGAGGGTGCACCTATAAACATTATGATTTGTTAAATAAAGAGTGAGGTTCTCAAAAAAAAAAAATTAGTGTTTTGGCCCCTCCTCCTTTTTCTCCAAGCTCTACCATTATATACCACCGCCTCTTTGATCAGGGATAAAAGAAAACGTGTCAATAGAAAACATCCAACCCTACAAAAATGTATTTGCATTAGGCGTTGTTTGATTGTACCACATTGAAAACTAATGATCCGCGTTGTTTGATTGCGCCACATGAAAAACTAATGATTTTCCAAGAGCTTTGAGTGCACCAGACAAAAATAGGGCAAAGGAATATTTATATTAAAATCTCACTCAACCTTTTTCCCAATTAATTGAAGTTCTACCTTTGTCCTAACATAAACTCTTTTCGTTTGATAAGTCTATCAAAAAAAATCAATGTGTACGGAGTACAACACAAAATTAGATTGATCACAAAATGAAATGGAATAGTCCGTACGGATGGTTCGGTGCTCTCACGTCGATGGTGAACTGGTGAAGTGCAGGGACAGCGCACAACCACATGAGTCCTTAGATCACAGTGATGGGATGGATGGATCGTTAGCCTGGTCGATCGGTCTCGACTCTCGAGTTGCCTTTCCCGCCATATATACGTTCCACACACGCACGCGAGCGCCGCGCCGAATTGCAAGCCGCTCATTTTACCTTCCCCTGCCAATCGAAAAGGCTTGATGTGCCATATCAAAGTGGATCGTTTTTACAAACCAACGTGTCTTCCGTGGAGTAAACGAGGCACGCGACTTTGCATGATGTGGTGTACATTCACATGGACTTGTGCCGTGTGAAAATTAGTTACCAATGATCCATGGCCATGGTTAGTTAACAATTAACATGACTTACAGTAATACTCCCTCCGTCCTCAAATAAGTGTACGTTTAGATATGTCTTAATTCCAACTTTATTAACTTTGACCAATTTTCTAGAAAAATGTAACAACATTTAAGACACTAAATTAATATCACTAGATAGATCTTGACATGTAGTTTAATAATATAGTAATTTGATGTCATATATATTGCTATTTTTGTATAAAATTTCGGTCAAATTTGAAAATGTTTGACTTCCAAAAAAGGAAAATGTACACTTATTCGCGGACGGAGGGAGTACACTAGTTACTCCGGATTCACCTGACGATATACATACTGCAAGTATATGTTCATGTTGACAAGTATACAGAGTACAAAAGTCCTGTCGGCCCGACGCTGCGCCAATGCGCGCGTGCGCCGGTGTTCACTATCAGTCAGATACCCGTCACATCAATGTGGCATGTACTACAGACAAGTCGACCTCCAGGGCCTCCTAAGGTCTATGGCCGGGGGGTCGCAAAGCCTTCGTCCAGTCCAAAAATCTGTCCGGCACCATAAACAGGGCCTCCAACTTTGGGGGCTGCCTTCGCGGTGCCGGACACTGTCCGGCCCGACCCTCCAACAGATATTGACCGCCCGTCATACACACAAAGCGAACCGGCAGTCATTTGTGCTTCCACCCCTCCATACTCTATTCCCTGCCCGACGATTCGCGCCACCGTCGCCACCGTCGTCGTAGCCATCTCCGCCGTTCCCAATAGAACGGCCGATTGTCGTCCCCAACCGCAATACTCACCCCCGCCGCTCCCTGGCAAGGTCGGCCTTCTTCTCCGACGCAAAATCTTCTCTACCGGCACGACCAGTAAGTTAAGTCCCTCCCTCCCTCCGCCCGCAAGGTGTTCGGCTGTTTGCCGACAATCCATTCTTCTATGATTTTCGATGTTTCGATGCTTGTTTAGTCTATGGATTCGGACAACGAAATGATGTTTTACCAAATGACGGAAGAGATGACCGCCCTTCAAATGGATGATGAGGAGAATGAAATGGTCATCCGCATTCTTGTGGCGGCGGTGGAGGAGGACGAGGCCGAACCCAAACGCGGAGGATCTAGGCCTGGAAAGAAGGGCAACACGAACCGGGAGCGGGCTACCGGACATATGCTATTGTTCAACGATTATTTTTCGCACCAGTCGACCAACGATGATGTTGCTTTTCGCCGGTGCTTCAGGATGCAGAGAGGTTTGTTCCAGACCATTGTGCATGGTGTGCGAGAATATGATAAGTACTTTGAGCTAAAGAGTGACTGCACCGGACTTCTTGGATTCTCATCTATTCAGAAATGCTCCGTTGCTTTACGGTCTCTTGCATATGGGGATCCCGCCGATTCTATGGTGGACTACTACCGTATAGGTGAGTCAACAGCCACTGAACACACTTACAGGTTTTGCAAGGCGGTGAATGCGGTGTTTGGACCAACGTATCTGAGACAACCAAATGCTCAAGATACTGCTCGGCTCTTGGCAGTAGCTGAAGCGAGAGGTTTTCCAGGGATGCTTGGAAGCATCGATTGCATGCATTGGAAGTGGAAGAATTGTCCGTATGCTTGACAGGGGATGTATAAAGGAGGACATCTTGGAGCATGCTCAGTTGTACTTGAAGCGGTGGCTGACTATGATACGTGGATCTGGCATTCTTTCTTTGGTATGGCCGGTGCTCACAACGATATCAACGTGCTGCAACGTTCTCCGATTTTTGCCAGACTTGCCAATGGTCAAGCTCCCGACTATAACTATGAGATCAACGGTCATCAGTACAACATGAGATACTACCTAGCGGATGGCATCTATCCAACATACTCGACATTTGTGAAGACCATTCGCAATCCCGTTCCTCCGGCAAAGAAATATTTTGCAAAGAAACAAGAGAGTGCTCGGAAAGATGTGGAACGAGCATTCGGTATACTTCAAGCCCAGTTTGCGATCGTCAGGCATCCTTCTCTATCATGGTTGATAGAACAGATGTGGGAGATCATGAATGCTTGCATTATTATGCACAACATGATCATCGAGAATGAACGCGACCCTAACGTGCTTTTGCCGCCCCAACTTCCAGAGGACCATTATATTCGGAACCCCTTCGACGAGTGGGGGCAACTTGAACCGGTGATGCCTGGCCCGCCGCAAGGCTTCTCGGAATTTCTCGCGATGCATCAGGAAATTCACAATGGAGATGCGCATCAACAACTACAAGATGATTTAGTGGCGCAACTGTGGGAGCGCCATGGCGGAGAGGGCGATGGCCTTGTTTGAAGCACAATTTAGAGGATTTTTAAACTTTATTGTTGTAATAAATAACTAGATTTGAAACTATTGGCCGGAACATTCGTGCCCCAGCCGTCAATTCTATATTTTGGGTTCGATTTGATCATTTGCTTTGAGGTCCGGCCGTTTAGGGGGTGCCGGTGTGGGAGGGGAAAAAAGCGCCGGACAAGTGTCCGGCACCCTCCAATTGGGCCTCCAATGGAGGTGTGCCGGACACAATTTAGGGCCTCCCCGTGGAGATGCTCTTAATAGCCCTGCCAATAGTCGTATTGGACACGTTGAATGAAAAGCGCTTTCATTTCCGGCGCCAATAGCCCAATTTATCTGGCGCGACATAATATCTCGTACGGGGCGCCCAGTCCACGCCCTCTGGGAGTCGGTTGGGAGCGCCGGACGAAGCCGGGCGCACCGTCACGTCGGATAATGGCAGACGGATCAGTCCTGTTATTGGGATAGATCCTAAATATTTTTGGTGAGGCGTCGGGACTGAAGGTTAATTACAGAAAATCTACTGCCACGCTGATCAGAGGGGAGGAGGGTGACGAGCCAACTGTCTTGGAGAACCTACACTGCCCTGTAGTGCAATTCCCCATCAAATACCTGGGTTTGCAGCTGGCGTTGAGGCCCCTTTCCAAAGCAGAGTGGCAGCCTATGCTAGACAAGGCGATTACCTGCGTACCTGCCTGGCAAAGTGGGCTTTTGGAGAGGGCAGGACGACTGATTCTAATTAAAACGGTGATTGCGGCCCGACCAGTTCATCATCTGCTTGTTGCAGAAGCACCTTGCTGGCTGCTGGAAGACATAAATAAGTGGATGCGCAGATTTTTCTGGTCGGGCAAGGATGAAATAAATGGAGGGCAGTGCTTGGTGGCCTGGAACACAATTTGCAAGCCATATGAGCTCGGTGGTCTTGGAGTGCATGACCTGAGCATGCAGGGAGTAGCATTGCGAGTTAGATGGGAATGGCTCCGCCGCACCGACAATGCACGGCCATGGCAGGGGCTACCAAGCTCTCAGGACACGCTGGCCAAGAGCGTTTTTGACAGCTTGGTTAAAATTTCAGTGGGCAACGGTCGACGAGTTTTGTTCTGGACAGACAGATGGGTCTCAGGTTTTGCCGTCGTTGACATTGCGCCAGCCCTGCTGGCGAAGGTCACTACGCGTCGGAGAAACAAACGAACGGTGGCAGAAGCAATGGTAGAAAACAGATGGATAGCAGATATAGCAGGCGAGCTCTCGGAGACTGAGGCCAGACAGCTAATGGAGCTCTGGACACATGTCAATTCAGTGAGGCGAGATCAGTTCCAGGAGGACGTCTTCAGTTGGCCATGGTCGGCCTCGGGCGTCTATACGGCGCGCTCGACATACAAAATGCTTTGTCTAGGGCAGGAACAATATGCAGCTGCGGCCTGCATATGGAGCTGCCGAGGACCCTTGAAGCTGAAGATTTTCATCTGGTTGGCGTTGAAGCACAGGCTCTAGACGACTGACCGTCGAGCGAGGCATGGTCTCCAGCTCCAAGCAGATGCATGCCATCTTTGCTTGCAAGAGGTTGATGCCGTAGAGCACATCTTGGTCCAATGCGTGTATGCGAGACAGGTGTGGCACTACTGCAGGCAGGCCATGAAGATGGCTATAAGAATCCCATCCCCGGAGCAGACCCTCGAGGCTTGGTGGTTGGAGGAGAGAGCGCTGGTCATGAGCAAGAAGAAGAAGAAGCGGCTAGACGCGTGGATCATTTTGGTGTACTGGCATCTTTGGAATCAAGGGAATGCTAGAGTCTTCGGCGACATAGCAAAACAATGCAACGAGGACGTCTTGGCGGCGAGGATCGTGGAGGATATGAAGATGTGGAGCAAAGCCGGAGTGGGAGACCTAGACGTAGAAACTTAGGTCTTAGGTCGTTAAGAGTGTGTTTCCTGGTGTTGCTGCCTATTGTGTTTTTACACATAGAGTAGCTCTTGTAAAATACTTCTACCCTCTATAAAAGTAAGGTACGCAATTGCGTACTCTCAAACAAAAACGCTATCTCCACTACCTTAACCTCCGCCGTCTCCTTCCCACTTCCATTTCCAACTCCCGTCCTCGCCGCCGCTCCCCCACCTCTTCTGAGGTGACGGGTCATCGGTCTCAGAAATCGCGTTGTCATCCCGCCACTGCCTCTTCTGAGGTGCTTGACTGGGCAGAGAGGTCCCAGGTGACTTTGCGCGCCCACCTTACACGAAAGATCTTCAACAGACTGCCTGGTAGGCTACAACATAATTTTTTTCCAGTGCCGGTGATCGGTTGATTGATTGCTTCATTGTTTCATTTCATTAGATCAAGGACATTGACGATGAGGTGATGCCCGATCTGTTAATGGAAGAAGCGGCCGACATCACCGCCAAGGCAGAGGAGATATGACTATCTTTGATTGTCTTCTTCAGTTACAAAGCCGACGATGTCGCACTCAAAAGAGGAGTTCAAAACCTAGGAGGCAGAAGACCACGCCGAGTAGAGGATGGAGGACCATTGCATGATATGCGTGTTCATTTTGCCGATGTGCCCGTATTCACCCCAAAGAATTTTTGTCGGCGCTTTCAGGTAAAAAAAGATTAGCTCATTCAGATTGGAGATGGTGCGAGGGAGCACGATAGTTAATAGCGGTTGGTTAGTTCGTACCTACCAATAACGTGCCCAAGGACAGATTACAAAAGTGCTGTTGGCCCGACGCTGCGCCAGTACACGCGCCGGTTTCACTATCAATCGTATACTCATCACATTAATGTTACGCGTGCTACATACCAGTCGACCTCCTAAGGTCTATGGCAGCCGGCGCTTATTAAGCAAGAGCCAGGCGCTTCTTGACAGCCATATGTGAACACCGCTTGCCCAGCGGGGATGGGTGTCGCGCCCGTGGCCGCTTACCCGTCTCGTGTCACTAGCTACCTTGATCGTTTTCCCTTGTACCACTGCCACCGATCGATCCAGGTTGAAATATCAAACGCACTGACGTTTGTGACAACGTGGAAGAAGGAACACGCAAGACGCAGGTGCAGTACGCACTAAGTCACGTCCTTGAATTCGAGGCACTTTTCTAGAGCAACATTTAAAAATTGTGTCTGATGTTTATTTTTTAAGTTACTTTTACAAATAATGGCTCAAATTATTTAGCAATTAACGGCATTTTAAAAATAGTGCCTCAAAAAGTTTTTATTTAGAGGCACTAATTAAAAGTGTCTCTAAATGAATACTATTTTAGGCATCTAAAAGTGTCTCAAATAGTAACCATTAGAGGCACTTTTGATTAGTGCCTCTAATAACTACTCCCTCCATATCAAAATATAAGATGTTTTAACATTTCTCTTTTTCATCCGTATGTAGACATGTTTTAATGTAAGTCATTTGAACCTTGCACTAAAACATGTCTAGATACGGATGCAAAGATAAATGCTAAAACATTTTATATTTTAATACGGAGGGAGTATTATTTAGAGGCACTAATAAAAAGTGCCTCAAATAGTTACTATTTGAGGCACTTTTAGATACCTCAAATAGTATTCATTTAGAGACATTTTTGAATAGTGCCTACAATAACTATCATTTAGAGGCACTAATCAAAAGTGCCTCAAATGGTTACTATTTGAGACACTTTTAGATGTGTCTCCAAATAAATAGTGCCTCTAAATAAAAAAGTTATGGTGAATACTATACATCCTAATCCGATGGTAAACGAATCTCCGGGCTAATGCATCGTCGTGAACATCGGCTCAGGATCCACCGAGGCCATCCCGTCTACGCCGCCTCCAAACGGTACTACGTGCAGCTATTCTCTCATGTTCGCTAGACGTTGCGCTAAACGTTGGCTGATCTTTCATCTAAAAAAAACATTGGCTGGTCTTGATTGGCTGTGATTTTCAGTTGCTTTTCTATGATTTCTATATTTCTCTATAGTATAAATACATAGTCAGAGAGGGTTTAAAACATTGAGATTCCATTTCCAGGTATGTTGCTCAGTTCTCGCGGAGCCTTTACGTCGAGTACAAAAGTAAAGGGATTTAGAGATTTGAAAATATGCATAATTAGATTCACACTTTTGTGATTTTTGTGTAGCTCAAAATACAACGTATTTGAAGTTGATATCTTACACATTCATGGGATATATCATTGACTCGCTCCACATTTATTTTCAGAATTTTTTGAAACATATAAATATGATTTTCGAATTTTTTATATAGGAGGGAGCACTGGAGCACGGAGTCAAAAATCTTCTCTCTTATACGACCAACTATACTTTTCACGGAGGAAAGAGTAAATTAAAGTAGGAGCCATCCTAGTGCAGAGTGCAGATCATACTACTGTTCTCACTCACGCATGTGATCGCTTTGTACCACAAATTCATGAATCATTTTCTAAATTACTACAGTAGAAACTAGACAGAAAAGACAGCAAGACCGGACATTTTCTCTGTGCTGACCAGCTATGTTAAAAGCGATCGGAGAAAACACGCAGTAGCGTGAGCGAGCGGGCTAGCTGGGCCGGCCCATGCGCGATTGTTTTCCCTTGATCGTTTACCCGTCTCGTGTCGCTAGCTACCTTGATCGTTTTCCCTTGTACCACTGCCAGTGCCATCGATCGATCCAGGTTGAAATATCAAACGCACTGACCTTTGTGACAACGTGGAAGAAGGAACACGCAAGACGCAGGTGCAGTACGTGTGTGCTTACGAGTCCCGACTGACAACAACGCAACGGAGGCGAATGGATGCGGCACGATTAATTCACCGATGCTCCGAAACGATTGTCTGGATGCCTGAAGTAGTGAAAATGCTAGATCGGAGTTTTGTGATCACTACGGGAAACAGACGGTACGCCGACGGCTTTAAGTCATCGGTATAGGAAGAAAGGTCGTCGGCACAAGCTATATCGACGGCTGCCCTCGGCGTAATATGACTTCGGTGCAGACATATTTGCCGTCGGCGTATTAAAAGCCGTCGGCATAGCTCTCCCTACGTCGACGGCTTTGCCGTCGGCATATTTTTTTCTAATTTTTTAATTTTCTTTTTTTTAAAAAAATAACTTTTTTATTTTTTTTTTGAAATTTCTTACTTAGACACACACTTAATCTATGATTTAACAATTAATCTCCCTGGTCAAACTTTCTACAGGGTCACCCATCCTTAAATTGCTCCAACCCAGCACGCTTAACTTTTATATTTTTTGCAATTAGCTACCAAATGAGATGTTATAACTTACTGATATTATTATCCTATCAATCATATTAACTCCTAGATCATGATGTTACACTTTTTTAAAATTTTAATTTAAAAATCTATTTAAATAAATAATAATGATTATGTAATAATATTTTTGAATAAATAACAATAAAATGAATTTTACTTTATTTTTTTCCTGTTTACATTCAATATGGAATAATTCATATTTTTAAATCCGTAAATCGAAATTTGACAAATAAAATGTCTAAGTCGATTAGAAAAATGAGAGGAATTCAAATATTACATCCATATCATCTTTTGCATCATATTTTGTGTATTTTCTTGACAAAAAAAGTTGTTTTTGACATTTAGAAAATGAAAAATGATATTTATAAAAATAATTTGAAAAACCTCAGTTCGGTAACATTGTTGCACATACCAAGATACACATATGTGCCAAATATGGGCACATTATCACAAACTATTCCACGAAAATGGTTATATTTTGGTCGTTTGACTTCGAAAACATGGTCAAAATGGTCAACAAGGCTATCCGTTGAAAGAAGTCGAGTTTTCCAAAACTATGGATGGTTCTATGAAATAATCACTACTTGTGTACCTTAAAATAATTTTTGGAAAAATTTCAGAGAAAACTATCACACACTTGTAGTTCAAATTTGAATTACTTTCGAAAAATCGGCATAAAGTCATTTAAATGTGCGAAATTTGGTAGAAAGGGAGAAAATTCCTAATATTTTTATATTATCATTTAAATATGGACTAATTTGTGTGAAAATTGGATGGGTGCCATTTTGCATCATATTTTGTGTACTTGCTTCACAAAACAAGTCGTTTTTGACATTTAGAAAATAAAAAATGATATTTATAAAAATAATTTGAAAAAACTCAGTTCGGTAACATTGTTGCCCATACCAAGATACACATATGTGCCAAATATGGGAACATTATCACAAACTATGCCACAAAAATGGTCATATATTGGTCGTTTGACTTGAAACCCATATATGTTTATATATGATAGACCTTTTTGTGAAGTGATTTTTTGTAAAGTTTGACAAAAATCAAGTTTATAATTTTTCCTGTCAACTAGTACACATAAGAGGACTCCATGCCAAAGGATTTATTTTTTTGAGATTTTCTTTATTTTCTTTGAGTTATTCGAAAACATGGTCAAAATAGTCAACAAGGCTATCCGTTGAAAGAAGTCGGTTTTTTCCAAAACTATGGATGGTTCTATGAAATAATCACTACTTGTGTACCTCAAAATAATTTTTAGAAAAAATTCAGAGCAAACTATTACAGACTTGTAGTTCAAATTTGAATTACTTTCGAAAAATTGGCATAAAGTCATTTAAATGTGCGAAATTTGGTAGAAAGGGAGAAAATTCCTATTTTGTATCATAATTTAAATATGGACTAATTTGTGTGAAAATTGGATGGGTGCCATTTTGCATCATATTTTGTGTACTTGCTTCACAAAACAAGTCGTTTTTGACATTTAGAAAATGAAAAATGATATTTATAGAAATCATTTGAAAAAACTCAGTTCGGTAACATTGTTGCCCATACCAAGATACACATATGTGCCAAATATGGGAACATTATCACAAACTATGCCACGAAAATGGTCATATATTGGTCGTTTGACTTGAAACCCATATATGTTTATAGATGATAGACCTTTTTGTAAAGTTTGACAAAAATCAAGTTTATAATTTTTCTTGCCAACTAGTACACATAAGAGGACTCCATGCCAAAGGATTTCTTTTTTTGAATTTCTTTATTTTCTTTGAGTTATTCGAAAACATGGTCAAAATGGTCAACAAGGCTATCCGTTGAAAGAAGTCAAGTTTTCCAAAACTATGGATGGTTCTATGAAATAATCACTACTTGTGTACCTTAAAATGATTTTTGGAAAAATTTCAGAGCAAACTATCACACACTTGTAGTTCAAATTTGAATTACTTTCGAAAAATCGGCATAAAGTCATTTAAATGTGAGAAATTTGGTAGAAAGGGAGAAAATTCCTAATATTTTTGTATTATCATTTAAATATGGACTAATTTGTGTGAAAATTGGATGGGTGCCATTTTGCATCATATTTTGTGTACTTGCTTCACAAAACAAGTCGTTTTTGACATTTAGAAAATGAAAAATGATATTTATAAAAATAATTTGAAAAAACTCAGTTTGGTAACATTGTTTCCCATACCAAGATACACATATGTGCCAAATATGGGAACATTATCATAAACTATGCCACGAAAATGGTCATATATTGGTCGTTTGACTTGAAACCCATATATGTTTATAGATGATAGACCTTTTTGTGAAGTGATTTTTTGTAAAGTTTGACAAAAATCAAGTTTATAATTTTTCCTGTCAACTAGTACACATAAGAGGACTCCATGTCAAAGGATTTCTTTTTTTGAGATTTTCTTTATTTTCTTTGAGTTATTCAAAAACATGGTCAAAATGGTCAACAAGGCTATCCGTTGAAAGAAGTTGATTTTTCCAAAACTATGGATGGTTCTATGAAATAATCACTACTTGTGTATCTTAAAATGATTTTTGGAAAAATTTCAGAGCAAACTATCACACACTTGTAGTTCAAATTTGAATTACTTTCGAAAAATCGGCATAAAGTCATTTAAATGTGCGAAATTTGGTAGAAAGGGAGAAAATTCCTAATATTTTTGTATTATCATTTAAATATGGACTAATTTGTGTGAAAATTGGATGGGTGTCATTTTGCATCACATTTTGTGTACTTGCTTCACAAAACAAGTCGTTTTTGACATTTAGAAAATGAAAAATGATATTTATAAAAATAATTTGAAAAACCCAATTCGGTAACATTGTTGTAGATCTCCTTATGCTCTTCGAAACGAGCTAAAGAACATCAAAATCTGACTTAAAATGCAAAAGTTATGATCAAAACGATGAGTAGCCATAGATCAAAACAGAGCTATGCCGAGGGCAATACCGTCGGCATAGACCAAATATCTATGCCGAGGACAATACCGTCCGCGTAGAGAGGCCTACGCCGAGGGCTTTTTATACGCCGAGGGTGGCCGTCGGCGTAGCCTGGATACGCTGAGGGTTTTTTCTACACCGACGGCCAAGTCGGAGGGCTAGCATCCGCGGGCTCTATGCCGACACCCCCGACAAAAAGCCGTCGGCGTAGAGCGCCATTCCTGTAGTGGATGGCCAGCGGCTGGCTAATGAGCTGCTCTCTTCATCTGCTTGAGCTAATGAGCTGCGTATAACTGAATTTCTTCGATGAATGAGTTGCATCAAGAAACATCTCTTGACAAGATGGAGTAGCAGAAGAAATTACAACTGGGGGCTTTAGCACGTAACCCGGATACTCTAGCGTCTAGGGCCAATGAGACAGAAAAAAAACTTGTCATAGCTAGTTATTAATTGAAGCAATATTTGCTGACCAAGGGCCGGCCACCTGTAGGTGTCTTTGTTACACTGCCCTTGAAGGTGTGTTGTGGACTTGTGGTGCAATTTGATCGTCTTCCATTTATCTAATATTACCAATAGTTTGCTGAAAAAAAGATTTACATTGTGGAACAGAGGGAATAATAATATTTCACGTATGACTCATTGTTATAACCACCGGTACGTGTTCTATGTCCCTTGGGAATTGAGAGGTTGGTATGTGTTCTGGTGTATCCTACTGACACATATATTGATGAGATTTACATGCATGCTTTTATTTCAAAACGAACATAGAAAAAAAAATCACATGTATGTGGTCTGTGGCACACTGGCACGCACATATACACCTCGAGGTCGAACACGTCACACGTGCAAGTTTGCGAACCAAACATCCTAACGACCTTTCATGTTCATATATACACAGCTCCCAAACAAAGAAGTAGCTGCGAGGATTTGTTCAAAAAAAAAAAAAAAAAAAAAGAAGTAGCTGCGAGGATCCCTCAAAAAAAGAAGTAGCTCTGAGAAGCTTAATTTGCCATCATGCATATATAGCCGCGCCTTCGCAAAGCAAGTAAGCAACAAGCATCACGCGGTAAACCCAACCATGGCTAGTAGACACCGCACTCCACTACTCGTGGCCAGCGTCTTTCTCATCTCCGCCGCCGCCACGGTCGTCTATTCCGCCTTCCCAGTCTCCCTAAACCCATGCACCTACTCTCTGCCGAGAGCGCTCCTCACCGTCTCCGGTCTCGACCCGTACATCGTCTCATGCGCAGGCGACGACGCCTTCACCACCGCCCCACTTTCCGACGACGGCAGCGGCAGCGACAAGACCACCGTCGGCGGGCCGATCGTGACCAGCCTACGCACGTGCAGCAAGCCGAAGCTGCCGCCGAACCCGCTCCCGCCGTTCTACTGCTGCCCGCCGACGTCGGCGTCGGAGCCGATCAACTTCACGCTCCCGGACCCGGCCGAGCCGCTGCGGGTCCGGCGGCCGGTGCACGCGGTGGGGGCGGAGCACATGGCCAAGTACGAGCGCGTGATCGCGCTGATGAAGGCGCTGCCAGAGGACGACCCGCGCAGCTTCTACCAGATGGCCAACATCCACTGCGCCTACTGCACCGGCAGCTACCACCAGACGGGCGACCCGGAGCTGGACGTGCAGATCCACTTCTCCTGGTTCTTCTACCCGTTCCACCGCGCCTACCTCTACTTCTTCGAGCGCATCGCGGCCAAGCTCCTCGGAGAACCTGGTTTCGCGGTGCCGTTCTGGAGCTGGGACGTGCCGGAGGGGATGCGGCTGCCGCCGGAGTTCGCCAACTCGTCGTCCCCGCTGTATGACCCCGTGCGGAACCCGAGGCACGTGCCGCCGGAGGTCGTGGACCTGGAATTCGTTCGCGAAGTGGGAGAGAACAACCTCACCGGCGAGCAGCAGATCCAGCAGAACCTCAGGGTCATGTACAAACAGATGATTACCAATGCCGCTCTGCCCACCCTCTTCCACGGCCAGCCCTTCCGTGCCGGACAGGCCGACCAACCGGGCGCCGGGACGGTGGAGCTGTTCCCGCACAACACGGTGCACACCTGGACCGGCGACATAGCCGAACCCAACGTGGAGAACATGGGCGTCTACTACTCGGCCGGCCGCGACCCCATCTTTTACCCTCACCACAACAACATCGACCGCCTGTGGGTGGCCTGGAAGGACATCGGCGCTGCCCGCGGCTACCGCGGCCATGTCGACTTCACGGACCCCGACTGGCTCGACTCGTCCTTCCTCTTCTACGATGAGGAGGCACGCCTCGTGCGCATCACCGTTCGCGACGTGCTCGACATCGACAAGCTTCGGTACAAGTATGATGGCGTCGGAATACCGTGGATCGACGCACGGCCGCCTACTACTCCTAATGTGAACAACAAGAAAGGCTTGCTGAAGTCCGTCAGGTTTCCGGTGTCACTCAGCGATGTGGCGGTGACGGCGGAGGTGAGGCGACCGCGTGTGCTGCGGAGCCGGCAGGAGAAGGACGTCCAGGAGGAGGTGCTGGTGGTTGAGGGCATCGAAACCGATGGCACAGACATGGTCAAGTTTGACGTGTATGTGAACGCCATGGAGCACGAGAAGGTCGAGCCAGGTGGCCGGGAGATGGCCGAGAGCTTCGTGTGCTTGAGCCATCCCAGAATGGACGGCACGGGGAAGGGGATGGTGATAAAGACGAGCATGAGGGTGGCCTTGAGCGAGCTCTTAGAAGACCTGGGCGCCGAGGGAGACGAGAGTGTGACTGTGACGTTGGTGCCGAGACATGGCAAGGTAAAGATCGGAGGCCTAAGAATAGTGTACATGATGGAGTGACTAGTCTAGTTGTAAACTCCACGAAATTGCTTGGTTAGATACTAGTAGAGCACACGTATTTTTTTTATTGAGAATGCACATGTATTTATATTGGAAATGCAGTGGCAGCCTTGTAACGTGTACAAGCGTGCACGAGAGCTTTACTACACATATTTAATTGATCAGGAGTGAAGAAAAAAGATTGTCCAGGTTCACCTTTTGCACATACCGACGTATTCATGATGGGAAGTTCATAATTTGTCAAAAGATGGTGGCCCAACTAGTTTCACTGACCATGTGGACACTGAGGTCTAATCTACTGGGCGAACCAGAGCCTGTGAAATTGACTTAATGAAAAAAATAGAAGTAGCGAAATCTCAACTCGTATTTTCTTAGGTATAAGCCTATCAGGTAGGTGCCAATTTCCAGCCTGTGGGAAAGAACATGTTCCCATTTTCTGGTACAATGAGCGGTTCCCGTCAATGGCTGGACTACGGGCTGGAATTCTGAACAGACGTCATGCCGACTTGGATTAGGCTGTCTCCGGTTTGGTAAAATATGTGGTTGCAATGACAGGCTCTGCCACAAGTATCTACTACTTATCTGGTAGGACGTGCGGTTTGGATTTATTCTGGTCGACTTGAGAATGCACAACTGGATTTGAATAGCTATTTTTTCCCATCTTCGGAGCGAAATTCTTCTGTCTTGTTCTGGATAGACCGAGCCATCTCAATAGGGCAGAGAAGGTATGTGAATCTCATTGTATCCGGCATCCAGTCTGTGAGGCCCGAGAACATATCTTAGTGCTCCCACTTCATAAGGTGCTCCGTGCTATCATTAAAAAAAAAAGTTAAATGTTCCAAAAAAAATTCTCTGAAAAAGTGTGTGTGTTCACAAGTTATGATTCCACAACCTCCAAAAATTTCAGCTCCAAATTCGATATTAACATTGAGAAACAAAAAAGACAAATCTGCTATGAATAGTGCCATTTTTTACTTTTGTCTTTTTTTTTTTTACACCAGTGACACTATTCATAGCAAATTTGTCTTTTTTGTTTCTCTATGTTCGTTTTGAATTTGTGGCTGAAATTTTTGTAGGTAGTAGAAACACATCTTGTGAACAATAACATTTTTTCGTAGATTTTTTAAAAAGTTTTAAAATTTGTTTTTTCAACGGGAGCACTTGGAGCACCTAAAGTGCTGGGAGCACTAGATATTTTCCCCGTGAGGCCCAATGGGTATTCTATTTAGAGATGTGTGTTCCCCTAAAATAACATGTACGGGACAACCTCCAGAAAAAAAAGTTGATTCCACTAAGAAAACAATATGCCGTACAGTGTTAATCCGTCAGTAATGCATAGGACCAAACCTAGAACTGTACTTGTGGAAACAAATGGAACCGTTTGCAGTGTGAGTTAAAGAAATTAGCAGTGTCATGGTCACAACAAACAACCAGAATGGTCACAAATTCTGGTAACTGTGCAACTAGCAATAAATATTGTAAGAGTAGTGAAACTACCAACAAATCTGATCTTTACTGGAAACCGATGAACATGTATCAATAAAGAACCTGTTTCAGGACAAATCCTTTTAGTCTCATGACTAACCTAGAACCAAACTAATCAAGTACGACACAATATTTGGCCATGCTGCCATAGTATGCAACAGACTAATATTAACAGGAAAAGAAGAGTGGGTTCTTATCTCCTACTCCCACAAAATAAAATGTTTTGGATATTTTAATATGGACTACACACATACTAAAATAAGTGAACATACATATTAAAACACATTTAGATACGTATGAATCAAAAAAAGGCTAAAACATCTTATATTAGTGAACAGAGGGGGTACTACTTGTGGCCATAACTTGCAGCATAAGAACAGCGTACCGACAAAGTATTTAGCAAATGCCTTGCCTCAGATATCATGGTATTTTCAAAAACGACTCATCAATTCTATGATGGGAAAGGGAAATATCTAATAACTGCGACTGCGATTACCATATTTTAAAGAGTAAAATTACATCGGAAACGAAGCTTCATGTGCTTAAAGCAGTCCATTAGATACTGGTGCAGTTCCCAGCTGCTAGCCATGCAGCCGGAAAGCATTGCCAAACCTTCTGAAAAGGAATGTTCAGCGAAAAATTTGAATCACTGGCCAGTAGTCTTTCATCTGGAAAGCAAAAAAGGGAAAGCATGCATCAATATTCAGTCACAATCGTGAACAATAAGGCAATCGTAGTGATACATGGTAATCAAGGTCCGGGAGAACACTCGAAAAGTGTAGAAATAAATGCCAGCTACTGAAGAAAGAAGTGCATCGTTTCCAAATAATTGAGTACAGATGTCCTCAATAAATCAAAACACTAATAGCCAGATAAATTTGATTCGCCATGCTAAAGTTGAACAGGTGCATCCATACACCAGATGTATCACTCTCCATTCAACCATCCAGTTATTCTCTAGCTCGTTCAATTTACTTCCAAGATAGTTAATAAAAATTGACCTGCTTCCATTTGGAAAATATACTGAAATATACTGCTTTATTGGCAGTGAATTTGAGTATAATTCTGCCTTATACTGTTGCTCATTTCGTATCACAAACAACATACAGACAGACTGGCAACAAATGCGAAGCCTATACTAGCCAATATGAAAGAAAACATAAACTAATTTTCATACATATGTTGATACTTGTGTGATGAAAAGGCATGTGCAAATGAAAGGATGGCACAATGAAACAGGCACCTAAGCAGCAACGCTTGATGTGCCTGGCAGTTCTTAACTGGAAGGGGGCGTGAAATGAAGCATAATTTATATGATTTGACGTTATTCTAAGAAAGTATACTCATCGGTCCATATGCTCGTACAATTATAATGCCAATATACAAATAATACAATCTAGATGCTTGCAGTCAGAATTTTACATGTTCATATTTGTGTTCCTTTTAAGCATAACCATTTAGAACATTCTCAAAGCCCAAGTACTGATTCATGAATCAATCCATTAGTCAGTCTGAAGAAGAAAACGAAGAGGAGAGAATCAGAAGAGAAGATTCCTGTGATGTTCGCCCGTTTGGAATACATTACTTGCATGTTTTACGTGCTAACCTTCTGTATAGTGGTTTCTAGGATTCTTCTGACTAAAATTGCATCGTCAGCTCAAACGTACACATATACATTTTCGATGACAGCATTGAGATGTTTAATTCAGCACAAAATGATTAAGAGATGATTTATAGTTACAGATATCATATATGCAGAGGTTGCAAAATGTACTAATCGATCGCTTTACAAACAATTCCATTCAATGACAATGATCATCACCAAAGTAACGAGTAATGACCCATCGATATGCTCCTGAATATCCACCTGTACAACCACGTGGGTTATCAATTTGCTAATTGTATGACTCAAGTCAAGTGCCTAATGCTGAAGAGGTGCATTCAATATTATTATAATTTGCTGCGCAAAGTCTCAACATTTCTGTGAGACATTTCCGATGCTACCAGTTATGAAGGAAAATAGAAAACTACAAATTATCCACATGCAACTTCCTATTAGTTATGTATAATTTAGAGCCTCCAAGGAGAGGAAATCAACCTCAAACTATATCACATAACCAAATTTCTTCAGTTAGTAAAACAACACCAATTTCTCATTAAAACCACATTCCATCTATTATAGAGCATATCTTTTTAAAATTCTGATAAGGTATCCACATAAACGGAGTGCTGTCATTCCTCTCAGATACATTAAAGTATGGTTTCTTGATAATAGACACAATTATTCTGTAAGTCATATATATTCTTACGGCCATGGATATGCTAACAGAGACAACTACTTTGTAAGCCTTATATTACTATAACATGATGGAAGCAATCAACGTATTACTTGAAAGTAAATAGTGTATTCTAGAGGGACCTAAACACTGGAACACAGGTATAATTGGCAGTTCGTTGTGGACTCAAACCAAGAGAAATAGATCCTGCAATTCAAACTCTTATAATGAAAAAAAAAATCCATTTAGCAGGGCCTCATGATGTACATGAGGATCCTACAGAACCACATCACTTTACCATAGCTTAAACTGCAACTTTTTCCAGATATATAATAGCTTCTACAATGCATGTTGTAAATATTGCGGGTCTTCTGATGTGAAATAGAAAATTTAAGAAGCTAAACACCATATCCAACCATCAACTTTATCAATATAGAATTTGGGAAATGACCCAGCAATTTCTCTAAGAAACGACATTTCTCTTTGCAGTGAGATGGGAAAACAATACCTGCAAGTCCGTGCATTGGTTATTCTACTGAGGAAATGCCTCCTCTACCTCCTTCCAGCCTTCATCCTTATCCGGAAACTTCTCCTTCATCTTTTGAATGATACCTTTGCCTCATCGATCCTAGAGCTCCCAGCAAGCCCATTCACAAGCATCTTCATGGTCGAGAAGCAGGGCACCCAATTCCTAGGCGCTATCTCATTGTACACACCAAGGGCAGTATCAAAATCGCCATCCTTACAGAGGTGAAAAATAACCGTAAAATACATGCGACTATCCCCAGTAATTCCCTTCTTTCCCATCTCCCTGTATAGCTGCTTCACTTCCTCCAAATTCCCCTCCTTACAGTATCCATAAATCAAATGGTTGTAAGTAACCCAGCTTGGCTTGGTCCCTTTCTTGACCATCTCATTCATTAACGCCTTCCCCTCACCATTCCGGCCAAGTTTGCACAGGCCCTGGATCCTTGCATTGTATACTTGGAGTGACTCGCCACAACCGTGCTTCTTCATGAGCTGAATCACCTTCTCTACTTCATCGAAACACTCCTCCTTGTAAAATCCTTCGATAGCTCTAGTAAATGTGGTGGTGTTGGGCTTCACGCCCTGCTTGCACATTTCGTCGAACACCGAGTAGAAGGACCTTGTGGTGCCAGACTCAACAAAGGACTTAATAACGGCGTTGAATGTATCGGTGTCGGGCTTGACGTTGTGGGCGTCGGGGAAGGTCTGGAAGATGCGGGCAGCCTCGGCATGGTTGCCGGAGACGATGCAGGCAAAGATGAGGGCGTTGAGGGAGCGGGTTGAGGGGGACGACTGGAAGGTGGAAATGGCGTCGGCGAGGAGGCCAGCCTGACCAAAGAGCACAATGGCGTGGGGGGCGTGATGGGGGATGAGAAGGGAGGATGTAAGGTCTCGGAGGGAGTCCGGGGAAGAGGATAGCCCCGATGTGGCAAGGGAGAGGGCAACACGGTCGATGTGGGTTTTCGGATTGAGTGCAGCGGCGCGGCAGATGGAGAGGATCTGGTCCGGGGGCGGCGGCGGGGAAGACTTGAGGAGGGAGATGGCGAGGCGGGTCTTCTGATGCGAGGTGAGCGGGGTGGTCGGGGAGGAAGGGTTAAGAATGGAGGCCGGGGTCGGAGGCGCCGCGGTGGCCGTGGAGAGGCGGCGGCGCAGGAATAGGCGGACGGCGGCGGCCATGGCTGCGTTGGGTTTAGGGTTTAGGAATGGGAATGAATGAATGATCGACACTTGATCTGACCAGCGGAAAGTGTTTCTTCCAATTTCACTTCTGTAAGTTTTTTTTTTAAGGCAATTTCACTTCCGTAAGTATAGCTGGCCAAACGGGCCGGCCCGGCACGGCCCGTGAAAGGCACGGCCTGTTAGGTACGTTAGCCAATCGTGCCGTGTCGGGCCGGTCCACGGGGCTTAAATCAATTCGTGGCACGGCACGGCGGCCCGTCAACGACTTGGCCGGCACGTTAGGCACGGTCGGCACGCGGAAAAACGGCCCGATAGACTTAAATACGGCCCAAAAAATATATTTTTTTTGTAAAAATAGGTAAAAAATAATAAAAAAAACTAAACGTGCTGTGTCGGGCCGGCCCGCGTGCCTCAGATCGAAGGCCGGCCCGGGCACTACCGGGCCCATGCCTCGGCACGGCCCATTTAATTCATGCCGTGCCATGCCTGGGCCGGGCCAAAATCGCCGTGCCTCGGGCCGGCTCGTTTGACCCGGCCCAGTTGGCCACCTATATCCGTAAGTGACCCCCAATGGTCCCGTTATCCATAACGGGCCGATTCATAGCCCAATACAGCCTTGCAGGTATTGTTTTCCCATTTCATCGTGTTTTCCAGCGTTTTTTTCCAGCTTTCTTTTTTTGTTGACAGAACACATCGCTTTATTAATCAAACGGCAGCAATGCAAAGAGTTCTTCGTATATACATCCAAACAGAATTAGAAAACTAGAGCTAGAACTTTTTTTTTGCTAGAATATGTGTTACTTTATTCAAACCACGCTTCACATGGCAGAAAAACAGCTAGGAGAAACCATTCACCAAGCACTTGATACCATACACCAAGATGCCAACAGTCGGTTTGATAGAATATTTGAGTCGTTGCACCAGTGACATACAATTGGAGGCAAATACGACTTTCTCAAAACCTTCCCCGTGAGCTAGAGCAACAGCTCGATGAAGAGTCCATGTTCTGTTTATATGTTTTTGTCATTCTTTTTTCACTAGTATACTAAGATTGGGTGCATGCACACCCTGGTGCACCAAATACCCTCCACCCGCTACATCCAACAATGGTTATTGGCATAACAGTGCAACAAGATTTTGACACCGAAATCAGATATAGACACAATATGTAACTACAATTGTACAAAACTATAAATCTGAATCCAAAATTAAGACGTAGCAAGAGAAACAGACAAAATGGGTCAGATACATATATACGAATTTGTATTAGCTACTACTCATAAAGGTTTTTTCTCACGTTGTGTTCGATTATAGATTTAAATTTTTGTAACTAGTATATTATTTTGCGTCTATATTTGTCCATGATTTCGTTAAATTTTATGGAACTTCCAAATTGTAATATTAGCGAGGACGCGGCCATTGTGATAATGAGCCCTTGCCGCGAGCTGTCGGCTGTGTTCTTGTAGTAAAACATAGTAAAACATCTACCCTGTTGCCTCACAATTGTATAACACTCAAACAAAAGGTGCAATTTAGAGAAAGACTCGTACAATATTAACAATATTGTACTAGAATTTTTAGTCTTATCATTCCAATAAGGTTCGTCATCCCCAAGAATTACTATTTTTGTACAATATTAACTTGTTATATTTGTATAGACCACGTATAATAAGTATTCCCTCTGGATATTTGTATGTTGCACGTGCACGCTAACTAGTTATCAGGATCGAAAGTTCGTGGGTGTGTAGGTGTCATGTGCTAAATCACAACTTTATCTTACTTGTAACTTGGGTTCTTATTTTCTTTCGGTATTCTAACCGGGTTAATCAACTTCACAAATCCATCGTGGCATAGATTTTTTTTTATTACACATGGAGAGGGAGACGGAAATAATGACGGTTGAATGTTGACCTAGAAGCAAATGAACGTGGCAGTCATTTGAACAACTGAGGAATAAACAGCAGCTCAACTCTTGTCTTTTGCTGCTGAAAAAAATTGAGGCCTTGACTAACAAATCAGTGTCAGTCAAGATGACCCGTTGTTGCTACATCCTGCCTATGTGGTGTACTGTACACAAGAAACGTGAGGGGAGCAGAGACATATAGATATAGTTCTGCTGCGTCTCCTCCCTTTTGCATTACCCTATGGTCGTCTGATCTCACCTCTGCTTCATTTCATCATCGGATTTTATCTCAGAAACCATGTTGGCCTGACCAGCTTCCCGGTCTTGAGGAGGATGATACTTCTGTTCGGCGAGGAAGGTAAGCGCATCCACGACGTCGCTGATCTTGGGCCTGTTGCTGGGCTCGTCCTGCAAGCACATGGAGGCGATCGCGAGTGCCTGGTACAGCCCCTTCACCGGGTACTTCTTCTCCAGCAACGGATCAGCCAACCTCACAAACCTTTTCCTGTCTTTGAAGAGAGGCGCCGCCTACAAATTAAAATGAAAATGCAAAATCGATCGCGAGTGTGTGCTTACGATTGGAACGCACGCGTGTTTTCGTCTAGCTAGAAATAATTACTCACCCAGTGGATGAGAACCTGCTCCTCTGTCGGCTTGGAGGGGTCGATCGCTCGCCTGCCGGTGATGAGCTCCAGCAGCACGACGCCGAAGCTGTATATGTCAGACATCTTGGTGAGCTTGCCGGTCATGGCGTACTCGGGGGCGCAGTAGCCGTACGTGCCCATGACCCTGGTGCTGACGTGGCTCTGGTCGCCGACGGGGCCGAGCTTGGCGAGCCCGAAGTCGGAGAGCTTGGAGTTGAAGTCCTTGTCCAGGAGGATGTTGGACGCCTTGAGATCCCTGTAGATCACCGGCGGGTTGGCCACCTCGTGCAGGTACTGGATCCCCTTGGCCGCGCCGACCGCGATCTTCATCCGTGTCTGCCAGGGGAGTGCCATGGCATTCGGTGGGAGATCCAGCAGGTGATCCTCCAGGGCGCCGTTCTGCATGTACTCGTAGACGAGGATCCGCTGGTCGAGGTCGGTGCTGTACCCGGTGAGCTTGACGAGGTTGGGGTGGCGCAGGAGGCTGAGCATCAGCACCTCCACCAGGAACTCGCGGTTCCCTTGGAACCCCTCCTTGTCGAGCTGCTTGACGGCGATCACCTCGTTGGTGTCCATGAGGTACCCCTTGTACACCATTCCGAAACCGCCTTCGCCGACCAGGTTGTTGGAGCTGAACTTGTCGGTCGCGTCGGAGAGCTCCTTGAACGTGAGCACCCTGCTGGGAATGTTCTGGCAGGTGATCCGTAGAATCTCCTCGGCCGCATACACGTGCTTGGTAACGTCTGAAGCGACGTCGTAAGATTCGTTCATTTCATTTCATTACTTGACTTGGCCGAGATGTTGTTGACAATTTAATTACCTGACTTGGCCGAGATGTTGTTGACGAGGTCGGCGATGGCCTCGCTCTCGCCGCGCCTGGCGAGCTCGCTGATGCTGACGCAGGTGCAATCGCCGCTGTACCTCCTGTTGGACTTCTTCTTCTTCCTCCAGAACCGATTCCTCCTCCACCTCTTGTGCTTATCGGGCGTGTACGCGTGTTCCTTGCCACGGACACCACACGGGGATGAAGAGCAACAACTGGTGCAGGCGCCGCGGAGGAGCGTCTTGCTGCCACATCTCTTCACGGCCACCGTCAACAAACCCATCGCGGGATCGACGAGAGTGGCGAGACACACACCCTCGTACCGATCCGCAGGGTAAGAATGGAGAGCTTGCTGGGATACTTCAACAGCGACGAGGGGAAGGATCTGTGGACGGGAATGCATAGTGCATGCCCTTGTTTAGGGCTGCAGGAGGCAAGGACCCAAATCTGGCGCTGTTCCATCCGGCTCATGCGACGGCCTCAGCTTTAGCACCAGAAATAGGGAGTGGATGCATGGTGACCTGCCGTTGGAGGCCCAGTCTGGAACGGCAGAAATTGGTGTGATTACATCCTGAAAACTCTATCTTTTCCCGTGGAAAATCATGTGAGTTGCCGTGTTCTCTATATGGGTTGCCACTCCATGCTTTGCACTTGCACATATCTGACTCGGGGCGCGCTTTGCCGTCGCCAAAATCGTTATTGTCCGCGCCATCCAACTTCGGCCGCGGCAAATTTCTGCATTTTAGTCCCTCCTTTTCTGAAATCAACATCTAGTACACATCTCATCCATTTAAAATGAAGGGGTACACCCTTTGCTTCTGAACTTTCAGGTACTTATAAAAAATATGCCACTATGATGATTTACCTCTCGGCAGAGAGTACTGAAACAAAAATCCTCAGCGTAGAAAAAATTACACAAATCGTCGCAATATCTCCAAAAATAATAATACTACAAAGAAAAGATGGTTAAACAACAGATTTTTGTTGTAGTGTCATTTGTAACAAAAATCATCACCAATTTCAATAAAAATCGCATATGATTACAACAAAAAAACATATATTTTTAGTAATAAAAAAGTTGTTAAGCAACAAATATTTTGTTGCAGATTTATTTGTAACAATTGCAGATTTATTTATAACAAAAATACTAACTATTTCAAAAATATCACAAAAGATTACAACAAAATTGTGTGTTTGCAATATTTTGAACAGTACGTCAAACATCATTGAAAAATCAGAGAAAACACGCAGAAGCGAACGAACAGAAAACCTTGCAACATTTGACGTGTGTTTTCGCAACAAAAGTCATACGAATTTGTTACAATTTGGAAGCACGATAACGGGGAGAGGGCATAAACATGTAGCAAAACGCCTAGAAAAACCTTCCAACATGTCGTTTTTTCGTTTGTGTCCGCTTTTTGTCCATATTTGTCTGTTTGGGGGGGGGGGGGGGGGGGGGGGCGTTGTACATGTGTTCGCGAGCTGTCCGCCCGGTGCATGCATCCAATAGCGCCCCCATTTCTAGACAAATATGTTCAGTTTAGCCCATTTTTTAAACAAAATGAAAAGCTCGACTACTTTGAACTTAAACTTAGATACACAAACAATCACATTAAAATATAAACTTAAAACATAGTCCAAACATTACATAACAAAAACTTAAATAAAACTAAATGTAGGGTTTTTAACCCTATTCTTCATCGTCAGACACGTTGGCAGCCGACGGTGGAGGTGACGATAGTGGTGCCACCTCCCATGCGGACGCTACCTCCAAGTAGTTTCACTCCACGACCTCCGCCGATATATCAGCCTGCTGGCGTACATACATCTCACTAGAGTTCAACGCGATGTCAGAGTCCTAGGAGTCAACAGTGGAGGGCTTATGTGTGAACCACTCCTCCGACGGCTCATAGGCAAAGACAGAGGTGAGCCGGTACTCGGGACAGACACTTGTCCCAAGTTGGCGAATTCTTGACATGCTCGGGAAGGGCCCGTTCCTTCGGTGACATGGTCGCCCTCCAGACGCAGATGGTGGCAAGGCGCGCCTAGCCTGTTGGCGACGGCGACACTGCGTCAGCCGTCTGTGAGACAACAGTTGGCCAGCACCGGCTAGTTGTGTCGTACTCGCACACATGTGCCAACGTTAGCCGAGAACAACCTTGGTTAGGCACGACGGCTGGCGCAACCGACGGAGGCGCGCTAGACGAGCTCGCCTAACTGTCATTTCTTGTGTGCATTGGCTGTCGTGTGGCTCCATTCAGCGGAGAGATGCATGTTGGTCTATCTACTCGATGGATGTCTCGGTTGCGGCAATAACCAGGCGATGCGGGCAGGAGGCAAGGCGTAGGGAGGGAGCCGAGTGGATGGGCGGTGAGGGACCGATCACATTAAAAAGGACTGAAAGGAAGACGTGGATATAAGTACCAAGTCAGCTAGGAGGAGACGTGGAGGCGGACACGGCGGATTAGTGGATAAAATGGACTTTTTTTATAACTTGTTTTTTTTGTTTAGAATCATTGAGATCATTTTTTTTTTATAATGGACAGAGATGGGGGCAATACTAGGCGTCCCCCGGGGGATCGGATGTTTTCATCCTCCGGATCCCCTGGGCGACACGTGTCCACATGGTCCCCTGCGCTGGGCGTCGCGTGATTCTCCGATCGGTAACCCGCAGAGCGCAAACAAGAATTTTTCTCCCATGTGGGTGGAGCCCACTTGCTCCTGTGCATGCAGGCGCAGCAGCATTGCCTCGCGTCCTTTGTCATGGTGTGAATCTCATCCCACCGATGCTACTAACTGCAAGGCTAGTACGGAGTAGATGCGATCCTATCTCCTGATAGCTTCGTGGAATAGGAGCAACTCCATAGCTCTAAACAATTTTTTTTAATGCTTCTAGTTATTGGTTGCTTAAGACTGAAATTTGCTAGCTCTAAACAAATTTTTTTGGAATGCTTCTAGTTATTGGTTGCTTAAGACTAAAATATTGCTCTATTTAATCAGGTCAATAGTCTATATATTTAGAGCACATCACATAATAGCGTCGGCAACAAGTTTGCACGCCGTCGCGTGTCCCTGGTAGCATTGCGGGCTCGTTGGTAGCAGTGCCATGAGCCATTGGTAGCATAGTCGGCTCGTCGACACCAACGCCACGAGCCGTCGGTAGCATCTTCTTATCGTGTGCCGGATACCGCCGGTAGTATCGTCGGCTCATCAGTAGCAACGGCGCGCGTCATCGGTAGCATCGTCACGTGCCGTCGGTAGTAATGTCATGCGCCGTCGGTAGCATCCACCCGCTCGTAGCATTGCCGGATACCGCCGGTAGTATCGTCGGCTCATCAGTAGCAACGGCGCGCGTCATCGGTAGCATCGTCGCGTGCCGTCGGTAGTAATGTCATGCGCAGTCGGTAGCAAAGCTGCGAGCCGTCGGTAGCATCCGCCCGCTCGTAGCATTGCCGAATACCGTCAGTAGTATTGTCAGTCGGCTCGACAGTAGCAACGGTGCATGCTATCGGTAGCATTGCCACATGTCGTCGGTAGCAACGACACCGCGAGCCGTCGGTAGCATTGCTGCCATAGATTGAAAACCCTAGAACTATGTCTACAACCTTTATGTCGATTTGCAAAGAATTTTGTAACAAAATTTTGAATGACTTTGCACAAATAATCACTCGCTTTTTCTTCTATGTAGCAAAAACGGTTCGCCTAGAAAAATAGAAAAAGAAACGACTGACTTCACCGAAAGCCTCACCGGAGATCCCGTAACAATAAAAAAGTGCTAATGTAGCAAAAACATCGCCGGAGACATCAACGAAGATCTCGCCGGAAACATCGTAGCAAAATCTTTGTTTTATTGTAGCAAAAACACATAACAATAATAGCAAACAAATTGTTATATTGCAGCATTGTAGCAAAAAATTCATCCGGAAGGTTCTCATATGAGACTTATGATGCATAAGAGCAGAACAAATTGTAGCAAAAAAAAATCTTATAATGCAAATTCACATAACGTATGGTGCAAAAATATAGACAATTGCAGCAAAAAGATCTTTGCATTATCTGGTAGCGCCTACGAATTTCGTTGGTAGCACCGCCGCCCCTTTACGGTAGCACCTCCGCACACCGCTAGCAGCAACGGAGATCACTGATGGTTCGCTGTATCACCTTAGTAGCATAGTTTAAAAAACCGGACCGGTAATCGAACCGGTGAGGCTGTCGGTTCAGGTTTTTACCGGTCGGACCGCTGGTTCATCGGTTCACTGTCTGGTTTTTTAAGTTGTAATATATTTTTACTAATAAATATTGTAATAAATAAATAATTATGTATGCACAAAATATTGCAGACTAGTTCCTAGCTCAAGCAGCAAAGCCAACAGCGGCGGAGCTACGTGTTAGCTGTGGGGTCGGCCGACCCCACAGCTATACGTATACATTTTGAAGAAAAAATTCGAAAAATTAGCAATGACCCCACAGATCCGTGAGTCTGGCTTCGCCACTGAAAGCCAACATGCCAGCAAAAATCCGTGTTCAAAAGAAAACGACACCAAAAGCCAAGTTGTTAGCGCGCATGTATGCTACCGTGTACATACTAGTAGAATTAAAACGTGTATCTTTTTAGACATCAAATCTTCACAGGTCAAGTGGTCAGGCTGTGTCTCCAACGCATGCTGCACCCCATGAGGTGGTGTGTTCGATTCCCGCTGTCTCCAGTTTAACTTTTCTTCCGGTCAGATAATTGAACCAGTTGAACCGGAATACCCGGTTTAGTGTGAAAACCGGCGGTCGGACCGCGGTTTGACCGGTTTTTTCCGGTCCGCTTGCGCGTCCGGTTCAGTGCGCTTATCGAACCGGCCGAGGCTCCGGTTCCGGTTTTTTCTGGTTGAACCGGCGGTCCGGTCCGGTTTTTTAAACTATGCTTAGTAGTATCACGCCTTTGCGTTGCGAGCACCACTGACCGCCGGCGGCAAGTAGTATCGCCTTGTCCTCGCAGCACCGTCATGTCGACCCCTTGAAGCAAAGTCGATGTGCCCCTATAAGCACCACGTAGTACCTCGTAGCACCGCCATCCTCGGCTGCGGCTCTCAGCAATGCCGCGTGTCCTTGCATCAGCCTTCGTCGGTAGCATCGACGATTGCCGTCGGTAGCACCACCGTTGTCTGCCGGTAGCACCGCTGGAACCGGCCGGTAGCACTGCCGTGGTCTGGCGGTATAGCATCGGGGCTTAACACTCGTAGCACCGCCGTATAGTGTCGGTAGCATCGGCGCCCGCCGCTGGTAGCATCGCTGGTGGCCGCCAGTAGCATACCAAGGGCGCGCTCCTGTCCCGGCCGCGCCGCCGTCAACCTCGTCTGGTACGGAAACTTCTCAGCGCCCCAACGCGCCATGCTCACCGACTTCGTCTCCACGCTCGCCTCTGCCTCCGCCTCGACCTCGCAGCCGGAGCCGTTCGTGGCCACCTGGTTCAAGACGGCGCGCAAGTGCTACGCCACCTCCGTGAGAAGGACCTGGTCCGCCTCGCGTCCCGCGGCTGCGCCCGGCGCGCCATCAACGTGGTGCCCACGGACGACGACGTGGCCGTCGACGGGTTCTGCTCCAGCCGTTGCGGCTCCAACGGCGCTTCCCCGCGGTCCCGCACCAGCCGATTCGCGGCGCAGAGGAAGCCCTCCCGACGGCGGCGGCATGCAGGGAGGCCCTCCACTACGGCGGCGGCGAACGGCGCGGGCGGAGCACCGGTAAAGCGCTCGAGTTGCTGGCCCTGCGGCTTGGCCAGGAGGGAGATAAGCGGCGCGGCGGAGCTCCGGGAAGGAGCTGGCGTCGCGGACCTGCTGCTGGCACGAGCAGGGACTCTGGTGCCATGCCGTCGCGCGAGAGGAAAAAGAAATAGAGGAGAGAGGAATATACAGTACAGGAGAGAAAGAGACAAGGGAGAGAGAGGTGAACGTGGGCAGCAGGACACGTGGCGCGTCCAGGATGCGGAGGATAGCAGGGCGTGGATCCGCCGGATGATTACAATGATTTTCCCAGAGATGGGAGGGAGGGCCCGTTGGGGTTGCGCTAAGGTTGACCACGGGCCGGAGAACCAGCGTGTAACACCGCTGCGGCCCACCTACCAGCCGCCGATCGCTAGTCTGTTCTCGTCACCTTCCTTGAGAAAAGCAGCAACCCCCGGCGCAAGAAGCTCTACCCTCCTGTCCGCTCCGGGGATCCCGACCCCCTCCGACGCTCCGCAGTCCACGGCTATGGCATTCCTCAAAACCCTAAACCCTCTCCTCCGCCGGAACCGCGCCCTCCCGAATCCGGCCTCCCCTTCTCCCACTACACCTTCTTCGCCCCTTTCCGGACCGCTGTCTCCCCCGCCGCCCCGCCCTTGGGCGCCGCCGCCGCAGCGCGCTCCCACCTCCTCTTTAGCTCCCGCGAACCGCTATTCCTCCCATCCGCCCCATGGATGCTCTCGGGCTCCCCCAGGCCGTTCACCGCCGCCGCTACTCTCCGCACGAAGCTCCCCGGGGCTCGCGCCGTTGCCGGCGGCGGTGCGCAGGCCGTTGCCGGCGCGGTACGGTGGGAGCCCAAGCGGTTCTACGGGAGCGAGGCTCCGGATAATGGTGCCGGAGGGGGCGAGAGGTTTCTGAATCTTCCCAATTTGGTGTCGCTCGGGCGCATGGCATCGGGTCCGCTCATTGGATGGTGAGTGCTTGCCTTCTGTTACCACTATGCTATCCTATCGATCCTTATGCATTCACGTTGTTTCTTAAGCTTGATGGTTGGCTTTCGTCGACCAAAATGCTACTCTAGTTTCTAACTGGGGTTTAGTTGATGCTGCATTCCTCGTCGTGTCAGTTGATTCAAATCGCAAGTGTAAAGTCTTGAAGCTATGCAATGAATATCTGATGCTTTATGCATACTCTTCATAATTGATTGCTTTACAAGTCTCACAAAGGTATGGCAGAGTTTTGAATTTCATAGATTCAATAACTAAGAACACGAAACATTTGCATTTCAGGAGAGAGTCGGAAGCTGCCAAGCCACATACTGAGTCAGGAATAAATAGGATACTGGAAATTGTTAGTTGTCACCAAGATTGCAGGGTTTTGGGGTCGAAACATGTTAACCAATAGTTGAGCCTTTCTCCATGTTGGTTATGTAAATACCTTTTTTGACCAGTTAGCTTTGCGCCATATCAGATACAAGACACTGAAAGGTCTCGTTCTTATGTCAATGTGATATTCTGTAACATAAATGGTTCATTCACGAGTAAACCTATTGTTTATCCGTCACATTAGAATCAGCTATATTGCTTATTGCTCCAGTACGTGTCAGCGCCAAATCTGAAGAAGTTATCAAACCACATGCTTCTTATTATGTACTTTAACACTGCAACCCGCTTCTTGTTATTTTATTTTTGGTTGTCTTGCTTCATTACAGGAAGTCTGACATTGTCTTTACTGTTAGATTAGTTAGTTTTTTTTTTTAACAAGGGTTTTGAATTACTCAGTCTTCTAGGATGTCAGAGCATGCAATTGCTGTCAAATACAGGGTTCCCATGCTTGTTTTTATATCTCCTTGATTAATTTGCGTTCCGGATATTTAGTCTTGCCAATGCCATGTTATATTTAAATTTTACAGGGCTATGGTCTTATTTATCTTTCTTGTTTACTGTTCTGGTTTTGATGATCTACATATGCTATGTAGGATGATTGTGAATGGATGGTATCTTCCTGCTTTTGGCACACTAGCTTTGTCTGGTGCTAGTGATTGGGTAAGATTACACCCTTCTAACTTTGCAACCATACTAACATCATATGTTTAAAAACTTGCTTACCATTTGCTCTCTGTCATAGTTGGATGGGTTTTTAGCAAGAAAGATGGGCATCAATTCTGTAATTGGATCATATTTGGACCCATTGGCTGACAAGGTTCAAACTACCCAATCAATATTTATAAGCTTTATGTTTCCTTATTAAATTATATCCGTGCTGCTAAGCTGATCTGCAGTATTTGTTTTGTTGCTTAGGTGTTGATTTGCTGTGTTGCGGTAGCAATGGTGGAAAAGGAGCTCTTACACCGTGAGTACATCAACATGCACTCTCTTCTTTTCTGCATCTTTGCTACACAGAGATCTACACAGCTTGCATATCGTCTAGAAATACCTAGTGATACTCAAAGAAAGCAAAACTGTTCACCGGCTTCATCTAAGTAAAATACAATGATGGTGATTGCTGATAGGTGATAGCTCAATTTATGTTCTTCTCCTATACTTATCCTTAACTGTAGTGTTTGACGAATCAATCCATTGAGTTGCACATTGATTGATTTGCTTTGCTTTGCTTGAAGCTGGCCTTGTTGGCCTGGTGGTTGTAAGAGACTTTCTCCTGGTGGGTGGTGCTTTCTACAAACGAGCTTCCAGCCTAGGATGGAAGGTACTACTTACTCAAAATTTAGGTATTTCTTTGGAAGCGTTAAATTGAATTCTCACCCTGATTATCCTTGCGCCAGTGGAACAGTTGGTCAGACTTTGCTAACTTAGATGCAATTCACCGTGAGAAGGTTGAACCTCTTTTCATCAGCAAGGTATGTTCCTGTGTAATCACATCATTCGATCTTAGACCTTTGACACACATGACAATAATTTTGTAATGCAGGTGAATACAGTATTCCAGTTGATGTTGGTTGCTGGTGCGCTCCTTCAGCCAGAATATGGCACAGAAGAGACTCAGAATTATATTACATACTTGAGGTAATTATTTTTCAAACTTTTGTTCGCTGTGGTATTTGTAGTTTGGTAGAATGATTCTTTTTTTTAATGAAATTATACATGTACGTTAAACCAGGCAAACTGCTGATTTATCTGACATTTACTCAGGAGAATTTCCTATGTTATCCTTTGCTGGCTTGATAATTTCAGAATAATACTTGAATACCAACAAGTGATGATTGAAAAAGTTCAGTGTGTAGTAATGTTATGAGCATTTTGCTTGCACTGTTTCATGCTAACTATTTCTTTTTTTGTAACTGCAGCTGGTTGGTAGCTACAACAACAATGGCGTCGACAGTAGGTTATGGTGTGAAATACTATCAGATTAGACCGAGGGCACGATGACTGTTGCTGCCTGCATCATTTCCCCTCTTCATGCCTGGTTGCGGCGCTGATAAATAGAACACAGCTCCGGTGAAATTGGTGACATACATGCCTTCTGGCAGTGAATCGTGAGCACCATTATATACCGCCAGAATACAACTCGTGAATTCAGCATTTACTTGCCAGTTCATGGCCGGCCCAATCTGAAGAGATAGATGGAACCGCCGTTTGTTTTTAATGGAATCAGCATCCTGAGTAGCCAGCCAATCAGTCTAGCTAGTTCGTTATACATGTAGCCACTGATTAGATGTTTGTAGAATTTGTTGTACTTTTCCTTAAGGGTGATAATCAAATTACGAGAGGCTAAACCACATCAGTTCTATAGCCGGTGTACATATTCGTAGAGCTTCTGTAATAGTAATCCTGAGAGAATCAGGTCCGGTGGATGTTGACTAGAGGTTTTTTTTTTTTTTGAGAGGAAGCACGCATACATTAGATAAACACAAACGGATTACAACAGGCATACAGCTTCTGGACATGACCAGAGAGAGCACCAACAAGGAGCATACAAGCACGCATATGATGGAACCATCTACAAGGACACACGTCCTGGAGAAAGAACAAACCAAACTTCCGCCATGTCCAAGCTCCAGAGCTGCCGCAGCTACACTGAAGAAGAAGAAGACCGGAGCACCTCGATCCCAAGGGCTGACGGAGCTCGATAGCAGCCAAGCTGCGTTGAATACCGCAATATCCATCCGGCACAGCAGCCGGAATCGAACGACTCGATGAACGAACATCGGCGGAGGAATCCCTCCGAGCAACCGCAGCCCAAACCTGTCCACCCCCAGCCAGCACCGGGGAGGAAACCAAGGCCAGCGCCCACCATCCACGAAGACCACTCCAGGACAGCCAACCGCAGAGCACACCACCGAGGATTTCGTCGCCGGCGACGGAGCCGAAGCCAGCAAGGCGAGGAAGAAATCCCGGTACAAAAGCCCATAGCTTGGCCGGCACCAACGCCACACCAATCAAGCCCAGGCACAACACCAACTCCACAGCCTCCCCGACGACATCGCCGGAACGGGGAAAGGAGGGGGAGAAATTATTCCAAGACGCCGCCGCCATCGCCACCGTCTCGATGCCGACGCCAGGACACATAAAGCTACCCCTATCTACAAGCCGAACGAGGGCCGGGGTTCCCCCACCCGCCACCCGCCGCCGAAGCGGCAAGCAGAGGGTGAGGAAACCGGCGGTCTCGCCGGCAGATCGAGGAGGGAGCAAAGTCTTCCTTTTCGCCTCTCTACTGTAGCAGGAGAGGAGGGGATAAGGAAGAAGCCTTCTCGGTCATATGTTGACTAGAGGTTGGCCTGTCTGGAGATGCTGGCATAATAAATTGGTTGAAGTCCATGTTGTAGTGATTGAGTTGAATTGTTTTTACCCCTGCGGAATTGCGGATAATGAAATATCCACATGCATATACATACGACGCCATATTTTACTTACGGATCAAGCCTGTCTGGAGATGCTGGCATAATAAATTGGTTGAAGTCCATGTTGTAGTGATTGAGTTGAATTGTTTTTGCCACTGCGGAAGTGCGAATAATGAAATATCCACACGCATATACATACGACGCCATATTTTACTTACGGATCAAATGCAGTGGAGAAATTCAGTTGAAGCAGCTGATTACTCATCGAAGTCGAGTGGAACGCGGTGTTATTTGTTTTTAGAATCAACTTGGGCCAGAGCGAGCAAGTTTGAAGCACAAAATGAGCACCTTATGCGCCCTTGTGATAAATTTTTTTTTTTTTTGAACAAACAAGGGCGCCGACGGCGCCAATTTTCATTCAGCTCGGCTGCACCACATCTGAAGATGTACATTTTGTAAAGCTAGAAGTACAGGGCATTCTTCTGCATTGTGAGCTGAATCGAAGCATCTAAAGATAGGCTTATTTAGGTTAAGCCTAAGCACCTGTGCTGCACAATGAAAGGATCGATGAGGTTAACTAGGGGGGTGAATAGGTTAACTACAAATTTTACTTATTTTTCCGTTTTAAATCGGTATTGCTCAAAAATAAGTTTTCTAGATTATGCAACTAGATGAACAACCCTATATGTTGAGCAATTGACTACTAGCACAAGATATATATATATATATATATATATATATATATATATATATATATATATATATATATGAATAAGCTAGTAGCAACAAGTAAAGGAAAGTTGAGGAAAAACCAACAAGTTGACGCGGAGATTTATCCCGAAGTTCACTTCCCAATGGAAGCTAATCTCCGTTGGAGCGGCGCGGTGTTCACCAAAGTGAAACACCGAGTAGCCTTGATATGGCACACCGTATCTCCGTTGTGTTCACCAAAGTAAAGGAAATCGGTTTGGTTGAAGTGTAGATCTAGGTCTCCTCTCTCAAATCCCCAAAGGGCTAAGTGATTGAGTGGCTAGAGAGGGAGATCTATTGATTTGGAGCTTTGCAACAATGGTGTTCTTCTTCTTCTGGTCGTGGTACCCTTTCCAAGGTAGGAGAAGGGATATTTATACCCCACTCCACTTACTAGCCGTTTGAAGGGTTTTCTTCACTTGTGCAGAGAAGCCGGCCTTGCCGGCCCGGAGGCCGGCCCCAAGGCCAGCGTGGAATCCTTCAGGCGCAGACTAGCCGGCCTCTAGGCCGGCCAAGCCAGCACGGGAGGCTGGCATGGAGGCCGAGCCAGCCGGCCTTGACCCCGGCCTAGGCCGGCCAAGCCAGCACAGGAGGCTGGCATGGAGGCCGAGCCAGCCGGCCTTGACCCCGGCCTAGGCCGGCCACACCAGCACAGGAGGCTGGCATGGAGGCCGAGCCAGCCGGCCTTGAGTCCGGCCTTGCCGGCACAGAGGCCGGCCAGACAGGGTTTTCTGTCCGATGACGATATGGGTATCTTTGACGACCTTTTTGCAGACTTTTTGGTGCGAGACATATTTAACTAAATATATTTCAAGGCCTGCAACACTTAGCACCATATTAGATTATCGCTAGTGTTGTTAACTAACACACAAAACATAAGGGATTAAGAAATGTTCTTTCAATCTCCCCCTTTTTGGTGTTAGATGACAACACTAGGATTTGCAATATAATTTCACAGCTAGATCATGTTTTTGACGGGATGGAACAAACTCCCCCTAAAGATGTGCATATAGTTTGTTTGTCTTTGAATACAAATACACATAAGAGAGAAATTATTCCCGAGACTATGTAATCAATCATGATATAATATCGCATAGTATGAGACACATCCAACTTGGTTGGTATTTTAGATATTAGAGATGAGGGTCATACCTTGTGTAGTCTCAACTATAGATAAAACCGAATACCGAAACTCATAGTAAACCGAATACCGAAATCCATAGTCACATACAATAATTTAACCATTGCATACATAAACCCGAATACCGAGATCCATAGTCATATACAATAATTCAACCATTGCATACAATAAAGATAGGCAAGTTCCACAAACCTTAAAGCAAATAAGCAGATAGAGTTCAACTAAAGCGGTAGCAATGCGAATGGAAACAAACACGCAAATGGATGAATGCAATGCAATGCAAATCCCCAGAGATCTTCTCTCCCCCTTTGGCATCAAGACACCAAAAAGGGAAAGCGAGGTGAGAAGCCAACTGATCACTCGATGTCGTCATGCCCCTCGTCATCATCTTCACCATCAGCTGGACCGGAGCTTGAAGCAGCAGCATTTCCAGGCCAATATGGACCAAGGGAGGATGCATCATCACCAAACCAATATCTGTTCTTGGACTTGTAGGCAGCCTCCGAAAGTTCATCGGAGCTCTCAGGATAGGGTAGTTCAAGCTTAGTCATGATAGCTCGCTGATTTCGACTAGAGACCTTTGCCTTGTGATAGGCCTTGTAGTCCTTGTCTTCCTTCTCCGCAAAGAAACAATTCATTTTCTGAAGAATAGACTTTAAACCATAACTTTTCTTCTTAGGAGCCTCAACATGAGCTTCTTCCTCAACATCATCTTGAGACGGGATAGGAGCAACATTCTCAGGAGCAGGCAGAGATAGATAGGGTGGTACAGTCATCTCATATGCAGCAAGAAGAGTGGGAGGCAACTTCATATAAAAAAGTGTCTGAAGGTACTGACCATAGATGGGGACCTTATTCTCAAGTACCACAGAGTGCATTTCTTGCCACATGTAATCAAGAACATCAATTTTCTTGCCCCTCTCCTTAGCACTAACAATGTGAAATAGAAGATTGACCAACCACTTGCGGACCTCACCCTTCTCCCCAAATTTGACAGCAATAGTGTTCCTTAAAATGGAATGGATGACTTTCCAAAAAAGAGACATGTGAGTGACCTTGGGGATTACACTAAGCCCTGTTTCAGGAGGGTAGCAGTGACGGAGGCCGTCTTGAGCTCTCATAAGCTTGTTTCCCGCATGAATACGAACATAAGACATAGGTGCAAAGGGTAACTCCTCAATCTCAAACAGGGCTCCGAATTCAGCAAGAGAGGCTTCACATTTGATACCGGCACTCATCCAAGTCATTTTCCTAGGTCCTTCACGGGAGAAATAAACTGTGGCATAAAATTCCCTAAGCAACACTGGAGAAAAAGGTGTTTCACACTTCATGAGAGAGCTAATGCCATGAAACTCCATAACCTCCATCACCTCCGGCCATACATCCCAAGCCTTTGTCAAGTCAAAGTAATGCTGAGGGACATGAGTGTTCTTCCGATTGCATATTAGAAATTCATAAACTTGTTGATGCATCTTGCAATAGAAATGCCTATCACTACAAGTGCGTTCCCCAAAAGCATATGGATTGAACTCTAAGCGGTCACGCTCAAACTCATCAGCAGGAATCTTTACCCAAGTTGTACGAACTGGTTCTTCCGGATTAACGGGAAGGGCTTGCTTGGCTTGCTTGGAGGTTACCTTCCTTTTCTTGGAGGTAGTTGATGATGAAGCCCCAACCTTGTTCTTGCCTTTGAGCACCGAAAGGGGGGTATCATCAAGGTCTTCTAGGTCATCATAGTCCAGATCAGTGGCCATCCTTGCTAGAGATTCACCGGGAACAAAGCAATCTTGAGAGCCACCAACAATGGAGAAGAACTCCCCACAATCTTGAAGGATGAAGAAATCTCTTGGATAGGAATGAAGATCTGGAGAGGCTCTCTTAGATCTGAGGTAGTAGGGGATGTGGGAGAGGTTCTAATGGGGAGGAGAGGGTGGAGGTGGGGCAAGGAGGAGCTCTAATGGAGGGGAGAGTCGGGTTGGAGAGAGGAGGAAGGGGAAGAAAGCGTGGACAGCCCGACCCCCCCGTCCCATCCTTATGTTGTCTGGGGGCCCGGCCTCGGACCCGGCCTTACCGGCCGCGCGATGGAGAGAGGCCGGGGCACAGCCCGAGCCCGCCGGCCTCAGAGCCAGCCAGGGCCGGGCAGGCAGAGTGAGGGAGGCCGGGCACCGCCCCGAGGGAGCCGGCCACAGAGCCGACCGAGGCCGGGCAGGCAGAGGGAGGGAGGCCGGGCACCAGCCCGAGGGAGCCGGCCTCAGAGCCGGCCGAGGCCGGGCAGGCAGAGGGAGGGAGGCCGGGCACCAGCCCGAGGGAGCCGGCCTCAGATCCGTCCTAGGAGTGGGGAAGGCCGGCCTCTTCCACATATCTTTGAAACATCAGATGCCTTCCTTACTTTAATAACTTTTTCTGCTGAACTCCCTCAACATCAAGATTATGGAGTAATGTTTTAGTGACATGGGGAGATGCAATGCACACATAATGATTTCGTCATATGTCCAATGGATAGAAAATACCCGAATTAAGCAACATTGGACATAATTGGAAAGAAAAGCAATATGTATATAGTAAAATCTCAAATAAGAGCCAACTTCTTGAGAACAAAAAGGTCGGTGGCCTAGACCACCATATATGAGTGTATGGCATGCCGCCGCGAAGATATATCTTGGGTGCACAACCAAAACTCATCATTTAAGCTCATATATGAAAATTATTGAGACATCAATGAAAACATTGCTATTGCATAATGGGGGGAGGGAGAGTCCAATGAATTAGGACAACACTCCCCCTAAATTCATGCCTACATCTAGAATCCAAATGAAAATCTAGTAGAGGTGTGTATGCAAGATTTTAATCAACTAAAATTGCTTGCACATACGACATTTATTTGTCCTCTCAATTCCTTGAATCTCTTCTCATCAAGTGGCTTTGTGAATATATCGGCGAGTTGATCTTTGGTATTGATATAAGAGAGTGAGATATCTCCATTGGCCACATGATCACGGATAAAATGATACCGTATTTCAATATGCTTCGTCTTGCCATGGAGCACGGGATTGTGAGCAATTCTTATAGCACTTTCATTATCACATAAAAGAGGCAATGTCTTTTTCTTAATTCCGAAATCCTCAAGACATTGTCTCATCCATAATAATTGAGAGCAACAACTTGCGGCGGCAATATACTCGGCTTCAGTGGAGGAAGTGGATATGCAATTTTGTTTCTTCGAAGACCAACACACAAGTGACCTACCAAGAAATTGGCACGCACCCGAGGTTGATTTCCTAGTCACTTTGTCACCGGCCCAATCCGCAACCAAATACCCCACAAGATCAAAGCTTGTATTTGAAGGATACCAAAGGCCATGATGAGAGGTATCAACCAAGTATCTAAGAATTCTTTTGACGGCGGTCATATGGCTTTCCTTAGGGTTAGATTGAAATCTTGCACACAAACCCACACTAAACATGATATCTGGTCTAGATGCACAAAGATAAAGCAAATAACCAATCATAGAACGATAAAGCTTTTGGTCAACCGGAATACCTTCGTGATCTAGTGTTAGATTCACGTTTGTTGCCATTGGAAATCTCAATGGGATTGCATTTGACATATCAAACTTCTTGAGCATGTCATGAATATATTTATCTTGGCAAATAAAGGTTTCTTCTTCATATTGCTCAATTTTGAAACCAAGGAAAAACTTTAATTCGCCCATCATAGACATCTCAAATTCACTTGTCATTAGCTTAGCAAATTGGTCTACAAAAGAGACATTAGTAGAACCAAATATAATATCATCAACATATACTTAGCATACAAAGAATTTTCCATTTACACTCTTGGTGAAGAGTGTGGGATCGATTACCCCAAGTGCAAAACCACGGTCTACTAGGAACTCCTTTAAGTGATCGTACCAAGCACGTGGGGCTTGTTTGAGGCCATACAAAGCTTGTGGAGTAAGTAGACATGGTTAGGACACTTGGGATCTTCGAACCCCGGAGGTTGTTTAACATATACCATCTCATTAAGTGGACCATTTAGAAATGCACTTTTAACATCCATTTGATATAAAGTGAATTTATAACTAGAAGCAAATGCAAGCAATATACGAATGGATTCAAGTCTAGCTACGGGAGCGAAATTTTCACCGTAGTCATGTCCTTCGACTTGAGAGTAGCCTTGAGCAACCAAATGAGCTTTGTTGCGAATCACTTGTCCATGATTATCTTGCTTGTTCTTGAACACCCATTTGGTTCCAATCACATTATGGTTCTTGGGTCTTTCCACTAGGGACCATACTTTGTTTCTCTCAAAGTTATGGAGCTCTTCGTGCATAGCATGGACCCAATCTTCATCTTCAAGAGCTTCATACACCTTGGTAGGTTCAAAATATGATATATGAGCATGAACGCCACAAAAGAGTAATAGTTGCCTCCGAGTGGACACACTCCTTCCAAGACCACCAATGATGTTCTTTTGATAGAGAGATTTTTTATGTAATGCCACGGCCTTGCTAGCCACTCGACGAGCAAGGGCATCAGAGGGTCTCTCATTAGGAGGTGCATCTTCATCATATCCTTCATCTTGATTTTGATTAATCCGAGAGTGGGTTGGAGTTCTTGGTGAGAGATCACCAAAATCTTGACCACCATTATCGTTGGGTGGATCTTGATCATTATCATGATGGTTGGTATCATCTTGTAGATCTTGAGCTTGTTCTTGGTTTGCCTCTTGATCGATGGTTGATGTAGAGGGCTCCACTTGCGTCGAGCTTGAGTCCAACTTCGTTGCCACAAGGGGTTCCTCAATGGGTATAAGAGGACCTATACCCATTCTTCCTATGGCGATGGAGGAGGGCTCATCACCTACATCATCAAGATCAACTTGCCCCACTTGGGAGCCATTATCCTCATGGAACACCACATTCATAGATTCTTCAACACACCCTGGTGGATATGTTGTAGACTCTATAAGTGTGGGAATCCTTGGCGTAACCAACAAATATGCCTTCAAAAGTTCTAGGCTCAAATTTAGGCAATTTAGAACCTTTAATGTAAACTTGACATTTGCAACCAAAAACTTTAATATAAGAGAGGTTGGGCTTTTTACCACCAAGAAGTTCATAAGGAGTCTTGTTAGTGAATGGGCGGAGATAGAGCCAGTTGGATAGATGACAAGCAGTGTTGATGACTTCGGCCCAAAAATTATATGGAGACTTGAATTCGGCCATCATAGTTCTTGCCATATCAATAAGTGTACGGTTCTTTCTTTCCGCAACACCATTTTGTTGAGGGTTATACGCAGCGGAATATTGATGTTTAATACCCTCATCACTCAAAAATTCATCCATGGTGTAATTCTTGAATTCGGTTCCATTGTCACTTCTTATGGCCAAGATGATTGTATCATATTGGCGTTGTACTTGAGTAGCCCAATCAATGAATTCCTTTTGAGTTTCACTCTTCTTCTTGATATAGAAGGTCCAAGTGTATCTTGTATAATCATCAACAATCACCAAGCAATATTTCTTGCCACCAAGGCTTTCATAAGTGGGAGGCCCAAACAAATCCATATGAATGAGTTGGAAGGGCCTCGTTGTATTGATGGTTGTCACTTTGGGATGGTTCTTCTCATGCATCTTTCCGACAACGCAAGAGCTACAAGGACGATCTTTGGAAAAATTCACTTTTGTTAGTCCTTCCACGTGCTCACCCTTCACAAGTGTTTGCAAGTTTCTCATACCGACGTGGCCCAACCGGCGATGCCAAAGCCAACCCACGTCGGATTTAGCCATTAGACTTGTGGCAATATGTGTAGTTTCTTTCGAGAAATCCACTACATACATACGGTTTTCCACAAATCCAACAAAGGCTACTTTAAGAGAAATTGTGTGAAGGATAAGCACGTGATATCGTCCAAACACAACAGTAAAGTTGCACTCACAAAGTTGCAAAACGGAAAGTAAATTATAACCAAGAGACTCAACAAGGAGGACTTTCTCAATGGATGTGTCCGGAGAAATGACCACCTTGCCATGTCCCAATACCTTGAGTTCGGAACCATCACCAATCGTGACATGAGATACCTTGAGAAGTTGATGCATTAAGTCACTTAACACTTCTTTGCTTCCGGTCATATGTGCGGAGCAACCGCTATCAATAAGCCATGATGATCCTCCGGAAGCACATACCTACAAAGAATTAAGTCGTTGATTTAGGTACCCATGTTTTGACAGGTCCTTTCTTGTTAGTCACAAGGGTCTTGGGAACCCAAATAGAAACATGATAATCACTACCATATGAAGTTCCAACATATTTTGCATAAACATGTCCATCATTAGATTTCAAAAGCACATATGATGGGTTATATTTTCCGCAAAGTTGTTGTGAGAAGATGTGTTCTTAGAAGCAATGCTTTTAGCAAGGATATCAAATTCATCTTCATCGTTAGCCAACTCCCCCTCCTTCACAAAAACAATAGCATTAGTGGAGGGAGTTGATTTCTTCTTCTCATTGGTCTTCTTGGATGAGACTCCAAATCCAAGTCCTTCCTTACCCACAACTCTCCTTTGATTTCTCAAAAGATTATTGAGGTTCTTTTATCCTTGGATGCAAGACACTAGTCCTTTCTCAAGTTGAGGCTTCAACCTATTGTTCTCCACTATGAGAGATTCTTTGACACACAAGGGGTTAGTGGCACAAACATTTTATTTTTATCCTTATCTTGAGAGATGTCATGTGACTTCTTAAGAACCTTGAGCTCTCTTGAGAGTGCCATGTGAGCTTTCTCAAGATGCTCAAAATCCTTAAGTAGTTCATTGTGACCATTCATAATGTTATCATTTTCATCCATAAATTCCTTAAGATTACATAGTGCATGATCACGGTCACCCATCATTTTAGATAGATCTAAAGTGGAGATTTCCTCAATAGAATCTTTAAGGAATAGTGCATTATCTAGAGCTTCCTCAAGCTCCGCTATCCTATTAGCATCATCACGAGCGAAACCCTCAAGTTCACATATTCTTTCTTCATGTTCTTCAATGAGACCATATGCATTACCAAGTTGAGTCATGAAGGCATCGAATGTAATTTTATTTTCACTTTCAAGTGATCTCACGACTTTTGAAAGATTATTAGCATTCTTATAATCAAGTTCCTCAACACAATTTAACAATGATGGAGTAGAGAAATTGAGGGTTTTAGTGAGTGGGTTACCTTTAGAGATGTACCCTTGGCCATAAGGCACTTGTGTTTGGTTGGACCTTTCTTGTCATTCGGAGTTGAAAAGAGAGAATCTAAAGAAGAAGGAATAACCCCAATTGCCATGGCCGCCATGCCAACTTGTTCTCTCTTCACTTCTTCACCTCCGGATATGTATTCTTGCTCATTTGTCACCATTGCCCTTTTAGATACCTTCTTCATGAAGTTCTTGTTTTTAGAACAAAGTTGGTTTTCTTGACGAGCTTTCCTCCATTCTCAGTTCTACTCTTGTAGGGACAATCCGCAACGAAGTGCTCACTATCTCCACAATTGAAGCATGTTCTTGCTTTCTTCATACTTGAGCCTTCTTTTCCCTTGTTCTTCGTTGCATTTGATCTAAAATCCCCTTTCTTCCACCAATTATGGTTGGCAAGCGCCAAACACTCATTGTGTGACACCCTCTTTTCCTTCTCGGATGGCACATAGGTGGATCCACCTTCATCACTCGATTCTTCCTCATCATAAGATGTTGCCTTCAAAGCAAGAGATACTTTCTTCATTCCATTCACACGAGCTAGAACATCTTCCGAGGATTTCTTCATCATGTTCATGGTGACAAAGGTACCCAAAACATCATTGGGAGATAGTTCCATGTAGTCCGCTCTTGATTGAACATTCATTACCATGTTCTCATTGTATGGAATCAAGGTTTGAAGGAATTTTCCCTTGAACCAATCATCATCGCAATCCTTGAATCCAACATCCTTCATGTCCACAACGAGAGCCTTGAGTCTTCGATATACATCTTCCGGAACTTCTCCATCCTTCATGATGAAGTGATCAACTTGCCGTTGAAGAAGTGTTTTTTTCGAGCGTTGCATGCTCACATTGCCATCATACATGGCGAGTAGATAATCCCAAGCTTCCTTGGCGTTTCGGAGAGACCGGATGTGCTCAACACCTTCATTGACCATTGCCTTCTCGAGCATGTGCATAGCATGTGCATTGAGTTGTTCATCAATGATCTCACTTGAGGTCAAATTATTGATATCCTTAGGATAGTATCCCATCTCAATGATTCTCCATATTTGCATTGAAGAGCTACACACATAAGACTTCATGGAAGCTTTCCAATTAGTAAAACGGGTCCTATCTACTAAAGGTGGATTACCAAGATTGTTCACATGTGGGTGTTGGACATTAGAAGCAATATTGTAAACATGTCCAAATTGATTTGGGTTTTCATTTTTAGATGAGTGTTCTTCACCTTCTTTAGAAGGAGATATGGGATTACCATTTTCATCTAGAGAGGGACTTTCATTTGCATTGCTAGATGTAGAGGCAAGTTTCATTAGTAGTTCCTCTAACCTATCCATCCTCTTATCGGATCTTTTCCCCATGAACTCAACTTGCTTTTGAAGCAATTCCATGGGAGTGGGATCCCCCATCCTCCTCTTTAGGCGGTGACTCCTTTAATAAAGAGACGAGGCTCTGATACCAATTGAAAGGATCGATGAGGTTAACTAGAGGGAGGGGGGGTGAATAGGTTAACTACAAATTTTACTTCTTTTTTCGTTTTAAATCGGTATTGCTCAAAAATAAGTTCTCTAGATTATGCAACTAGATGAACAACCCTATATGTTGAGCAATTGACTACTAGCACAATATATATATATATGGGACGCGCTATTTGACTCCCAGGGAGTAGAATAGTTATTCTACACCCACACTCTATCTTTACAACCGCATATGATTTTTACGTCATGTAAATTTTGTCTTATGTATTAAGTCAAGGAGAACGTAAGAAAAAATATAAATGACAAAAAATAAATATTTACGTGATGTTGCAAAAATATGACAAAAATACACGTATTTATATTGTTTTTATGATATTTACGTCATGTTAACTCATTTTTAATGTCGGTTTTTCTATTATAGGTCAAAATGACGTAAATATTTACATATGTAACATAATTTATTGATGTAACAACGTAAAAAAAAATAGTGTGTGCAAAATAAGTTATTCTGCACCCTGGGTGTCGAATAGGGTTTCTATATATATATATATATATGAATAAGCTAGTAGCAACAAGTAAAGGAAAATTCAGGAAAAACCAACAAGTTGACGCGGAGATTTATCCCGAAGTTCACTTCCCAATGGAAGCTAATCTCCGTTGGAGCGGCGCGGTGTTCACCAAAGTGAAACACCGAGTAGCCTTGATATGGCACACCGTATCTCCGTTGTGTCTTACCACCGATGTGGCGAGGCACTTGTCACTATGTTGCCGTTGAGGTTGACAACTAGAACCTTTATAAGGATGAAGCACACTCCACAAGTTGGAGGGTCTTCACCAAATGCACCGAGCCGCCAAGACTCGATGCACAAGGCCGGGGCACACACCACAACTTAATTGATGGCTCCCGGCAAAGTCTTCGTAGCTCCCAAAGCTCCGAAGGACCACAACCTCTTAGGGTTCCAATGAACTCAAAGAGTAGCAAGCCCCCTCTCACAAATCAAGGGGGAAATCAAATCGGTTTGGTTGAAGTGTAGATCTAGGTCTCCTCTCTCAAATCCCCAAAGGGCTAAGTGATTGAGTGGCTAGAGAGGGAGATCTATTGATTTGGAGCTTTGCAACAATGGTGTTCTTCTTCTTCTGGTCATGGTACCCTTTCCAAGGTAGGAGAAGGGATATTTATACCCCACTCCACTTACTAGCCGTTTGAAGGGTTTTCTTCACTTGTGCAGAGAAGCCGGCCTTGCCGGCCCGGAGGCCGGCCCCAAGGCCGGCGTGGAATCCTTCAGGCGCAGACTGGCCGGCCTTGAGCCCGGCCTAGGCCGGCCAAGCCAGCACGGGAGGCTGGCATGGAGGCCGAGCCAGCCGGCCTTGACCCCGGCCTAGGCCGGCCAACCCAGCACAGGAGGCTGGCATGGAGGCCGAGCCAGCCGACCTTGACCCCGGCCTAGGCCGTCCACACCAGCACAGGAGGCTGGCATGGAGGCCGAGCCAGCCGGCCTTGAGTCCGGCCTTGCCGGCACAGAGGCCGGCCAGACAGGGTTTTCTGTCCGATGACGATATGTGTATCTTTGACGACCTTTTTGCAAACTTTTTGGTGCGAGACATATTTAACTAAATATATTTCAAGGCCTGCAACACTTAGCACCATATTAGATTATCGCTAGTGTTGTTAACTAACACACAAAACATAAGGGATTAAGAAATGTTCTTTCACACAATTGTGGGCTATTTGATTAAACTTCCTGGAGATGTGGAAGACCAGTGGTATTGAGCCAGAGGTGGCCTGGAAGTAATCTGCAAGGATTGCTCTAGCATCCCATTGGAGAAGTGGGTGATCTAGTCTTCTTGTTGATGCCACTTTGGCTAAAACGTGGTTGTCTGTTATAATTTTTGGCATCTGAATGTGCAATATCTGTGCTAGCTTTGTCGCCAAGAGAAGAGCTTTTGCTTCTGCCTGGAAA